>LR738710.1:160754442-160810966 GCA_902687465.1 Secale cereale
CGAGCCCCGTCTGGTGCCCCCCTTCGGCATATATTTAGAGCGTCCTTCGAAACCCTCGGGACGGAAACTCTTTTTCGCGATCTCATCTCTGTTCCGCCGCCGCCGCCGCTTCCAAGATCGGGAGCACCAGGAGAACTCTTCCCGGCACCCTGCCGGAGGGGAGGATCACCATCGGGAGCCTCTCCACCACCATGGACGCCTCCCGGATGAGTTGTGAGTAGTCTCCCTTGGACCATGAGTCCATGACCAGTAGCTATGTGATGTTCTCCTCCCGTTCTTGTGCTTCACTAATTAGTCCTCGTGAGCTGCCCTACATGATCGAGGCACATATGTAATCCTTATGCTGTTCCTATGATGAGTTTGCTGGGATCCGATGGATTATGAGATTATGTTCAGATTGATCTTGAGTAATATATTTGATCTACCTCTTTTATATTTATGTTCATAAGTAATTCTTGCATGTTCTCCGTTGTTATTTATTGATTTGGCTAAGTAATACGTAGTGACTCCAAGAGGGAACGTTATGCTCGATTGTGGGTTCATGCCCCTCGATGACTAGCTTGAGTGACAGAAACATGAGTCTAGGGGATGTGCTGTTGCCACAAGGGGGAAAACAACGGTACTTGTGCCCGCGGGTGCAAGGATTGTTTACTTTACGCAAAGTTCTTTTAATGCAGTTGTCTGTTGCTTTGAGTTTACACTATGGGTGGGACTCGCAACTTAATACCAGCGAGATGTTCTGGATAGATATCTCAAGGTGGATGATTAGTAGTAGATATTGATGGATTTCGGTCTACTTACTTTGGCGTACCGCCCATGCTTTGAGCCTCAAACTTTCTTGCAATGTAGTCAGCATTGGTTTGCGTTCGTGGTCCTGTCAATTGCCCAGCTGTAATTTGTTTACCTCACATAGCTGTTTTATCGTCTTTTGGGAGAGAGACATCACTATTGAACATCATGAGACCCGGTCCATATTACCATCATTGATCACATCCGCTAATTACTTTTCGCTATTATTTACTATTGCAAACATTATCTATCACTACTATCATTTGCGTTTAATCCTTTGTGAACTACAAGGCCGGAGGGATTGACAACCTCTCTGTACTCGTTGGGAGCAAAGTTATTTGTATCTGTGTGCAGGTCCACGTTGATTGCTAATCCGCGCCATTAGCAGTTGACACCTACTTGTTGAACCTAGGAGTCTCTGGGGATTCGATCCTTGGCATCTTTGCTAAGGGAAAAACTTCCACAACACTGCATCTTTCACCTTCCACTTGGGGTAACCAACGAGGGGTTAGAGGCCTATCAGTTTACCTTTCAGTTTTTTTCTTTAGTACCTTTTATCGAAAATCACAAAAATAGTTATCTTGCTTGCTTGCTACTATGGGTTCCACTGAGAACACCAAGTTGTGTGACTTCACTAGTCACAACAACGATGACTTTATCAGCACACCTATCACTACACCTGCCACTTCAGCACCTTCATATGAAATTAAACCTGCTTTACTGAACTTAGTCATGAAAGATCAATTATCCGGTGCTGGAGAGGATGCTGCTTTACACTTAAACAACTTTGTTGAACTTTGTGATATGCAAAAGTACCAAGAAATAGATGGTAATATTGTTAAGCTTAAGCTTTTTCCTTTCTCCTTGAGAGGAGGAGCTAAAATTTGGTTTCAGTCTTTGCCTAGAAATAGCATAGATTCATGGGACAAGTGCAAAGATGCTTTTATTGGAAAATACTATCCACCTGCTAAAATTATCCAACTTAGAAGTAACATAATGAATTTTAAACAATTGGATAATGAACACGTTGCCCAAGCTTGGGAACGTATGAAGTCTCTTATCAAGAACTGCCCTACTCACGGTTTGACTACTTGGATGGTTATCCAAACTTTTTATGCAGGCTTGAACTTTACCTCGCGGAACTTGTTAGATTCGGCCGCAGGAGGAACTTTTATGTCAACTACACTTGGTGCTGCCACGAAGCTTCTCGATGAGATGATGACCAACTATTCCCAATGGCACACCGAACGCGCTCCAACAGGTAGGAAGGTAAACTCTGTCGAGGAGATTTCCTCCTTAAATGAAAAAGTTGACTTGATCATGTCTCTACTTTCGAAGAAATCTTCTGTTGATCCTCGCGATGTTCCTTTAAATTCTTTGATTGCTCAAGAACAAGTAGATGTGAACTTTATCTCTAGAAACAATTTTAACAACAATGCTTATAGGAGTAACTTTGGTAACAATCCTAGACCGTTCCCCTCTAATTCTTATGGGAACAACAATGCTTATCCTAGTACCAAGAACTCCACTACTGAACTAGAGATTATGCTTAAAGATTTCATCACTACCCAAAAAGCCTTTAATAAGAGTGTAGAAGAAAAACTACATAAACTAGATGATCTTTCTTTTAAGGTAGACCATTTAGCCAATGAGGTAAAATTGCTAAATATTAAAACTTCTCCTCTTGAGGAGAGGGAAGTCACTCCTATAAATGCTATTCAAGTGCAAATTAATGAAAACATTAGGATGATGGCAAAACTTAAAGAAAGATGGGCTAGAGAAAGGGAGGAAGAGGATAGAATTAAGAGCCTTCCTACCCACCACACTGTTGCTACTATCCAAGTTGTTAAAGATGTCCAAACCCTTAGCACCCAATGTACTCCTGGTCCCAATGGACCTATTAATGGTGATGCTATGACTATAGAAACTACCAAACAAATGAACCTAAAGGACACCACTACCACTTTACTTGATGCTAATGACCTTGATTTTGATAATTGCATTCTTACCGAAGTTATTGATTTCCTTCACAAGATGTCTAGAGACCCCCGCACTAGCACGCTTAACCTTGCCTTCACAGAGCATATCACTAATGCTCTCATCAAAGCTAGGGAGGAGAAACTTAGAGTAGAAGCCTCCATACCTAGAAAGCTAGAAGATGGTTGGGATCCTATGATAAAAATTAAATTGAATGACTTCTCTTGCTATGCATTATGTGATGTTGGAGCTAGTACCTCTCTTATGCCCAAAAGAATATATGATATGCTTAAATTGAAACCTTATGATTCTTGTTCTTTTGGTGTTCGTCTCGTTGATTCTTCCGTAAAGAAACCTTTGGGGAGGATCGACGATGTTCTTATCATTGTCAATGATAATTATGTTCCCGTTGATTTTACTATTATGGATATTGAATGTGATCCTTCATGTCCAATTATTTTGGGACATCCCTTTTTACGCACCGTTGGTGCTATCATTGACATGAAAGAGGGTAATATAAAATTTCAGTTTCCTCTCAAGAAAGGGATGGAACACTTCCCTCGAAAGAAGATCAAGTTACCTTTTGAGTCCGTTGTACGGGCTAGCTATTCTTTTACTCTTGATAAAACTTGATCTATATGCATTATGCCTAGCTTAAAGGCATAAAAGAAAGCGCTTTTGGGAGGCAGCCCACATGAATAAATTCTTATATTTTGCTTTTGTTGTGTCTTGATGTTGTTTACTACAGTAGCATCATCATTGTATCTTTGCTTTTTATATTTGTGCCAAGTATAGCCTCTGATTGCTAGAAAGTTCAAAAGTTGTGAGGTGCTGTCCAGGAAACAGATTCTGTCCTTGGATAGAAAAATTCGTATAAAATCACCATATCATCTTTTTGGTCTGAATTTTTCCGACAGCGTTCTCTATATAATTGTATTTCGTGCTTCTGTTCTGAGTTTTTTGATTTGAGTTGCAGAAGTACCCCGAACAAATCAATTACTACCTGCTGTTCTGTTTTTCACAGATTCTGTCCTGTTTTGCCTTTCCTTCATTTTGCAAACCAAGAGATTGCTTTTTCCTTGCAAAAACCTTTTGGCAATCTTGAGAAACAGTAGACCTTCAAGAATATCTTTATTTCCAGCAAGGTGCAATTATTTTATTAAGGGTACTAACCTCGCTAATCAGATTATGATGAGTTATGTATGAAGGGAGTTTTCAAGTGTGCGAGGGAAGATGATAAAAAGATTCAGGAGTGTCAAGCGCTCAAGCTTGGGGATGCCCCCGTGCACCCCCAAGAAATATTCAAGGAGACTCAAGCGTCTAAGCTTGGGGATGCCCCCGTGCATCCCCTTCTCCATCAACATTATCAGTTCGTCTTTCGTTTCGCTATATTTTTATCACTTCATGTGTTATGTGCTATGCTTGGAGCGTCTTGCTTTTAGTTTTCTTTTTAGTTTTTCATAACGAGTCGGAACTCGGT
Organism: Secale cereale; assembly: GCA_902687465.1. NCBI lineage: Eukaryota > Viridiplantae > Streptophyta > Magnoliopsida > Poales > Poaceae > Secale > Secale cereale. The sequence goes on from LR738710.1 coordinate 160,758,689, forward strand.
GTTCTTTATGTGGGAGAGAAACACGCTCCACTTCTACCTAGAACATAACATAGAATTTTCATGTCTATCTTTGCTGTGTGTGTTCTTCGTCTTTTTAATAGCTACTATCATGCTCTGCTCTTAGTATTCATGCTTATCTTTTCAAAGAGCTTTTGTTTAGTTGGTTGCTTGAACTCTCTTTAATTATCATGCTTATCTAATTAAGAGAGTTTGCTTCCGTTGCATTGGTTAATGTGTCTATGATAAAGATACTACGTGCATAATGGCGCTTAGTAGTTCAGGGTTTCTTATGGTTAGTCTCAAATAGCTGGGGATTCCCAATGTGTTATTGGAGTACCAACATGATTTGTTTGCCGATGATGTGGTATGGTTTAGTAATATCTTCCTTCGAGAATTTATTTTGGTTGACTTGGCGTATGCTCACGCATATTTAAGACTATAAAGAAAGTCTGTCAAGCCTTGATAATCTTTTATTTCTGAGTAGCGATATAACTTCCATGCCTGATTCAATATTGCTTTGTCGCTCTGCATGATTATGACCGTCATTGCTTTCTTAGTTGGTCGCTCCCAGTCTTTTGCTAACCTCCACCTGTACTAAGCAGACTAACTTTGCAATACATAGCTCATGGGAAAGTAGCTTAAAAACTATTGTGGTAAAGAATATGTTGCTTATGTATCTTATTTCTTATAAGTTGCTTGCTGAGAGGTAACCATGTTTCTGGGGACGCCATCAACTGTCACACTTTTGTTGAATATCATGTGAGTTGCTATGCATGTTCGTCTTGTCTGAAGTAAGGGTGATTTGCCATGGGTTGAATGAGTATGCATATGTTAGAGAAGAACATTGGGCCGCCAACCAAAGCCATGTATCATGGTGGAAGTTTTAGCTTGGACATTAATCCTCAATCTCTTATGAGAATATGCTTATGCATTAAAGAGGATTCCATCATCTATTTTCTATGTTTTCCCGGTATGGATGTCCTCAAGTTGAGATCTATCAAAAACGAGAAATCAAATGCGATTTATCTCCTTTGACCTTTGTACAGGTGCCATAGAGGTACCCCTTTGTGACACTTGGTTGAAACATATGTAATGCAATGACAACCCATGGAAATCCGAGGTAATTAGGACAAGGTGCGAGCACTATTCGTATTCGATGCATGAGGCTTGCAACTTATAGGATGTCTTATGCATGACACATATGAAGTACTACTACCGCTGACAAAATTGCTTCTATGTTTTCAAAATAAAAAGCTCTAGCACATAACCATTCTTTTACTTTTATGTTGAGTCTCCACCTTCTTTTAAAAGCACCAACTACTGAGAGCATGATTGTCATTCTAAGTGTAATGTGCATTGTTCCAAAGTAGCATTGTCTTTTGGATGATTGTGATATCGTTTATTTTGAAATCATTGTATCTAGTCATCACTTAAACCTTGAAGGTGCCCCTGCATTTATGTTTTGCTTCACTAAAGGGGCAAGCTAGATATCACTTTATCATATTTGCACATCATGTTCATTGCAAATCTTTGTGATGCTTCAATGTCATGTTGTAAAACTTTCAGTCATTTGTGATTTTCTCATGAGGCAACTTAATTACTATAGAATCATTGTCTCAGTAAGCTTTTGTCATATGACTGTAAAAAGTCCTATATGGTGAATAGCATGTCACCACAGAAATGATTCTTGTTATCATTTACCTACTCGAGGACGAGCAGGAATTAAGCTTGGGGATGTTGATACGTCCAAAACGTATCTATAATTTCTGCTTGCTCCATGCCACTTTTGGGTGATATTGCTATGATATTCATACACTTCCATACACTTTTGATCATATTTGGACTAACCTACTAATCCAGTGCACCCCGGTGTCAGTTTCTGTTTTCGGCTGTTTTTGTATTTCAGGTTTTCACGTTACGAGAACTGCCAGGAAAAATCCAGAAACATTATATAAAAAATCAGCGTTCCAGAACCTACCTTGCGCCCGAAGGACAGCCGGGGGGGGGGGGGCACCAGGGCTCCAGGCGCCCTGGCGGCGCGCCCCCCTGGGCCGCGCCGGGGGGCGCCTGGGCCCCCCGAGCCCCGTCTGGTGCCCCCCTTCGGCATATATTTAGAGCGTCCTTCGAAACCCTCGGGACGGGAACTCTTTTTCGCGATCTCATCTCTGTTCCGCCGCCGCCGCCGCTTCCAAGATCGGGAGCACCAGGAGAACTCTTCCCGGCACCCTGCCGGAGGGGAGGATCACCATCGGGAGCTTCTCCACCACCATGGACGCCTCCCAGATGAGTTGTGAGTAGTCTCCCTTGGACCATGAGTCCATGACCAGTAGCTATGTGATGTTCTCCTCCCGTTCTTTTGCTTCACTAATTAGTCCTCGTGAGCTGCCCTACATGATCGAGGCACATATGTAATCCTTATGCTGTTGCTATGATGAGTTTGCTGGGATCCGATGGATTATGAGATTATGTTCAGATTGTTCTTGAGTAATATATTTGATCTACCTCTTTTATATTTATGTTCATAAGTAATTCTTGCATGTTCTCCGTTGTTATTTATTGCTTTGGCCAAGTAATACGTAGTGACTCCAAGAGGGAACGTTATGCTCGATTGTGGGTTCATGCCCCTCGATGACTAGTTTGAGTGACAGAAACATGAGTCTAGGGGATGTGTTGTTGCCACAAGGGGGAAAACAACGGTGCTTGTGCCCGCGGGTGCAAGGATTGTTTACTTTACGCAAAGTTCTTTTAATGCAGTTGTCTGTTGCTTTGAGTTTACACTATGGGTGGGGCTCGCAACTTAATACCAGCGAGATGTTCTGGATAGATATCTCAAGGTGGATGATTAGTAGTAGATATTGATGGATTTCGGTCTACTTAATTTGGCGTACCGCCCATGCTTTGAACCTCAACCTTTCTTGCAATGTAGTCAGCATTGGTTTGCGTTCATGGTCCTGTCAATTGCCCAGCTGTAATTCGTTTACCTCACATAGCTGTTTTATCGTCTTTTGGGAGAGAGACATCACTAGTGAACATCATGAGACTCCGGTCCATATTACCATCATTGATCACATCCGCTATTTACTTTTCGCTATTATTTACTATTGCAACATTATCTATCACTACTATCATTTGCGTTTAATCCTTTGTAAACTACAAGGCCGAAGGGATTGACAACCTCTCTGTACTCGTTGGGAGCAAAGTTATTTGTATCTGTGTGCAGGTCCACGTTGATTGCTAATCCGCGCCGTTAGCAGTTGACACCTACTTGTTGAACCTAGGAGTCTCTGGGGATTCGATCCTTGGCATCTTTGTTAAGGGAAAAACTTCCACAACACTGCATCTTACACCTTCCACTTGGGGTAACCAACGAGGGGTTAGAGGCCCATCAGATGCCCTGGAGGCCAATGGAGTGAGGAGGGAGGTGAAAGAGGAGGAGAAAGCTGCTGTCTACAAGAGTAAAAATGGGGTTTTCACCCCTCAGTCATTGAGCTGAGGCATGTGTGAGTTACAGGAGGTAGAAGATGACCAGGTTCACCTGTGGTAAGAATTTGAGGTAAAGGGAAACAGTTAAAGGGGCCAAAAATTTGGTTTTGGTAATTTGGCAGAAGGTGTTTGATCAAGTTTTGGGAAAGCAAAAGACTTCCAATTGACATGGGACTTAACAGGATGGAATGTCACATAATTTTAGGTCCTTCCACCAAATTTTAGCTCATTTGGGCAAAGTTGCCAATGCAACTCTTGTAAACCATAGAAATCAACAGAAATGGATCTTCAAGATTAAGTTAAGCAAAGCAGCTCCCCTTGATGCACCACTTGGTGTAGTGTCATCATTTGGGGTTGTGATCATGCCCACAAAGTTTGAAGCCCCAGGTAAAAAGTTGGTAATGTAAAGTTGTTCAAATTTGGATCTGGTCAGAAAGGGTTTTGGGGCACTTAGATCAAGTTGTCCTTTTCCAAAACTTGTGCCATTTGGCATAGATGCATAATTACATCATTTTAGCATGTGCACCAAGTTTGAGAGCATTTGGACAAGTTTAGCAATGTAAAGTTGCTCAAACTTCAATATGAACAGAAATGGTTTTGAGGGGATCAGATGATGTTTGCTTGATCTTCAAGGCATGAGGCTTTGTAAGATCATCAAATATGTCATATTTGACATGATAGAATTTCCCTGGGATTTTTGGAGAATATTCCCTTTGTAAATATTTCAAAAGCTTGAAATATCCAGAAAGGGTTATTGAAGGATTTGTCCAATAATTTGAACATGACCATGTGTTGAAATTCTTATATATGGACAATATATGTCCTATGAGTCTCCCTGAATTTTGGCAAATATTTTTGAAATAATTAAATAATTTTTCCCTATTAAAGACCATTTCTGGCCTTAAGAAAAAGCTTTTAAATAAAACATAAAAATAACTTTTAAAATTATAATTTTGTGGTTTATGGGAGTCCTATACCTAGTAGGGTTCAAATATTCTTTTTGAAAGATTTTTCACACCCTAAATAAGGTACTTGTAGTGCAAACCTCAATTCAGGGGTTTTTGGAAAACTAATTTTAGAAAATACTATTTGGCCAAAATATTTTTATAAGAAAATTCTATACTGGTCTATACGCATGGCATGATCATTGGGAAAATGTTTTGGATCAAGGAGATGAAGTATAAGAGTTGGAGGATTTATTTGATTTTTAGAGCACTAGCAAACAGCAGACAGAAAATCAGTCAAGCAAAGTCAAAATCACTCAAAAGTTTTTGTAAATCCACAATTTTGGCATGATTATTAGCTTAAGCAATGTGGCACGAAAATCAGGGTGTGACAGACCTACCCCCCTTACAAGAATCTCGTCCCCGAGATTCCCAGACTAGGCGTGGAAAGGAAATACGGAGTCTTGGATATGGGGTAGTCTTCACTTCTCTTGTTGGTTCTGCTTCCGAGTGGTGCTCCATGGAATCTTGAAGTACTTGGTGGTGTGGCTTCTTGCTTGTTGCCCTCTTGACGCAGGTTGCTGAGGGGTCTCTTGCATATGTTAGGTTGGGTTAATTGTCAAAGGCTCGGGGATCGATGTCTTTGCGGTGATCGGGCTAGTTAGGAAGTAAGAAGTACTTCCAGGGTGGTGACCCATGGAATATTTGGTGCACGGTGGGTATCTCAGGTGGTTAATCTAGCTGGTAGCCATCTACTATATGACTGGCAGTGAACTTGAAGGAAGTCGATATATCTTGGTGTGAGCATTCCTTTGACATGGAAACGCTTGGTTTCTACGAGAGAAGTGGTTTGCGGATACACCCGGTCTTAGACGCAGAAGATTACTTCTTGATGACGGTGGTCGGTGTAGTTCTTCCTTCTTGACATGTCGGTCTTGAATCGTCTTCCAACCAGCTGCACAGCTCTTCCTTCGTCTTCGGGTAGTCAAGTGTGTTGCCAAATAAAGATGACAACTAACTTGTCCAAGTACTCCATGAAGTCTGTGGGGGTACGCAAGGTAGGCTGTGGTATTGGTGGTGGCCTCCGTTGAGTATTTGCAAAGGCCTTCCTGACTTAGAGCCAAGGCCCGTGGTCGGGATCTGACGGGGTTGTGGCTTGGTGGGGTTTAAGGGTTTCAAGGATTCTAGTGAGTGAGTGAACGTTTATTATCTTATCCTTAAGCACGGTTTCTGAGATGCCAATAGCTCTATCTAGTACTCCGAACGAAAAAGCATCTTCTCGCATAGACCAACTTCAATCACCACTCATGCCATATATATCCTCATGACTCCCAAGAGGCGGTCTAACAAAATTGTACTTGTCTATGATCCCCAAATCCATATGTATGTCTACTCCTAAAATCCATGGGTAGATCATACATGCTGCTAAGCTTAAATGAAACTCCACAATGCAAGCACTCAACCTATTCTTGCAAGGCTCGCGGTATTGCATCTCCATTCTAAGGAAACACGTCATATGCCACTCCAAGATTTTGTTTCCTTTCTATAGATCAACTCCAATTGCCCGGTAATTCCATCAATCACCACATAATCCAACAATTCTACAAATCCGATGTCTACGGTGTTCCGCAAGATCTCAAGTCCCTATAATACCCAAATACTTGAAAGGACTATGCATTACGATAGTAAGTCCACCGAATTCCCATCATCCGGGTCAAGTAAACTCCAAGGTCATGATTATATAGATCCCTAAACCAACTCCGACAGATAATCCAATCTCTTAGTTTATTGCCCACCTCCGACAGATAATCCAATCTCTTAGTTTATTGCCCACCGAGAAGCATGATATCTTGATCAGGATCATCGGTCTAAATCCAATTTACTCCGAACCATGCAGACATATCTAGCATCTATACCCAACCAAAATCACCTACTTAAATCCAACTATCTCCCATCAATATCATCTGCTCAAGTCAAATCCTTATACTCCAAGAATTTCAATTTGCGATCACAATAGCCCTGCAAATCCAAGTTGCTCCAGGGTGATGATAGTTACGCCACTCTATTAATCATGATCTCACCAACATGAAAACCTCACAATCCATCAAGGTCTCAGATAATTCCTCGAAGTTACTGATATAAAGCCACCAAGTCATCTATCTTATATCCTCAATTGGTCTATCTATGGCATCTTCAGCTCTTGTGCTATATTAGGATGAAAAGGTGCTCACTCACTGTGTCCACTAGTTCCATTACGAACCCAGTGTGGTGCAAGGTTGCAGAGGCTTAACTGGTTTTCCTGTAACACTATGGGTTTGGCACATGGTTAAGGGTTCGTGCTGGAGTGTCTTGTGAAGTCTCAAAGGGTCTAGGAATGGGTTACTAGTCTGGAGGGTCAAACATGACTTCACGGGGTTGCACTTGATCGTGGAGGTTGTAGCAGAAGTCTTCAGTGCCAGTTGGTTGCCGAGGTAGAATCCTTGGTGCATCTCATCTTGCGGGTCTTCAGTTGGGGAGAGAGAAGAGAGGGAAAAAGTAGCGTAGAGGAGGGGAATGCCTAAAGGGGGGTTCTATAGTGCAGGTGCAAGCAATCAGGTGCAAAAAGGCCGAAACAAAAAAAACAAGGCAAGGAAGATGACATAGCCATGCACTTGTTGCCTAGGGCAAAAGTGCGACTTATATCAAAACACAAACAGTTAAAATCAAGCAACACACAATCGTGGTTCTAGTCGTACCATCATACGGACTCGACTGCGCATAGGGGGTACACGACTCATCCTACCCTAGGGGTTCTCGGACGCAGTGTCGTGACTTGTGCCTCGTGTAGTCTTCTGAGTTTTCCACAGGTGTTGCTATGTCCCTTGTAGTTGTTTGACAAACGATCCGGGTTGAGCCTGGAGAATCTTCAACAACTTCTCGCCTGATGAGGTGATGCGGTGAAGGTGTCTCCTTGCAGCTGGCGTTGACTTGGTCTTCTCTTGTCTCTCTAATCATGACGATCCCTTGTGCCTTCTGGGGCGTCGAGGGTATCAGGTAGGCAATCCTTTATGCAATTATATTAATCAAGGCATAGTAGAGGTTCAACATGTCGGTTGCGTTGATGACAACATCGACACCAAGAGTGGGGGACGAAGAGAACCGTTTTCCTGCTCACTATAGTGAGGCGGACCAAATGGCGAGGTTCTCATCCACCGGTGGTTGCCGACACAACAACGGTAATGACAAGGTTACTCCACAAGGATTACAGAAAATCCAGTGGTCAGGGGCATAAGGGTTCTAGCGACCAAAGTTTTTGAAGGGGAAGAGATCTAGTATAGCCAGGTTTCCGAAAATCTGAGAAGGGAAGAGAAGTACAGATCGTTTTGAAAACTAGTAATAGTTTTGAAAATAGTTTTTACCCTATCTAACGACCATGCTAACTAAGGCTTCCTACAGTCAGGATGGATCTGATACCAGCTCTGTGGGGACCCCGACTCATAAGTCGTGATCACCGAATGCACGTGTAAAGTGATCCCAGAGATCAATGCTCACTGAACACATAGAAGCTGAATAACAAGAGTCTTACATCCATACATACCGTATTACACAAATAGGACCACTATGGTCGAGTCTTGAGTATAACATCGCAGTGGAAATCTTCAATAACAACTTGGACCCATGCCATCTGCCTTAACCCTACAGGCATTCTGACTGGGAAGCGTCCTAGCTCGCATGCTCGTCACCAAGAAATCTTCATCATATCTTGTTCTCTCCTGCCTGGCCAATAAAATAACCAGTGGCAAGCCAATGAGTACTTTGAATGTACTCGCAAGCAACCCATGATTTGGTTCAAGTAACAATGCAATTGAACAACAATGAACTATCTAGCAACGAGCTAGAATAAATATTCTACCATCAAGTATATGCATCAATAAATTCACGTAACCTCGAGAACAGGTTACCGATATCAACATGGATAGGATTCAACTCAACGAGTCAAGTCACCACCTTGACTCATCACACACGTACTTTCACCGATGTAGTAAAACTCTGGACATAGTTTAAGTAGCACCACCCAACTGTCCATGACCGTGGACACGGCTATTCGAATAGTTTTACACTCTGCAGAGGTTGCGCACTTTACCCACAAGATCCGGGAAGCTTTCGTGTCACCCACGATCCCGCAGTACCTCAAGTACTCGGGGGAAGCACCCGGTCATTATCTTTCCTCAGACGACACTAACATAGGGTCCACTAGTTGGTGCACGGCCCTCGAGTACAAACAATAGATCATGGGACTTGCCCTAATTTCAATGTCACGCGTACCCGAAGGGACCAACGGTGTGTCCGGTGCCCTGTAAAAACAGTCATGGTCGTCTATCCAAGCATGACCCCGTCCCGGGAAAGACCACAAGTCTTCCCGTCACTAGTAATGCGGGCACCATGCTAGTATCGGCCTAAGTAATCAATAAAGCCCCGTCCCATAAGGGGTAGAGTGGTTGCACATGTTTGGTTGGGATGGTAGTCACACATAAATCTAATCCATCATTTCACCCATGCACAAGATCCTTACCGGCACATCACTTCTTCCTCAAGTGATGACCTAACTCAATATCACCCTCGGGCATTAGGGGCACCCGATGTTTTTTTTGAAAAGAATGCAACCACGAATGTTTCATGGCGCAACATGCATTACTAAGCATCACTACTAACCATTTGCATTGCATCTAGCACATAGCAAGATCAAGAGTAAAGCATGCATCATGTGGTGGTTTTAAATTAGGTTGCCACCATAACTCTTATCATCATGCATTCGGAAACAAACGGGTTCCGAAGAACACAAGTGTATCATGGTCAAAGGGCTGCTTGCCTTATCCTTCGGAGTCTTCAAACCTTCTGGTCCATCTCCGAGTACTCCGTTTATTTCGTCAACTAACGATGGAAACAATCATAATAAGCAACACAATCAAAGCAAAAATAAAAGTGCTCTAAAAATAGGAGTTGGACTTTTTTTAGGATACCTCTGGTCATATGAAAAATAACCAAGGTGGTTTCATTGGGGTATGATCAATGGATGGCTTGGCACATTTCAATATGATGGAATCAAGGGTTTTATGGATTTGAAAGAAGTGTACAGAAATATATTTTTGAACAATGAGCAAAGGCACCTATCCATCAAGTCATGATTTTAGAAGCATCTAGTAGTTGGTTTCACTGGATTTGGAATTCAAATGAATTTCCTAGGATTTTTCAAAGGTGATAAATATGAAGAAATGGCTCACTATTTGGTGGGGCACAGAAAGTGTTAATAAAAATGTTCCAAAACTAAGTTTGGATATGACAAGCACCTAGGAATTTGAACCACTGCATTTGGATCAAAATTGAGCTCTCTGTGATTTTCTAAAGTTCATCACAGCAATGGAATAATGGCATTTGATAAATATTTGTGAAGGAAAAGTTTCTGGAAAAATGTGCATGTTGCACCATGTGATAGAGCATGATTTATGGAGCCAGAATAAATTTGAATCATCCAATTTGGAGTACAAATTAATTGTTTATGGATTTATGTAGTTTACAGAAAAAGAAAAAGGGAAAAGGGGAGGGGTTTTATCCTTCACTGCGCACAGGGCGCAGTATTGGGCCGCAGTGCACTGGGCCGGCCCAACTGCACAGCCGCGCGCAGGGGACCTGGCCACGTCGAAGGCGTCCAGCGGGGAATACGTCTCCGCGCAGGGGAGGCAGATCTCGCCGAATCCGCTTCCACTTGAACAGGTGGGGCCTGTTTGCTGGGTCGCTGACAGGCGGGCCCGTATGGCAGGTTCGCCTTCCTCCTCCCGCTCGAACAGAGGCGAGGCAGGGGAGGCAGGGCCGAGCGTTCGCCGGCGTGGCCCGGTCGACTCAGGCCGTCTCCGGCGGCGCCCCGGCCACCAGAATGACCAGCGCGGAGAGGCGCATCCAGCCATGGGTGACACGCCTGCCGGGGAGGACCAGATCGAGCAGGGGTCCAACCATGGCGGAGAAGGGCTTCGGCCATCTTGGGCTTCGAGCGTACGGGCATCCTGGGGAGGATTGGCGGAGGTGGGGAGCTTCCTGGAGGTCGTGCGGTGGCACCGGAGTGGCCAGGAGGGAGAGAGAGGCTCGGGGTTGCTTGAATTCGAGCGGCAGCCGGCGGCTCTACTCCGGCCATAGAGATGGCTGGAGGGCTCGGGGAGAGCATTAGGCCCGTCGGGGAGGTACACTAAAGGGAGAGGGTGCTAACGGAACCGCGAGGCGAGTCTGGGGTGCCCTATAAATGGGTGGGCGACGGTCCACCGAGGGCTCGTGCGCCGGCGAGCTTGTTCCTGTCGCTGCAAGCCACGGGGGCGCCTGTGGGTGTGTCCGGGGTGTTCCTGGGGTTGGTCTAGGGCGAGGGGAGAGAAGAGAGGCAGTGGGGGAGGGTTAGAGCATCGCGCGTCTGGGGCTGTTCATTGGAGTGCTCGGGCGGCCTTGGCACGCGTGCGAGCAGGGGTGAGAGAGTGGGAGAGAGGAGGGGGCCGACCGTCCAGCGTGTCCCGGACGTCGAGGCGGCCTCGGGGGACACGAGGGAAAGGCCCGAGGTGGTCGGGGGCTCCTGATTGGGCGAGGCTACAGTGCGCCAGGGCACTGTAGCGTGCTCCAGAGCGCGAACTCTGCATGCCATGGCATAAACAAAGTGCCATTGCGTGTCCCCTTATGTCCAGCAGTGCAAGGGGTTAGTAAACAATTGCCCAGACGGCCTGGGATGCCCTGGAGGCCACTGGAGTGAGGAGGGAGGTGAAAGAGGAGGAGAAAGCTGCTGTCTACAAGAGTAAAAATGGGATTTTCACCCCTCAATCATTGAGCTAAGGCATGTGTGAGTTACATGAGGTAGAAGATGATCAGGTTCACCTGTGGTAAGAATTTGAGGTAAAGGGAAACAGTTAAAGGGGCCAAAACAATGGTTTTGGTAATTTGGCAGAAGGTGTTTGATCAAGTTTTGGGAAAGCAAAAGACTTCCAATTGACATGGGACTTAACAGGATGGAATGTCACATACTTTTTGACCCTTCCACCAAATTTGAGCTCATTTGGGCAAAGTTGCCAATGCAACTCTTGTAAACCCTAGAAATCAACAGTAATGGATCCTCCAAGATTAAGTTAAGCAAATCATATCCCCTTGATGCACCACTTGGTGTAGTGTCATCATTTGGGGTTGTGATCATGCCCACAAAGTTTGAAGCCCCAGGTAAAAAGTTGGTAATGTAAAGTTGTTCAAATTTGGATCTGGTCAGAAAGGGTTTTGGGGCACTTAGATCAAGTTGTCCTTCTCCAAAACTTATGCCATTTGGCATAGATGCATAATTACATCATTTTAGCATGTGCACCAAGTTTGAGAGCATTTGGACAAGTTTGGCAATGTAAAGTTGCTCAAACTTCAATATGAACAGAAATGGTTTTGAGGGGATCAGATGATGTTTCCTTGATCTTCAAGGCATGAGGCTTTGTAAGATCATCAAATATGTCATATTTGACATGATAGAATTTCCCTGGAATTTTTGGAGAATATTCCCTTTGTAAATATTTCAAAAGCTTGAAATATCCAGAAAGGGTTATTGAAGGATTTGTCCAATAATTTGAACATGACCATGTGTTGAAATTCTTATATATGGACAATATATGTCCTATGAGTCTCCCTGAATTTTGGCAAATATTTTTGAAATAATTAAATAATTTTTCCCTATTAAAGACCATTTCTGACCTTAAGAAAAAGCTTTTAAATAAAATATAAAAATAACTTTTAAAATTATAATTTTGGGGTTTATGGGAGTCCTATACCTAGTAGGGTTCAAATATTCTTTTTGAAAGATTGTTCACACCCTAAATAAGGTACTTGTAGTGCAAACATCAATTCAGGGGTTTTTGGAAAACTAATTTTAGAAAATACTATTCGGCCAAAATATTTTTATAAGAAAATTCTATACTGGTCTATACACATGGCATGATCATTGGGAAAAGGTTTTGGATCAAGGAGATGAAGTATAAGAGTTGGAGGATTTATTTGATTTTTAGAGCAGTAGCAAACAACAGACAAAATCAGTCAAGCAAAGTCAAAATCACTCAAAAGTTTTTGTAAATCCACAATTTTGGCATGATTATTAGCTTAAGCAATGTGGCACGAAAATCAGGGTGTGACACGCCTTAAGCAAGATGACATGATGTAGAGGTATAAACTCAAACTTAGTGATATAAACCCCATATTTTTATCCTCGATGGCAACAATACAATACGTGCCTTGCTACCCCTACTGTCACTGGGAAAGAACCCAAAGCCAAGCACTTCTCCCATTGCAAGAACTATTGATCTAGTAGGCCAAACCAAACCAAAAATTCGAAGAGACTTGCAAGGATATTATAATCATACATAAAAAGTTCAGAGAAGAACCATATATTTCTCCTAAATAATCTTGATCATAAACCCACAATTCAATGGATCTCGACAAACACACCGCAAAAAGAGATTACATCGAATAGATCTCCTCGAAGACCGAGGAGAACTTTGTATTGAGATCCAAAGAGAGAGAAGAAGCCATCTATATACTAGCTATGGACCCGAAGGTCTGTGGTAAACTACTCACAACTCATGGTGAGGCGATGATAATGATGTAGAAGCACTCCGTGGTAGATCCCCCCTCCGGCGGAGCTACGAAACAGGCCCCAAGATGGGATCTCACGGGAACAGAAGGTTCCGGAGGTGGAACTAGGGTTTTCTATATTGTTCTGATGGTTTCGGGGTACGTAGGTATATATAGGAGGAAGGAGGGCACCGAGGGCCAAACGTGGGGCCCACGAGGCAGGGGGCGTGCCCTATAGGGGCGCGCCCCCCCACCCTTGTGGGCGCCACGTGTGCCCTACTCCGTGGTTCTCAGGTCTCCCGTGCGTGATTTTCTCCAAAAATATCTCTCCCGAAGGTTTCATTCCGTTTGGACTCCGTTTGATATTCCTTTTCTGTAAAACCCTGAAACAGGCAAAAACAACAATCTGGACTGGGCCTTTGGGTTAGTAGGTTAGTCCGAAAAATATATAAAAGTGTATAACAAAGTCCACTAAATATCCAAAACATCATAAATAATAGCATGGAACAATCAAAAATTGTAGATACGTCGGAGACGTATCAAGCATCCCCAAGCTTAATTCCTGCTCGTCCTCGAGTAGGTAAATGATAAAAACAGAATTTTTGATGTGGAATGCTAACCAACATTTTTTTTCAATGTAATTCTCTTAATTGTGGCATGAATGTTCAGATCTGAAAGATTAAAGACAAAAGTCTATATTGACATAAGAAATAATAATACTTCAAGCATACTAACAAAGCAATCATTTCTTCTCAAAATACTATGGCTAAAGAAAGTTATCCCTACAAAATCATATAGTCTGGCTATGCTCCCGCTTCATCACACAAAATATTCATGTCATGCACAACCCCGATTTCAGCCAATCACTTGTTTTCATACTCTATTCTTTCAAACCTTTCAACTTTCACGCAATAAATGAGCGTGAGCCATGGACATAGCACTACGGGTGGAATAGAGTGGTGGTTGTGGAGAAGACAAAAAGGAGGGAGATAGTCTCACATTGACTAAGCGTATCAACGGGCTATGGAAATGCCCATCAATAGTGTCGGTGTACTAAGGTAGGGGTACCTCAGTACCCCAACTTGTGCACGGGCAGTTGCAGCTTCCCGCGGCAAGGTTTACTGCATGCTCGCCGGAGACCTTCCTGCCTCCTGATAAACCATTCAAAAACAAAGTATACAAGACAGAAGAACGAGACCCCGGCAAGAGGAGCTTGCCGGGAAGGCCGTACCAGGCTCAAGGCTGTTCCACTAACACAAGACCCTGGCAAGAGGAGCTTGCCAGGAAGATTAGAAGATATTGCCTCGGCGCTATGCACGCCCCGGCAAGGGGCCCGGGGACCGGCAAGTTCCCGGGCCCGGCAAGATCAAGGCCCCGGCAAGGCGCTTGCCGGGGAGGCTACGCTGTGTGCCCGCGCTCCAGCTCATCGGCCCACGCGTCGCCCTGGGGCCTAACCAGGGACGCGTGGCGGATGGCTATGCAGCCTGGGGTACACGGTGGCACACCACGGCGATAAATCCGTCGCCGTGGCGGACGGAGACGCTAAGGCGGGAGCTTTTGGGGTCGACGGCGACGGGCATTAAATGCCCTTGTCCCCCACTGTTAAAGTAGGTATAGACCACTGTTCTGTACTGTAGCTCTACTGTTCCCGCACTGTTACAACTACCACATCTTTTACATTTTTACCCCTTTCCCCTACGTTGACACCTGTCGGTGACCCCTTGCACTATAAAAGGAGGCCCATGCACAACGTGGAGGGGGTTCGAAACCTAGATTACTCTCACGCACGGTGTAGCTACTTCTTCAAGCTCCCGAGCGCTCAACTCAATACACAACCAAGCAGGAGTAGGGTTTTACGCATCCGTGCGGCCCGAACCTGGGTAAAACTGCCCGCGCGTCTGCTTCGATCTGCTCTTTGTGCTCCCTCCGCCCTCGTACCGCACAGACAAGGGGCTCCGGTCCCATAGGTGTTCGTGGCGGACAGTTTCCCCCGACATCTTTGGCGCGCCAGGTAGGGGGCGTCGAGGTTGTGCGAACCTGATCCGGCTTTCGCGCGGGCGCATTCTTCATCAACCTCTCCAGTTTCATCAGCAACTTCATCAGCAACAACTCCATGGCCCCGAAGAAGAAGCCTTCGGAGGTCGGAGGCCCGTCTGCGTCTCATCCGCCGCCACCAGAGCCAACGGTGGGCGGGGGAGACGCCGTCGGAAGGGTGGTTGCCGGTGAGGACACTCACGGTGCCACCAGATCCAAGAACAAGACGGATGACCGGACCTCGGTCTCCGTGGACGCGCCGCGTCCATCACAGCACACAACGACCCCGCAGCGCCATACCACGGGAGGTGGTATCCGCTTGCTGGGACAAGGCCAAACTGGAGGTTCGCGGGACGCCCCGGACCCCCGTCCGGGCACGAGCAAAGCGAAGGCGCCGGCGCGGGACCCCGCTCCTTCTAACGTCGTTAGAAGTCCGAGCGTATCCCGCTCCTCGCACCGCTCGCCCGCGTTCCCCACTACTCCGGCAGAAGCGCTCGCAACAAACAAAACATGCAAATAGCAAAGAGAAGCATGCAAAAGGCAATCGATGCGAAAACACGAAATCTTTACTGATGCACGGGGTCTGCGCCCGGCTTTGTACAAAGGGTTACATGCAACAGCGGCAAGGCTTGTACAAAAGGTGGTTGCCGGAGCGGATCACGGCAACCGCGCCTTAGGGGTGAAACTTGCGAAGATGCTCTATGTTCCAGGAGTTGCTCACCGGTAAGCCTTCTTCGGTCTCGAGGCGGACAGCGCCGGGCCTCGTAACTTGTCTCACCCGATAAGGGCCTTCCCACTTCGGCGTCAGCTTGTTGGAATTCTTGGCGGACTGAACACGCCGAAGAACAAGGTCGCCTTCCTCGAGACTCCTGGCCTTAACTTTGCGGCTATGGTAGCGGCGCAAAGCTTGCTGGTATCGAGCAGCTCGTACAGCAGCCTGGAGACGTCCCTCCTCAAGGAGCAATGCGTCATCTTGCCGCAGTTGCTCTTGCTCGAGCTCATCATAAGCGAGCACTCGAGGAGATCCGTATACGAGTTCCGTGGGGAGAACTGCCTCTGCTCCATAGACTAGAGCGAAAGGTGTCTGTCCGGTGGCTCGACTTGGTGTCGTTCTGATTGACCAAAGAGCCGCCGGGAGCTCCTCTATCCAATTCCTTCCGCACTTGCGCAGCCTGTCAAAGGTCCTTGTCTTGAGTCCGCGCAGCACTTCAGCATTTGCCCTCTCCGCTTGGCCGTTGCTCCTCGGGTGAGCAACAGAAGCGAAACAGACCTTGGCGCCAAGGTCTTGGACGTACTGCATGAAGGTGCGACTAGTGAATTGCGTACCGTTGTCGGTGATGATCCTGTTAGGGATCCCGAAACGGCAAACAATCGACCTGAAGAACCTGACTGCTGACTGTGCTGTCACCTTTCTCACTGGCTCCACTTCTGGCCACTTTGTGAACTTGTCGATTGCAACGTACAAGTACTCAAAGCCCCCGACAGCGCGAGGGAAAGGGCCGAGGATATCGAGCCCCCAGACCGAGAAGAGCCCCCAGACCGAGTTGTCGCTGATGAAGTTGTTGATGAAGCTGGAGAGGTTGATGAAGAATGCGCCCGCGCAAACGCCGGATCAGGTTCGCACAACCTCGACGCCCCCTACCTGGCGCGCCAAAGATGTCGGGGGAAACTGTCCGCCACGAACACCTATGGGACCGGAGCCCCTTGTCTGTGCGGTACGAGGGCGGAGGGAGCACAAAGAGCAGATCGAGGCAGACGCGCGGGCAGTTTTTACCCAGGTTCGGGCCGCACGGATGCGTAAAACCCTACTCCTGCTTGGTTGTGTATTGAGTTGAGCGCTCGGGAGCTTGAAGAAGCAGCTACACCGTGCGTGAGAGTAATCTAGGTTTCGAACCCCCCCCACGTTGTGCATGGGCCTCCTTTTATAGTGCAAAGGGGTCACCGACAGGTGTCAACGTAGGAGTAAGGGGTAAAAATGTAAAAGAGGTGGTAGTTGTAACAGTGCGGGAATAGTGGAGCTACAGTACAGAACAGTGGTCTATACCTACTTTAACAGTGGGGGACAAGGGCATTTAATGCCCGTCACCGTCGACCCCAAAAGCTCCCGCCTTAGCATCTCCGTCCGCCACGGCGACGGATTTATCACCGTGGTGTGCCACCGTGTACCCCAGGCTGCACAGCCATCCGCCACGCGTCCCTGGTTAGACCCCAGGGCGACGCGTGGGCCGATGAGCTGGAGCGCGGGCACACAGCGTGGTCTTCCCGGCAAGCACCTTGCCGGGGCCTTGATCTTGCCGGGCCCGGGAACTTGCCGCTCCCCGGGCCCCTTGCCGGGGCGCGCGTAGCGCCGAGGTAATACCTTCTAATCTTCCTGGCAAGCTCCTCTCGCCAGGGTCTTGTGTTAGTGGAACAGTCTTGAGCCTGGTACGGCCTTTCCGGCAAGCTCCTCTTGCCGGGGTCTCGATCTTCTGTCTTGTATACTTTGTTTTTGAATGGTTTAATAAGAGGCAGGAAGGTCTCCGGCGAGCACGCAGTAAACCTTGCCGCGGGAGGCTGCAACTGCCCGTGCACAAGTTGGGGTACTGAGGTACCCCTACCTTAGTACACCGACAGGAGCCCCCGGGCCTGGGCCACACACGGTGCCGAGCGCTGTTGGGCCAGGCCCAAAACAGTGCACGGGCACCCGCGGCCCGCGGCGCGCCGAATCCACTTCCATATCCGCCGCACCCCACGGTAACGGCACGCGTCGATTGCGGCGCCGTGGGATGGGACGTGCCCACGATCTCTTAATGGAAAGGGGGAAACGCCCCCCACTCCCCCATAAAAGCAGAGGCAGCGGGCGCGGTTCCCCTCCCTGTGCTCTCATTACGTCGTCTTCTTCCTGCAAAAGATTCCTCCTTGCGCTCCGCCTCCACAGCTCCGCCGCCGCCTAGCTCTTCGTCCCCTTCCTTCCGCCGCGTCCGCCATGGCCCCAAAGGCCGACAAGGGGAAAGCGGAGAAGTCCAAGAAGGAGAAATCCGAGCAAGCAGCCAAGCTCATTGCTTACCGGAAGCGGAACATCGTCTTCTCGCCGAGGCTCGGCGTGCAAGAACTCTGGAACAAGTACTACTTGTTCTGGTCCAAGGGCACCGACGCGCATCCCCGCACCCGAGCATACCCGGCCGCCGCCAAGGACAACTATCCCGGCGGGTATTATTTCTTTGCTGCCTTTTTCCACTGTGGCCTCTGCCCTCCTTTTTCGAACTTCTTCTGTGATATCATGAACACGTATGGCTTCCATCTGCTTGATTTCACCCCCAACGCCATCCTCACCATGGCCGTTTTCGCACATATGTGCGAAAACTTCATAGGAGTCCACCCCAACGTAGCCCTCTTTAGACACTTTTTCACCCCTAGAGCCGAGGCCGATGCCCCCCTCTCCGGATGTATTTCTTGGGTCTTCCGTCTCGGGAAGAAGGGGTCGTACTTGCCGGGGGAGCTCCGCGGCAAGTGGGAGGAATGGCGAGCGGAGTGGTGCTGGATTGTAGAAGACCAGCCGCAAGCCTTCACTGCGCCGCGCACAACGCCTATCGCGCGCGGCAGAGATTGGAGCGATCTAGACTCCGACGACGTCAAGCTCGACATCGCCCTCGTCCGGATCCTCCGTCTTCGGCTGGCCCGGCTGTCAGTTGCCGAGGTGGGCGCAGATTTCCTCCGCCGGCGCATCGCCCCTCTCCAAGACCGGAAGAGGCCGGCCTGGGAGTACGGCGGCCCGGCAGACATCATGAGGCTGCGCCCCGGGCTTAATTTCAACTTCACCACTCTGGAGCTGCGCGGGATGGTACGAGAGCTCTTCAAGTACGACCCGACGCACCCCGAGTGGTTCAGGACTCCCCGGGAAGTGGTGCCGCTCTGCAACAACGCCGCGAGGGATCGGATCCTTGCCATGATGCCGATGTGCGACTCGCATGGCTTGGACCGCTCGTGGATCGCCCCGAAGCCCATCGACGTCCTCAACTTCTACGACAACCTCGTCGAGGTGGCGAGTAACAAGGAGGACCTCAAGCTGCATACGCGGGACACCACCGAACAGGAAATCGCCTACATAGCTTCTCGGGCTGAGGAGGCCGCCGCAGCCGCGGCGGCAGGAGTCTTCGGGTTTTCGCCGGAGGAGGCGGAGGCCGAAGAGGCGTCCACCCAGGCAGAAGAGGCGGAGATCCGCCGATTGCTGAACCTCCCACCCGACGCGCTCGCCGGGGTTCCCTCGTTGAGGCACTCCGGGATCCATGGGATCGCGACGGAGGCCGCGGCAAGGGAGGGCACCG
Source organism: Secale cereale (assembly GCA_902687465.1). NCBI lineage: Eukaryota > Viridiplantae > Streptophyta > Magnoliopsida > Poales > Poaceae > Secale > Secale cereale. The sequence continues at coordinate 160,778,061 of LR738710.1, forward strand.
CCGGAGGAAGCAGAGGCGCCGCGAGGGGCGGAGGCGCCAAGGGGAAGAGGGCCGCAGCGCTGGATGCTGGGCCTAGCGAGCCGGCCGGGGCAGAGGAGGAGGAGGAGGAGGAGGCCGAAGACTCCGGTGGATCTACGGAGTTATACGCCGACGACCTCTCCTCGCCGGAGAGCTCCCCGCCCCCGGCAAGCCCGAAGGAGTCCCCGGCAAAGCGTCTCCGCAAGGCGGCGACGGGGGAAAGGGCACAGGCGCCCCGGCAACAGCCACCTCGGCGGGCGGCTCCCCGGGGGAGTCAAGCCGCGCCAAGGCCGTCCGGCGCACCAGCCGCAGCAGAGGCGGCCCGTGCGCGGACCACGACGGAGGCGCCCCGCAGGCCGGCAGCGAGCCGGCAGGGGTCTTCTCGGAGCGGAGCAGCGGCTCCGCCCGCCCCCCGGGCGCCGGCAGCCACAGGGGCTGTGTCTTCGCAGCCCCCAGCCCCGGTGAGCACCAAGCGCGCGAGGGAGTCTTCGCCTCCCGCTCCTCGCGTCGACGCGCCCACGGTGGAGTATGACTTCTCCGCCCTGAGCGAGGACGACGAGGAAGACCAGGAGTAAGGATCCGAGATTCTTCATCTTCTTAATTTTCGTCTCGAGCTTCTGTTGATGCTAACTCTGTCTTCTGTTCTGATTTCAGGACCCTGGCACATCGCGCAGCGAAGAAGGCCAAGGCGCCCGAGGCCGAAGTCGCGGAGGACTCGGCAGCGGCGGCAACAGAGGGCGCGCCGGAGCCGAGCCTGCCGGACTCTGGCACTGCTCCGATGAGCAGCCCCCAGCGCAGCCCGCAGCGCAGCCCCCAGCGTAAGTCTGGGGTTCTTTCTTTTCGCTTGTCGGGGTACGTCTGAGGCTTTTGATTTTATCTTCATATCTTGACATCTCTTGTCTTGTTCCGTGCAGAGGAGGAGCCGCAGCGGGAAGAGCGCCCGGAGACCACCGCCGAGGAGCCGCAGGCACCGCCATCCCCGCCAAGGCAGGACTCTCCGGCAAGGGAGAGTGCCCCGTCAAGGGCGGGTACTCCGCCAAGGCAGAGTACCCCGCCCAGGACGAGCAGCCCGGCAAGGGCGGCCACCCCGCCAAGGCCAAGTTCCCCGGCGAGGGCGACTACTCCGACGAGGCCGAGCTCCCCGGCGAGGGAGCCCGCCGCTGAGGACGCCCGCCAAGGTAACCTTTGTAACTTGTCTTCTTGGCTTGTCTCTTTTTTGGATATTTGCTTGAGTCTTGAATTTCTTTGTCTTCTTCTTCTTTCTAGATCTTCCTCCTCCTGTGCCCATGGAGACGGAGGTGATTATCCTCGAGGAGGAGGACGCGCAGGGCGGCGGCGGCGACGCTCCAGTCATCGAGGAGGTGGGCGAGGCCGCCGAGCCGGCCGCGCAAGAAACTGCTCCGGCTGCGGACGCAGCGGCCGGGGAGGGGGACGGTGGCCGCACCGCCGACACGGAGGTGGCGGGAGCATCGGATGCTGCGCCGGCCACCGGTCCCTCCGCCGGCGAGGAGCAAAGGTTCTATCTCGAGGCCCCCAATGGCGTCTTCATCCAGATGCCGTGGGGGTCTTCGTCGCGAGCTCCTGCGGAGGGCGAGGCGTTCGACGGAGAGGTCCTCGCCTCCGCAGGCCTGAAGATCGTCCAGGCGCCCGGTGGAGGTGAGGGGCCCGAGGAGGAGCGATTGCTTCATCAGCTCCTGGCCCTTTATCGGGCCAGGCAAGCAAAGCTCGCTTCCCGGGAGGCTCTTGCCGCCAAGGCCGCGGCAGAGATGGAGAAGCGTGCGGCGGAGCTCAGCGCCGCCAATCAGGCTGCTCTCCGCCAGGTGGCGGAGGAGCGTGAGCGTCTCGCCGGCGAGTACCAAGAGTGGGTACTCGAGAGGGCCGAAGCCGATGAGCAGCAGCGTCTCGCCGGGGTGGAGATGTCCCGGCGAGAGGGAGAGCTCGCGCAGCGGAAGGTTGAGCTGGATTCTCATGAAGAAGACCTTGCCGCTCGCGAGGCTGCCCTTGGCGGGGAGCTGAAGGAGGCGAAGGCCGCCGCGGTTGCCGCGGAGGACGCCAAGAAGGAGCTCGCCGCCAAGGTCGAACAACTGGAGAAGGCGATGAAGGTGAGCGCCGAGAAGGTTGCCGCACTCATCCTGGAGCGCGAGAAGGATGCTCACACAAACTCAGAGCTCCAGGTGAGTTTATCCAAGAGGGGTGACGAGCTGAAGGCCGCCAAGGATTCCATTGAAGACTTGGAGCTGAAGGTCACCACCCTGAAGGAATCGCTTGATGCTGCCCGGGCCCAGGAGACCAAGTTGAAGGATGAGCTCCGCAAGGAGCGAACCTTGATGGAGAGCGTCAACAAGGCCTCCGAGCTCTTCCGGCAGACTATCGAGGTGTGGACCGAAGAGCTGGTTTCTTCTGCGTCCAACATTGACCAGGAGTTGCTCGCTTTGAAGGTTGAACATCTTATCTACTCGCCGGATCCAGATCTCCCGCACAGCGCGAAGCTCAGCCTCTTCTTCAGAGGCGTCGCTCCGGCTCTTGCAGGTCTCCGGAACCGCATCCCCGCGCAGCTGGCCGAGGAGTCGCGCCGGCTCTGCGCGGGAACTCTGGAGCGGGTGTTGACGAAGATCGTGTACCGCAACCCGGGGATCAACCTCACGAACGTTCTTCGCACCCTGCCGGCAGATGCAGACACGGAGGCCCTGAAGGAGCAGGTCGGCCACATCATCGCCAAGGTGGCAAAGCTTGGCAGGAAGGAAGGCGACCGCGTAGACTAGGGCTCCATTTATCTTTATCTTTTTGTTGCTGCATATTTATGTTATGAACTCATTAGTCCATTGCGACAAGTTATCCTTGTAAGATATTTGCTTTACTTCAATCAATCAGTGCAATGTTATCTTCCTTGTTCCAATCTTTGACTTTGTACGTTTTTCACCCTACGCTCCCGGGGAGCTTGCCGGCAAGGGGCCCTTGCCGCGAGCGCTGAGTGCTGGACTCTGAGCAGCCTGCTGGCCAAGGTCCTCGCCGGCAAGCAACCTTGCCGCAGCTGGTCGCAACGCACTTAGCTTGCTGAGTGTACTCGGAAACGAGGCAAGGGCGCGACACTTGTCGCAGCTCACTTAAATCGTTGAGTGGACTCGAAGACAAGATAAGGGTGCGGCAAGCTATGGGTAGGTTCCTCCGCGCACAGGTTTTCCATACAAAGTGTGATTGTTCAAGGAAGACAACCAAAATTTAAAATTTGAACTGGTCAAATTCTAACAACTTATCTTTCATATGCTGCTTGCTCATGTTGCTTGCTTTTCGGTAAGGCTCTTCTTACTTGAACAGCACTTAGTTCCTCCTCCATCTCCTTCCCCCCCGGCAAACTTGTGCGCGAGGAACGTTCCTTCTGTTTAAGAGAAAAGGAAAGGGAGAGGGAAAAAGCATATTGCCTTTCGGCGTAATAGTGCTTACCGTATGTCTGAGTGTTGCATCAAATGCCAAACAAAACATGCAAATAGCAAAGAGAAGCATGCAAAAGGCAATCGATGCGAAAACACGAAAACTTTACTGATGCACGGGGTCTGCGCCCGGCTTTGTACAAAGGGTTACATGCAACAGCGGCAAGGCTTGTACAAAAGGTGGTTGCCGGAGCGGATCACGGCAACCGCGCCTTAGGGGTGAAACTTGCGAAGATGCTCTATGTTCCAGGAGTTGCTCACCGGTAAGCCTTCTTCGGTATCGAGGCGGACAGCGCCGGGCCTCGTAACTTGTCTCACCCGATAAGGGCCTTCCCACTTCGGCGTCAACTTGTTGGAATTCTTGGCGGACTGAACACGCCGAAGAACAAGGTCGCCTTCCTCGAGACTCCTGGCCTTGACTTTGCGGCTATGGTAGCGGCGCAAAGCTTGCTGGTATCGAGCAGCTCGTACAGCAGCCTGGAGACATCCCTCCTCAAGGAGCAACGCGTCATCTTGTCGCAGTTGCTCTTGCTCGAGCTCATCATAAGCGAGTACTCGAGGAGATCCGTATACGAGTTCCGTGGGGAGAACTGCCTCTGCTCCATAGACTAGAGCAAAAGGTGTCTGCCCGGTGGCTCGACTTGGTGTCGTTCTGATTGACCAAAGAGCCGCCGGGAGCTCCTCTATCCAATTCCTTCCGCACTTGCGCAGCCTGTCAAAGGTCCTTGTCTTGAGTCCGCGCAGCACTTCAGCATTTGCCCTCTCCGCTTGGCCGTTGCTCCTCGGGTGAGCAACAGAAGCGAAACAGACCTTGGCGCCAAGGTCTTGGACGTATTGCATGAAGGTGCGACTAGTGAATTGCGTACCGTTGTCGGTGATGATCCTGTTAGGGGTCCCGAAACGGCAAACAATCGACCTGAAGAACCTGACTGCTGACTGTGCTGTCACCTTTCTCACTGGCTCCACTTCTGGCCACTTTGTGAACTTGTCGATTGCAACGTACAAGTACTCAAAGCCCCCGACAGCACGAGGGAAAGGGCCGAGGATATCGAGCCCCCAGACCGAGAAGGGCCATGACAAAGGGATTGTTTGGAGAGCTTGAGCTGGCTGATGGATTTGCTTTGCATGGAACTGGCACGCTTCACACTTGGTTACTAGTGCAGTTGCATCTTGGAGGGCTTCTTGCCAAAAGAACCCTTGCCGGAAAGCTTTCCCGGCAAGTGCCCTTGCGCCAATGTGGTGGCCGCATATGCCTCCATGTATTTCTGCCAACAGCTTCAGTCCATCTTCTCTGGAGATGCATTTCAACCTGACACCGTTGAGTCTTCTTCTGTACAGCTCGTTATCCACAAACTGATACATACTTGACTGCCTGGTTATCTTCTCTATCTCTTGAGGGTCGTCGGGAAGTTCTCCAGTTTGCAGAAAACGGACGATCTGCTGCGCCCATGCTGGAGCTCGAGGCTCGACGGCAAGGACTAAAGGCTCGAGGGCCGCTGCGGGAACCCCAGCTTCTACGGCAAAGACCTCTGGCCCTGTCGGAGCTGACGGTCCCCCGGCAAGCTCGCCGGAGCGAGGCTTGTCGGGAACACTTGCTTCAACCGCACAAGCCCGAGGGCTTGCAGGAGCAAACCGTTCCTCAGCGTTGTTGTTGATCTTGGGAACTTTGGCGGCGGGTTCAGGAAGATCCGCCGGCAAGTAGTCGCCGGAGACCAACTTTCTCTTCTTGGACTGCCCAATTGACGGTGTAACTAATGGCTGAGTCAGCTTGAGCAAAAAGGTCCCTGGTTCCACAGGTAACTTCATCGCGGCGCACTTTGAAAGGCCATCTGCAATCTCATTTTGAGCTCTTGGGACGTGCTCCATCTGCAGACCTTCAAAGTGCTCTTCAAGCTTCCTCACTTCATCGACATATGCTTCCATCAAAGGGCTCTGGTAGCTCTTGTTAACTTGCCGGACCACCAACTGAGAATCGCCCCGCACAATCAGCTTTCTGATCCCAAGTTCGGCCGCAATCCTGAGGCCGGCAAGCAAGCCTTCATATTCTGCAGTGTTGTTTGTCGCTTGCTCCCTGGGAAAGTGCATCTGGATAACATATTTGAGGTGCTCTCCGGTGGGCGCGATGAGTACCACGCCGGCACCGGCGCCTTGCAGCGAGAAGGCACCGTCAAAATACATTACCCATTCACTTGTCGCTTCTTGCACGGGTACACTCGTTTCTTGAACTTCATCTTCTGGTGTTGGGGTCCACTCAGCAATGAATTCTGCCAAGGCTCGGCTCTGTATGGTTGAAGTACTTTCAAACTTGAGTCCAAAGCTTGACAGCTCCAGTGCCCACTCGACGATCCTGCCTGTTGCTTCTGGATTGTGCAATATCCTCTTCAACGGAAAGCGAGTGACCACTGTTATCTCATGGGCTTGGAAGTAGTGGCGCAGCTTCCTCGAGGCCATGAGGAGGCCGAAAAGCAATTTCTGCACGCCAGAGTACCTTGATCTAGCTCCCTGGAGAAGGGAACTTACAAAATACACTGGGCGCTGCACCATCTTCTTCCGCACCTCTCCTTGTTCCTGCGCAGAGTCTTCCTTGTCGGGGCCAGAGCTTGTCGGGACAGTCCCCTGCTTGTCGCTAGATTCGCTTGCCGGTGACGCTGACTCCTCGTCGGACTCCCTCTCCGCTACTAACGCAGCACTAACCACCTGGTTGGTTGCCGCTAAGTATAGCAACAACTTTTCCTGTGGTTTAGGTGCGACAAGTATAGGAGTGGAGGACAGGTACCGTTTCAAATCCTGCAACGCCGCCTCCGCTTCCGGAGTCCACTTCATGGGACCTGCCTTCTTCAAGATTTTGAAGAAAGGTAGGGCGCGTTCTGCGGATTTTGAAATGAACCTACTGAGGGCAGCAACGCAACCTGCAAGCCTTCTGACATCCTTGACGCGCTTCGGGGCTTCTATCTGCTCGATGGCTTTGATCTTGTCGGGGTTGGCTTCAATCCCCCTCTGTGATACAAAGAACCCGAGAAGCTTGCCGGAGGGAACTCCAAAGACGCACTTCTCGGGGTTCAGCTTGAGCTGTATCCTGCGCAGGTTCTGAAACGTTTCTTCCAAGTCTTGAATCAGTGTTTCTTTGCTCTTGCTCTTCACCACGATGTCATCCATGTAGGCTTCCACATTCCTGTGGATCTGTGGCTCAAAAGCAGTGTACACTACCCTTGCAAAAGTTGAGCCTGCATTCTTCAATCCAAATGGCATGCGGATAAAGCAATAGGTGCCACATGGAGTGATAAATGCAGTCTTCTCTTCATCTTCCTTGGCCATGAAAATCTGGTGATAGCCTGAGTATGCATCAAGAAAACAGAGTAGCTCACATCCGGCAGTGGAGTCAACGATCTGGTCAATGCGCGGCAAAGGGAAGGGATCCTTGGGACATGCTTTATTGACATCGGTGAAGTCTATACACAGTCTCCACTTCCCGTTGGCCTTGCGCACGACGACTGGGTTTGCCAGCCACGTCGGATGGATCACACCTCTAACTAGGCCTGCTGCCTCTAGTTTCTTGATCTCCTCATTGATGAACTCTTGGCGCTCCACGGCTTGCTTCCTCACTTTCTGCTTGATGGGCCGCGCATGAGGACAGACAGCAAGCTTGTGCTCAATCACCTTCCTGGGAACACCGGGGATGTCAGATGGTTGCCAAGCAAACACATCGACATTCGCCCGCAGGAAGGCGACGAGCGCGCTTTCCTATTTGCTGTCAAGGGTGGCACTGATGGTGAAGGTACCACCAGTGCCATCCTCCTTTGCGGACACCTTCTTGGTTGCCGGAGGAGCAGCCATTCCTTTCTTGCTCTTGCCGGTGGAGCTCGATGGAACGTCCTCGACGGCGGCGCAGCACTCCGAAGAGGTGCGGTTGCCGGAGTGGGTCCTGTCGGTGTACTAAGGTAGGGGTACCTCAGTACCCCAACTTGTGCACGGGCAGTTGCAGCTTCCCGCGGCAAGGTTTACTGCATGCTCGCCGGAGACCTTCCTGCCTCCTGATAAACCATTCAAAAACAAAGTATACAAGACAGAAGAACGAGACCCCGGCAAGAGGAGCTTGCCGGGAAGGCCGTACCAGGCTCAAGGCTGTTCCACTAACACAAGACCCTGGCAAGAGGAGCTTGCCAGGAAGATTAGAAGATATTGCCTCGGCGCTATGCACGCCCCGGCAAGGGGCCCGGGGAGCGGCAAGTTCCCGGGCCCGGCAAGATCAAGGCCCCGGCAAGGCGCTTGCCGGGGAGGCTACGCTGTGTGCCCGCGCTCCAGCTCATCGGCCCACGCGTCGCCCTGGGGCCTAACCAGGGACGCGTGGCGGATGGCTATGCAGCCTGGGGTACACGGTGGCACACCACGGCGATAAATCCGTCGCCGTGGCGGACGGAGACGCTAAGGCGGGAGCTTTTGGGGTCGACGGCGACGGGCATTAAATGCCCTTGTCCCCCACTGTTAAAGTAGGTATAGACCACTGTTCTGTACTGTAGCTCTACTGTTCCCGCACTGTTACAACTACCACATCTTTTACATTTTTACCCCTTTCCCCTACGTTGACACCTGTCGGTGACCCCTTGCACTATAAAAGGAGGCCCATGCACAACGTGGAGGGGGTTCGAAACCTAGATTACTCTCACGCACGGTGTAGCTACTTCTTCAAGCTCCCGAGCGCTCAACTCAATACACAACCAAGCAGGAGTAGGGTTTTACGCATCCGTGCGGCCCGAACCTGGGTAAAACTGCCCGCGCGTCTGCTTCGATCTGCTCTTTGTGCTCCCTCCGCCCTCGTACCGCACAGACAAGGGGCTCCGGTCCCATAGGTGTTCGTGGCGGACAGTTTCCCCCGACATCTTTGGCGCGCCAGGTAGGGGGCGTCGAGGTTGTGCGAATCTGATCCGGCGTTCGCGCGGGCGCATTCTTCATCAACCTCTCCAATTTCATCAGCGACAACTCCATGGCCCCGAAGAAGAAGCCTTCGGAGGTCGGAGGCCCGTCTGCGTCTCACCCGCCGCCTCCGGAGCCAACGGTGGGCGGGGGAGACGCCGTCGGAAGGGTGGTCGCCGGCGAGGACACTCACGGTGCCACCAGATCCAAGAACAAGACAGACGACCGGACCTCGGTCTCCGTGGACGCGCCGCGTCCATCACAGCATACGACGACCCCACAGCGCCATACCACGGGAGGTGGTATCCGCCTGCTGGGACAAGGCCATACTGGAGGTTCGCGGGACGCCCCGGACCCCCGTCCGGGCACTAGCAAAGCGAAGGCGCCGGCGCGGGACCCCGCTCCTTCTAACGTCGTTAGAAGTCCGAGCGTATCCCGCTCCTCGCACCGCTCGCCCGCGTTCCCCACTACTCCGGCAGAAGCGCTCGCAAGGGCGCAGCTGCTTCTTGATTTTCCTCCGGCGGCCGACAAGGCCGAAGAATGGAGGGCCACTATCCGGAGCCTGATAGACTTCGCCAACAACGACTCTCCGCAGCAGCCGTCGGCCTCACGGCCGCGGCAGGCTGAGAAGACGAAGGCTATCGGCGACAAGACTGCCAGGGGTGCGACAAGCGTGCACTCCCCGCCGCAGAAGCAGAAGACGCCGCCCCGCCGGAACAACCCCGACGACGGCTCCACAGCCTCGTCGGACCCGCGGGCCCGTCGGGACCAGCGCCAGGTCCTCGACGACCGGCGAGATGAAGACGCTCGGACCACGATCGAGCGCCGCCGAGAAGCTCGGCGACAATCCGACAAGAGAGCTGGGAACGCTGTCGACGCACCCGCGCCCGGTGAACCAGGCGACTTGCCGTACGCGGCAGGCTGCCCTGCGTTCACCCGCGAGCTGCGGCGCGTCCAGTGGCCCAGCATGAAGAACTTTAAGCCCGACGTACCGGAGAAGTACGACGGCAAGACGCACCCCGAAGAAGACGAAGACCAAGTCCGGCAAGTGCTCTGGGACACACTCCGGCAACCGCACCTCTTCGGAATGCTGCGCTGCCGTCGAGGACGTTCCATCGAGCTCCACCGGCAAGAGCAAGAAAGGAATGGCTGCTCCTCCGGCAACCAAGAAGGTGTCCGCAAGGGAGGATGGCACTGGTGGTACCTTCACCATCAGCGCCACCCTTGACAGCAAATAGGAAAGCGCGCTCGTCGCCTTCCTGCGGGCGAATGTCGATGTGTTTGCTTGGCAACCATCTGACATCCCCGGTGTTCCCAGGAAGGTGATTGAGCACAAGCTTGCTGTCTGCCCTCATGCGCGGCCCATCAAGCAAAAAGTAAGGAAGCAAGCCGTGGAGCGCCAAGAGTTCATCAACGAGGAGATCAAGAAACTAGAGGCAGCAGGCCTAGTTAGAGGTGTGATCCATCCGACGTGGTTGGCAAACCCAGTCGTCGTGCGCAAAGCCAACGGGAAGTGGAGACTGTGTATAGACTTCACTGATGTCAATAAAGCATGTCCCAAGGATCCCTTCCCTTTGCCGCGCATTGACCAGATCGTTGACTCCACTGCCGGATGCGAGCTACTCTGTTTTCTTGATGCATACTCAGGCTATCACCAGATTTTCATGGCCAAGGAAGATGAAGAGAAGACTGCATTTATCACTCCATGTGGCACTTACTGCTTTATCCGCATGCCATTTGGACTGAAGAATGCAGGCTCAACTTTTGCAAGGGTAGTGTACACTGCTTTTGAGCCACAGATCCACAAGAATGTAGAAGCCTACATGGATGATATCGTGGTGAAGAGCAAGAGCAAAGAAACACTGATTCAGGACTTGGAAGAAACGTTTCAGAACCTGCGCAGGATACAGCTCAAGCTGAACCCCGAGAAGTGCGTCTTTGGAGTTCCCTCCGGCAAGCTTCTCGGGTTCTTTGTATCACAAAGGGGGATTGAAGCCAATCCCGACAAGATCAAAGCCATCGAGCAGATAGAAGCCCCGAAGCGCGTCAAGGATGTCAGAAGGCTTGCAGGTTGCGTTGCTGCCCTCAGTAGGTTCATTTCAAAATCCGCAGAACGCGCCCTACCTTTCTTCAAAATCTTGAAGAAGGCAGGTCCCATGAAGTGGACTCCGGAAGCGGAGGCGGCGTTGCAGGATTTGAAACGGTACCTGTCCTCCACTCCTATACTTGTCGCACCTAAACCACAGGAAAAGTTGTTGCTATACTTAGCGGCAACCAACCAGGTGGTTAGTGCTGCGTTAGTAGCGGAGAGGGAGTCCGACGAGGAGTCAGCGTCACCGGCAAGCGAATCTAGCGACAAGCAGGGGACTGTCCCGACAAGCTCTGGCCCCGACAAGGAAGACTCTGCGCAGGAACAAGGAGAGGTGCGGAAGAAGATGGTGCAGCGCCCAGTGTATTTTGTAAGTTCCCTTCTCCAGGGAGCTAGATCAAGGTACTCTGGCGTGCAGAAATTGCTTTTCGGCCTCCTCATGGCCTCGAGGAAGCTGCGCCACTACTTCCAAGCCCATGAGATAACAGTGGTCACTCGCTTTCCGTTGAAGAGGATATTGCACAATCCAGAAGCAACAGGCAGGATCGTCGAGTGGGCACTGGAGCTGTCAAGCTTTGGACTCAAGTTTGAAAGTACTTCAACCATACAGAGCCGAGCCTTGGCAGAATTCATTGCTGAGTGGACCCCAACACCAGAAGATGAAGTTCAAGAAACGAGTGTACCCGTGCAAGAAGCGACAAGTGAATGGGTAATGTATTTTGACGGTGCCTTCTCGCTGCAAGGCGCCGGTGCCGGCGTGGTACTCATCGCGCCCACCGGAGAGCACCTCAAATATGTTATCCAGATGCACTTTCCCAGGGAGCAAGCGACAAACAACACTGCAGAATATGAAGGCTTGCTTGCCGGCCTCAGGATTGCGGCCGAACTTGGGATCAGAAAGCTGATTGTGCGGGGCGATTCTCAGTTGGTGGTCCGGCAAGTTAACAAGAGCTACCAGAGCCCTTTGATGGAAGCATATGTCGATGAAGTGAGGAAGCTTGAAGAGCACTTTGAAGGTCTGCAGATGGAGCACGTCCCAAGAGCTCAAAATGAGATTGCAGATGGCCTTTCAAAGTGCGCCGCGATGAAGTTACCTGTGGAACCAGGGACCTTTTTGCTCAAGCTGACTCAGCCATTAGTTACACCGTCAATTGGGCAGTCCAAGAAGAGAAAGTTGGTCTCCGGCGACTACTTGCCGGCGGATCTTCCTGAACCCGCCGCCAAAGTTCCCAAGATCAACAACAACGCTGAGGAACGGTTTGCTCCTGCAAGCCCTCGGGCTTGTGCGGTTGAAGCAAGTGTTCCCGACAAGCCTCGCTCCGGCGAGCTTGCCGGGGGACCGTCAGCTCCGACAGGGCCAGAGGTCTTTGCCGTAGAAGCTGGGGTTCCCGCAGCGGCCCTCGAGCCTTTAGTCCTTGCCGTCGAGCCTCGAGCTCCAGCATGGGCGCAGCAGATCGTCCGTTTTCTGCAAACTGGAGAACTTCCCGACGACCCTCAAGAGATAGAGAAGATAACCAGGCAGTCAAGTATGTATCAGTTTGTGGATAACGAGCTGTACAGAAGAAGACTCAACGGTGTCAGGTTGAAATGCATCTCCAGAGAAGATGGACTGAAGCTGTTGGCAGAAATACATGGAGGCATATGCGGCCACCACATTGGCGCAAGGGCACTTGCCGGGAAAGCTTTCCGGCAAGGGTTCTTTTGGCAAGAAGCCCTCCAAGATGCAACTGCACTAGTAACCAAGTGTGAAGCGTGCCAGTTCCATGCAAAGCAAATCCATCAGCCAGCTCAAGCTCTCCAAACAATCCCTTTGTCATGGCCCTTCTCGGTCTGGGGGCTCGATATCCTCGGCCCTTTCCCTCGTGCTGTCGGGGGCTTTGAGTACTTGTACGTTGCAATCGACAAGTTCACAAAGTGGCCAGAAGTGGAGCCAGTGAGAAAGGTGACAGCACAGTCAGCAGTCAGGTTCTTCAGGTCGATTGTTTGCCGTTTCGGGACCCCTAACAGGATCATCACCGACAACGGTACGCAATTCACTAGTCGCACCTTCATGCAATACGTCCAAGACCTTGGCGCCAAGGTCTGTTTCGCTTCTGTTGCTCACCCGAGGAGCAACGGCCAAGCGGAGAGGGCAAATGCTGAAGTGCTGCGCGGACTCAAGACAAGGACCTTTGACAGGCTGCGCAAGTGCGGAAGGAATTGGATAGAGGAGCTCCCGGCGGCTCTTTGGTCAATCAGAACAACACCAAGTCGAGCCACCGGGCAGACACCTTTTGCTCTAGTCTATGGAGCAGAGGCAGTTCTCCCCACGGAACTCGTATACGGATCTCCTCGAGTACTCGCTTATGATGAGCTCGAGCAAGAGCAACTGCGACAAGATGACGCGTTGCTCCTTGAGGAGGGACGTCTCCAGGCTGCTGTACGAGCTGCTCGATACCAGCAAGCTTTGCGCCGCTACCATAGCCGCAAAGTCAAGGCCAGGAGTCTCGAGGAAGGCGACCTTGTTCTTCGGCGTGTTCAGTCCGCCAAGAATTCCAACAAGTTGACGCCGAAGTGGGAAGGCCCTTATCGGGTGAGACAAGTTACAAGGCCCGGCGCTGTCCGCCTCGAGACCGAAGAAGGCTTACCGGTGAGCAACTCCTGGAACATAGAGCATCTTCGCAAGTTTCACCCCTAAGGCGCGGTTGCCGTGATCCGCTCCGGCAACCACCTTTTGTACAAGCCTTGCCGCTGTTGCATGTAACCCTTTGTACAAAGCCGGGCGCAGACCCCGTGCATCAGTAAAGTTTTCGTGTTTTCGCATCGATTGCCTTTTGCATGCTTCTCTTTGCTATTTGCATGTTTTGTTTGGCATTTGATGCAACACTCAGACATACGGTAAGCACTATTACGCCGAAAGGCAATATGCTTTTTCCCTCTCCCTTTCCTTTTCTCTTAAACAGAAGGAACGTTCCTCGCGCACAAGTTTGCCGGGGGGGAAGGAGATGGAGGAGGAACTAAGTGCTGTTCAAGTAAGAAGAGCCTTACCGAAAAGCAAGCAACATGAGCGAGCAGCATATGAAAGATAAGTTGTTAGAATTTGACCAGTTCAAATTTTAAATTTTGGTTGTCTTCCTTGAACAATCACACTTTGTATGGAAAACCTGTGCGCGGAGGAACCTACCCATAGCTTGCCGCACCCTTATCTTGTCTTCGAGTCCACTCAACGATTTAAGTGAGCTGCGACAAGTGTCGCGCCCTTGCCTCGTTTCCGAGTACAGTCAGCAAGCTAAGTGCGTTGCGACCAGCTGCGGCAAGGTTGCTTGCCGGCGAGGACCTTGGCCAGCAGGCTGCTCAGAGTCCAGCACTCAGCGCTCGCGGCAAGGGCCCCTTGCCGGCAAGCTCCCCGGGAGCGTAGGGTGAAAAACGTACAAAGTCAAAGATTGGAACAAGGAAGATAACATTGCACTGATTGATTGAAGTAAAGCAAATATCTTACAAGGATAACTTGTCGCAATGGACTAATGAGTTCATAACATAAATATGCAGCAACAAAAAGATAAAGATAAATGGAGCCCTAGTCTACGCGGTCGCCTTCCTTCCTGCCAAGCTTTGCCACCTTGGCGATGATGTGGCCGACCTGCTCCTTCAGGGCCTCCGTGTCTGCATCTGCCGGCAGGGTGCGAAGAACGTTCGTGAGGTTGATCCCCGGGTTGCGGTACACGATCTTCGTCAACACCCGCTCCAGAGTTCCCGCGCAGAGCCGGCGCGACTCCTCGGCCAGCTGCGCGGGGATGCGGTTCCGGAGACCTGCAAGAGCCGGAGCGACGCCTCTGAAGAAGAGGCTGAGCTTCGCGCTGTGCGGGAGATCTGGATCCGGCGAGTAGATAAGATGTTCAACCTTCAAAGCGAGCAACTCCTGGTCAATGTTGGACGCAGAAGAAACCAGCTCTTCGGTCCACACCTCGATAGTCTGCCGGAAGAGCTCGGAGGCCTTGTTGACGCTCTCCATCAAGGTTCGCTCCTTGCGGAGCTCATCCTTCAACTTGGTCTCCTGGGCCCGGGCAGCATCAAGCGATTCCTTCAGGGTGGTGACCTTCAGCTCCAAGTCTTCAATGGAATCCTTGGCGGCCTTCAGCTCGTCACCCCTCTTGGATAAACTCACCTGGAGCTCTGAGTTTGTGTGAGCATCCTTCTCGCGCTCCAGGATGAGCGCAGCAACCTTCTCGGCGCTCACCTTCATCGCCTTCTCCAGTTGTTCGACCTTGGCGGCGAGCTCCTTCTTGGCGTCCTCCGCGGCAACCGCGGCGGCCTTCGCCTCCTTCAGCTCCCCGCCAAGGGCAGCCTCGCGAGCGGCAAGGTCTTCTTCATGAGAATCCAGCTCAACCTTCCGCTGCGCGAGCTCTCCCTCTCGCCGGGACATCTCCACCCCGGCGAGACGCTGCTGTTCATCGGCTTCGGCCCTCTCAAGTACCCACTCTTGGTACTCGCCGGCGAGACGCTCACGCTCCTCCGCCACCTGGCGGAGGGCAGCCTGATTGGCGGCGCTGAGCTCCGCCGCACGCTTCTCCATCTCTGCCGCAGCCTTGGCGGCAAGAGCCTCCCGGGAAGCGAGCTTTGCTTGCCTGGCCCGGTAAAGGGCCAGGAGCTGATGAAGCAATCGCTCCTCCTCGGGCCCCTCACCTCCACCGGGTGCCTGGACGATCTTCAGGCCTGCGGAGGCGAGGACCTCTCCGTCGAACGCCTCGCCCTCCGCAGGAGCTCGCGACGAAGACCCCCACGGCATCTGGATGAAGACGCCGTTGGGGGCCTCGAGATAGAACCTTTGCTCCTCGCCGGTGGAGGGACCGGTGGCCGGCGCAGCATCCGATGCTCCCGCCACCTCCGGGTCGGCGGTGCGGCCACCGTTCCCCTCCCCGGCCGCTGCGTCCGCAGCCGGAGCAGTCTCTTGCGCGGCCGGCTCGGCGGCCTCGCCCACCTCCTCGACGACTGGAGCGTCGCCGCCGCCGCCCTGCGCGTCCTCCTCCTCGAGGATAATCACCTCCGTCTCCATGGGCACAGGAGGAGGAAGATCTAGAAAGAAGAAGAAGACAAAGAAATTCAAGACTCAAGCAAATATCCAAAAAAGAGACAAGCCAAGAAGACAAGTTACAAAGGTTACCTTGGCGGGCGTCCTCAGCGGCGGGCTCCCTCGCCGGGGAGCTCGGCCTCGTCGGAGTAGTCGCCCTCGCCGGGGAACTTGGCCTTGGCGGGGTGGCCGCCCTTGCCGGGCTGCTCGTCCTGGGCGGGGTACTCTGCCTTGGCGGAGTACCCGCCCTTGACGGGGCACTCTCCCTTGCCGGAGAGTCCTGCCTTGGCGGGGATGGCGGTGCCTGCGGCTCCTCGGCGGTGGTCTCCGGGCGCTCTTCCCGCTGCGGCTCCTCCTCTGCACGGAACAAGACAAGAGATGTCAAGATATGAAGATAAAATCAAAAGCCTCAGACGTACCCCGACAAGCGAAAAGAAAGAACCCCAGACTTACGCTGGGGGCTGCGCTGCGGGCTGCGCTGGGGGCTGCTCATCGGAGCAGTGCCAGAGTCCGGCAGGCTCGGCTCCGGCGCGCCCTCTGTTGCCGCCGCTGCCAAGTCCTCCGCGACCTCGGCCTCGGGCGCCTTGGCCTTCTTCGCTGCGCGATGGGCCAGGGTCCTGAAATCAGAACAGAAGACAGAGTTAGCATCAACAGAAAATCAAGATAAAAATCAAGAAGATGAAGAATCTCGGATCCTTACTCCTGGTCCTCCTCGTCGTCCTCGCTCAGGGCGGAGAAGTCGTACTCCACCGTGGGCGCGTCGACGCGAGGAGCGGGAGGCGAAGACTCCCTCGTGCGCTTGGTACTCACCGGGGCTGGGGGCTGCGAAGACCCAGCCCCTGTGGCTGCCGGCGCCCGGGGGGCGGGCGGAGCCGCTGCTCCGCTCCGAGAAGACCCCTGCCGGCTCGCTGCCGGCCTGCGGGGCGCCTCCGTCGTGGCCCGCGCACGGGCCGCCTCTGCTGCGGCTGGTGCGCCGGACGGCCTTGGCGCGGCTTGACTCCCCCGGGGAGCCGCCCGCCGAGGTGGCTGTTGCCGGGGCGCCTGTGCCCTTTCCCCCGTCGCCGCCTTGCGGAGACGCTTTGCCGGGGACTCCTTCGGGCTTGCCGGGGGCGGGGAGCTCTCCGACGAGGAGAGGTCGTCGGCGTATAACTCCGTAGATCCGCCGGAGTCTTCGGCCTCCTCCTCCTCCTCCTCCTCTGCCCCGGCCGGCTCGCTGGGCCCAGCATCCAGCGCTGCGGCCCTCTTCCCCTTGGCGCCTCCGCCCCTCGCGGCGCCTCTGCTCCCTCCGGCGGTGCCCTCCCTTGCCGCAGCCTCCGTCGCGATCCCATGGATCCCGGAGTGCCTCAACGAGGGGACCCCGGCGAGCGCGTCGGGTGGGAGGTTCAGCAACCGGCGGATCTCCGCCTCTTCCGCCTGGGTGGACGCCTCTTCGGCCTCCGCCTCCTCCGGCGAGAACCCGAAGACTCCTGCCGCCGCGGCTGCGGCGGCCTCCTCAGCCCGAGAAGCTATGTAGGCGATTTCCTGGTCGGTGGTGACTGTCCGCCACGAACACCTATGGGACCGGAGCCCCTTGTCTGTGCGGTACGAGGGCGGAGGGAGCACAAAGAGCAGATCGAAGCAGACGCGCGGGCAGTTTTACCCAGGTTCGGGCCGCACGGATGCGTAAAACCCTACTCCTGCTTGGTTGTGTATTGAGTGGGGCGCTCGGGAGCTTGAAGAAGCAGCTACACCGTGCTTGAGAGTAATCTAGGTTTCGAACCCCCTCCACGTTGTGCATGGGCCTCCTTTTATAGTGCAAGGGGTCACCGACAGGTGTCAACGTAGGAGAAAGGGGTAAAAATGTAAAAGAGGTGGTAGTTGTAACAGTGCGGGAACAGTGGAGCTACAGTACAGAACAGTGGTCTATACCTACTTTAACAGTGGGGGACAAGGGCATTTAATGCCCGTCGCCGTCGACCCCAAAAGCTCCCGCCTTAGCGTCTCCGTCTGCCACGGCGACGGATTTATCGCCGCGGTGTGCCACCGTGTACCCCAGGCTGCACAGCCATCCGCCACGCGTCCCTGGTTAGGCCCCAGGGCGACGCGTGGGCCGATGAGCTGGAGCGCGGGCACACAGCGTAGCCTCCCCGGCAAGCGCCTTGCCGGGGCCTTGATCTTGCCGGGCCCGGGAACCTGCCGCTCCCCGGGCCCCTTGCCGGGGCGCGCATAGCGCCGAGGCAATATCTTCTAATCTTCCTGGCAAGCTCCTCTTGCCAGGGTCTTGTGTTATTGGAACAGTCTTGAGCCTGGTACGGCCTTCCCGGCAAGCTCCTCTTGCCGGGGTCTCGATCTTCTGTCTTGTATACTTTGTTTTTGAATGGTTTAATAGGAGGCAGGAAGGTCTCCGGCGAGCACGCAGTAAACCTTGCCGCGGGAAGCTGCAACTGCCCGTGCACAAGTTGGGGTACTGGGGTACCCCTACCTTAGTACACCGACAGGAGCCCCCGGGCCTGGGCCACACACGGTGCCGAGCGCTGTTGGGCCAGGCCCAAAACAGTGCACGGGCACCCGCGGCCCGCGGCGCGCCGAATCCACTTCCATATCCGCCGCACCCCACGGTAACGGCACGCGTCGATTGCGGCGCCGTGGGATGGGACGTGCCCACGATCTCTTAATGGAAAGGGGGAAACGCCCCCCACTCCCCCATAAAAGCAGAGGCAGCGGGCGCGATTCCCCTCCCTGTGCTCTCATTACGTCGTCTTCTTCCTGCAAAAAGATTCCTTCTTGCGCCCCGCCTCCACAGCTCCGCCGCCGCCTAGCTCTTCGTCCTCTTCCTTCCGCCGCGTCCGCCATGGCCCCAAAGACCGACAAGGGGAAAGCGGAGAAGTCCAAGAAGGAGAAATCCGAGCAAGCAGCCAAGCTCATCGCTTACCGGAAGCGGCACGTCGTCTTCTCGCCGAGGCTCGGCGTGCAAGAACTCTGGAACAAGTACTACTTGTTCTGGTCCAAGGGCACCGATGCGCATCCCCGCACCCGAGCATACCCGGCCGCCGCCAAGGACAACTATCCCGGCGGGTATTACTTCTTTGCTGCCTTTTTCCACTGTGGTCTCTGCCCTCCTTTTTCGAACTTCTTCTGTGATATCATGAATACGTATGGCTTCCATCTGCTTGATTTCACCCCCAACGCCATCCTCACCATGGCCGTTTTCGCACATATGTGCGAAAACTTCATAGGAGTCCACCCCAACGTAGCCCTCTTTAGACACTTTTTCACCCCTAGAGCCGAGGCCGATGCCCCTCTCTCCGGATGTATTTCTTGGGTCTTCCGTCTCGGGAAGAAGGGGTCGTACTTGCCGGGGGAGCTCCGCGGCAAGTGGGAGGAATGGCGAGCGGAGTGGTGCTGGATTGTAGAAGATCAGCCGCAAGCCTTCACCGCGCCGCGCACAACGCCTATCGCGCGCGGCAGAGATTGGAGCGATCTAGACTCCGACGACGTCAAGCTCGACATCGCCCTCGTCCGGATCCTCCGTCTTCGGCTGGCCCGGCTGTCAGTTGCCGAGGTGGGCGCAGATTTCCTCCGCCGGCGCATCGCCCCTCTCCAAGACCGGAAGAGGCCGGCCTGGGAGTACGGCGGCCCGGCAGACATCATGAGGCTGCGTCCCGGGCTTAATTTTAACTTCACCACTCTGGAGCTGCGCGGGATGGTACGAGAGCTCTTCAAGTACGACCCGGCGCACCCCGAGTGGTTCAGGACTCCCCGGGAAGTGGTGCCGCTCTGCAACAACGCCGCGAGGGACCGGATCCTTGCCATGATGCCGATGTGCGACTCGCATGGCTTGGACCGCTCGTGGATCGCCCCGAAGCCCATCGACGTCCTCAACTTCTACGACAACCTCGTCGAGGTGGCGAGCAACAAGGAGGACCTCAAGCTGCATACGCGGGACACCACCGAGCAGGAAATCGCCTATATAGCTTCTCGGGCTGAGGAGGCCGCCGCAGCCGCGGCGGCAGGAGTCTTCGGGTTCTCGCCGGAGGAGGCGGAGGCCGAAGAGGCGTCCACCCAGGCGGAAGAGGCGGAGATCCGCCGATTGCTGAACCTCCCACCCGACGCGCTCGCCGGGGTCCCCTCGTTGAGGCACTCCGGGATCCATGGGATCGCGACGGAGGCCGCGGCAAGGGAGGGCACCGCCGGAGGAAGCAGAGGCGCCGCGAGGGGCGGAGGCGCCAAGGGGAAGAGGGCCGCAGCGCTGGATGCTGGGCCCAGCGAGCCGGCCGGGGCAGAGGAGGAGGAGGAGGAGGAGGCCGAAGACTCCAGCGGATCTACGGAGTTATACGCCGACGACCTCTCCTCGTCGGAGAGCTCCCCGCCCCCGGCAAGCCCGAAGGAGTCCCCGGCAAAGCGCCTCCGCAAGGCGGCGACGGGGGAAAGGGCACAGGCGCCCCGGCAACAGCCACCTCGGCGGGCGGCTCCCCGGGGGAGTCAAGCCGCGCCAAGGCCGTCCGGCGCACCAGCCGCAGCAGAGGCGGCCCGTGCGCGGACCACGACGGAGGCGCCCCGCAGGCCGGCAGCGAGCCGGCAGGGGTCTTCTCGGAGCGGAGCAGCGGCTCCGCCCGCCCCCCGGGCGCCGGCAGCCACAGGGGCTGGGTCTTCGCAGCCCCCAGCCCCGGTGAGCACCAAGCGCGCGAGGGAGTCTTCGCCTCCCGCTCCTCGCGTCGACGCGCCCACGGTGGAGTATGACTTCTCCGCCCTGAGCGAGGACGACGAGGAAGACCAGGAGTAAGGATCCGTGATTCTTCATCTTCTTAATTCTTGTCTTGAGCTTCTGTTGATGCTAACTCTGTCTTCTGTTCTGGTTTCAGGACCCTGGCCCATCGCGCCGCGAAGAAGGCCAAGGCGCCCGAGGCCGAGGTCGCGGAGGACTCGGCAGCGGCGGCAACGGAGGGCGCGCCGGAGCCGGGCCTGCCGGACTCTGGCACTGCTCCGATGAGCAGCCCCCAGCGCAGCCCGCAGCGCAGCCCCCAGCGCAGCCCGCAGCGCAGCCCCCAGCGTAAGTCTGGGGTTCTTCCTTTTTGCTTGTCGGGGTACGTCTGAGGCTTTTGACTTTATCTTCATATTTTGACATCTCTTGTCTTATTCTGTGCAGAGGAGGAGCCGCAGCGGGAAGAGCGCCCGGAGACCACCGCCGAGGAGCTGCAGGCACCGCCGTCCCCGCCAAGGCAGGACTCTCCGGCAAGGGAGAGTGCTCCGTCAAGGGCGGGTACTCCGCCAAGGCAGAGTACCCCGCCAAGGACGAGCAGCCCGGCAAGGGCGGCCACCCCGCCAAGGCCAAGTTCCCCGGCGAGGGCGACTACTCCGACGAGGCCGAGCTCTCCGGCGAGGGAGCCCGTCGCTGAGGACGCCCGCCAAGGTAACCTTTGTAACTTGTCTTCTTGGCTTGTCTCTTTTTTGGATATTTGCTTGAGTCTTGAATTTCTTTGTCTTCTTCTTCTTTCTAGATCTTCCTCCTCCTGCGCCTATGGAGACGGAGGTAATCATCCTCGAGGAGGAGGACGCGCAGGGCGGTGGCGGCGACGCTCCAGTCGTCGAGGAGGTGGGCGAGGCCGCCGAGCCGGCCGCGCAAGAGACTGCTCCGGCTGCGGACGCAGCGGCCGGGGAGGGAGACGGTGGCCGCACCGCCGACCCGGAGGTGGCGGGAGCATCGGATGCTGCGCCGGCCACCGGTCCCTCCACCGGCGAGGAGCAAAGGTTTTATCTCGAGGCCCCCAATGGCGTCTTCATCCAGATGCCGTGGGGGTCCTCGTCGCGAGCTCCTGCGGAGGGCGAGGCGTTCGACGGAGAGGTCCTCGCCTCCGCAGGCCTGAAGATAGTCCAGGCGCCCGGTGGAGGTGAGGGGCCCGAGGAGGAGCGATTGCTTCATCAACTCCTGGCCCTTTACCGGGCCAGGCAAGCAAAGCTCGCTTCCCGGGAGGCTCTCGCCGCCAAGGCCGCGGCGGAGATGGAGAAGCGTGCGGCGGAGCTCAGCGCCGCCAACCAGGCTGCTCTCCGCCAGGTGGCGGAGGAGCGAGAGCGTCTCGCCGGCGAGTACCAAGAGTGGGTACTTGAGAGGGCCGAAGCCGATGAACAGCAGCGCCTCGCCGGGGTGGAGATGTCCCGGCGAGAGGGAGAGCTCGCGCAGCGGAAGGTGGATCTGGATTCTCATGAAGAAGATCTTGCCGCTCGCGAGGCTGCCCTTGGCGGGGAGCTGAAAGAGGCGAAGGCCGCCGCGGCTGCCGCGGAGGACGCCAAGAAAGAGCTCGCCGCCAAGGTTGAACAACTGGAGAAGGCGATGAAGGTGAGCGCCGAGAAGGTTGCCGCGCTCATCCTGGAGCGCGAGAAGGATGCTCACACCAACTCAGAGCTCCAGGTGAGTTTGTCCCAGAGGGGTGACGAGCTGAAGGCCGCCAAGGATTCCATTGAAGACTTGGAGCTGAAGGTCACCACCCTGAAGGAATCGCTTGATGCTGCCCGGGCCCAGGAGACCAAGCTGAAGGATGAGCTCCGCAAGGAGCGAACCTTGATGGAGAGCGTCAACAAGGCCTCCGAGCTCTTCCGGCAGACTATCGAGGTGTGGACCGAAGAGCTGGTTTCTTCTGCGTCCAACATTGACCAGGAGTTGCTTGCTTTGAAGGTTGAACATCTTATCTACTCGCCGGATCCAGACCTCCCGCACAGCGCCAAGCTCAGCCTCTTCTTCAGAGGCGTCGCTCCAGCCCTTGCAGGTCTCCGGAACCGCATCCCCGCGCAGCTGGCCGAGGAGTCGCGCCGTCTCTGCGCAGGAACTCTGGAGCGGGTCTTGACGAAGATCGTGTACCGCAACCCGGGGATTAATCTCACAAACGTTCTTCGCACCCTGCCGGCAGATGCAGACACGGAGGCCCTGAAGGAGCAGGTTGGCCACATCATCGCCAAGGTAGCAAAGCTTGGCAGGAAGGAAGGCGACCGCGTAGACTAGGGCCCCATTTATCTTTATCTTTTTGTTGCTGCACATTATGTTATGAACTCATTAGTCCATTGCGACAAGCTATCTTTGTAAGATATTTGCTTTACTTCAATCAATCAGTGCAATGTTATCTTCCTTGTTCCAATCTTTGACTTTGTATGTTTTTCACCCTACGCTCCCGGGGAGCTTGCCGGCAAGGGGCCCTTGCCGCGAGCGCTGAGCGCTGGACTCTGAGCAGCCTGCTGGCCAAGGTCCTCGCCGGCAAGCAACCTCGCCGCAGCGAGTCGCAACGCACTTAGCTTGCTGAGTGTACTCGGAAACGAGGCAAGGGCGCGACACTTGTCGCAGCTCACTTAAATCGTTGAGTGGACTCGAAAACAAGATAAGGGTGCGGCAAGCTACGGGTAGGTTCCTCCGCGCACAGGTTTTCCATACAAAGCGTGATCGTTCAAGGAAGACAACCAAAATTTAAAATTTGAACTGGTCAAATTCTAACAACTTATCTTTCATATGCTGCTTGCTGCTTGCTTATGTTGCTTGCTTTTTGGTAAGGCTCTTCTTACTTGAACAGCACTTAGTCCCTCTTCCACCTCCTCCCCCCCCGGCAAACTTGTGCGCGAGGAACGTTCCTCCTGCTTAAGAGAAAAGGAAAAGGAGAGGGAAACAAGCAAATTGTCTTTCGACGTAATGGTGCTTACCGTATGGCTGAGTGTTGCATCAAATGCCAAACAAAACATGCAAATAGCAAAGAGAAGCATGCAAAAGGCAATCGATGCGAAAACACGAAATCTTTACTGATGCACGGGGTCTGCGCCCGGCTTTGTACAAAGGGTTACATGCAACAGCGGCAAGGCTTGTACAAAAGCTGGTTGCCGGAGCGGATCACGGCAACCGCGCCTTAGGGGTGAAACTTGCGAAGATGCTCTATGTTCCAGGAGTTGCTCACCGGTAAGCCTTCTTCGGTCTCGAGGCGGACAGCGCCGGGCCTCGTAACTTGTCTCACCCGATAAGGGCCTTCCCACTTCGGCGTCAACTTGTTGGAATTCTTGGCGGACTGAACACGCCGAAGAACAAGGTCGCCTTCCTCGAGACTCCTGGCCTTGACTTTGCGGCTATGGTAGCGGCGCAAAGCTTGCTGGTATCGAGCAGCTCGTACAGCAGCCTGGAGACGTCCCTCCTCAAGGAGCAATGCGTCATCTTGGCGCAGTTGCTCTTGCTCGAGCTCATCATAAGCGAGTACTCGAGGAGATCCGTATACGAGTTCCGTGGGGAGAACTGCCTCTGCTCCATAGACTAGAGCAAAAGGTGTCTGTCCGGTGGCTCGACTTGGTGTCGTTCTGATTGACCAAAGAGCCGCCGGGAGCTCCTCTATCCAATTCCTTCCGCACTTGCGCAGCCTATCAAAGGTCCTTGTCTTGAGTCCGCGCAGCACTTCAGCATTTGCCCTCTCCGCTTGGCCGTTGCTCCTCGGGTGGGCAACAGAAGCGAAACAGACCTTGGCGCCAAGGTCTTGGACGTACTGCATGAAGGTGCGACTAGTGAATTGCGTACCGTTGTCGGTGATGATCCTGTTAGGGATCCCGAAACGGCAAACAATTGACCTGAAGAACCTGACTGCTGACTGTGCTGTCACCTTTCTCACTGGCTCTACTTCTGGCCACTTTGTGAACTTGTCGATTGCAACGTACAAGTACTCAAAGCCCCCGACAGCGCGAGGGAAAGGGCCGAGGATATCGAGCCCCCAGACCGAGAAGGGCCATGACAAAGGGATTGTTTGGAGAGCTTGAGCTGGCTGATGAATTTGCTTCGCATGGAACTGGCACGCTTCACACTTGGTTACTAGTGCAGTTGCATCTTGGAGGGCTTCTTGCCAAAAGAACCCTTGCCGGAAAGCTTTCCCGGCAAGCGCCCTTGCGCCAATGTGGTGGCCGCATATGCCTCCGTGTATTTCTGCCAACAGCTTCTGTCCATCTTCCCTGGAGATGCACTTCAACCTGACACCATTGAGTCTTCTTCTGTACAGCTCGTTATCCACAAACTGATACATACTTGACTGCCTGGTTATCTTCTCTATCTCTTGAGGGTCGTCGGGAAGTTCTCCAGTTTGTAGAAAGCGGACGATCTGCTGCGCCCATGCCGGAGCTCGGGGCTCGACGGCAAGGACTAAAGGCTCGAGGGCCGCTGCGGGAACCCCAGCTTCTACGGCAGAGACCTCTGGTCCTGTCGGAGCTGACGGTCCCCCGGCAAGCTCGCCGGGGCGAGGCTTGTCGGGAACACTTGCTTCAACTGCACTAGTAACCAAGTGTGAAGCGTGCCAGTTCCATGCAAAGCAAATACATCAGCCAGCTCAAGCTCTCCAAACAATCCCTTTGTCTTGGCCCTTCTCGGTCTGGGGGCTCGATATCCTCGGCCCTTTCCCTCGCGCTGTCGGGGGCTTTGAGTACTTGTACGTTGCAATCGACAAGTTCACAAAGTGGCCGGAAGTGGAGCCAGTGAGAAAGGTGACAGCACAGTCAGCAGTCAGGTTCTTCAGGTCGATTGTTTGCCGTTTCGGGATCCCTAACAGGATCATCACCGACAACGGTACACAATTCACTAGTCGCACCTTCATGCAGTACGTCCAAGACCTTGGCGCCAAGGTCTGTTTCGCTTCTGTTGCTCACCCGAGGAGCAACGGTCAAGCGGAGAGGGCAAATGCTGAAGTGCTGCGCGGACTCAAGACAAGGACCTTTGACAGGCTGCGCAAGTGCGGAAGGAATTGGATAGAGGAGCTCCCGGCGGCTCTTTGGTCAATCAGAACGACACCGAGTCGAGCCACCGGACAGACACCTTTTGCTCTAGTCTATGGAGCAGAAGCAGTTCTCCCCACGGAACTCGTATACGGATCTCCTCGAGTGCTCGCTTATGATGAGCTCGAGCAAGAGCAACTGCGGCAAGATGACGCATTGCTCCTTGAGGAGGGACGTCTCCAGGCTGCTGTACGAGCTGCTCGATACCAGCAAGCTTTGCGCCGCTACCATAGCCGCAAAGTCAAGGCCAGGAGTCTCGAGGAAGGCGACCTTGTTCTTCGGCGTGTTCAGTCCGCCAAGAATTCCAACAAGTTGACGCCGAAGTGGGAAGGCCCTTATCGGGTGAGACAAGTTACGAGGCCCGGCGCTGTCCGCCTCGAGACAGAAGAAGGCTTACCGGTGAGCAACTCCTGGAACATAGAGCATCTTCGCAAGTTTCACCCCTAAGGCGCGGTTGCCGTGATCCGCTCCGGCAACCACCTTTTGTACAAGCCTTGCCGCTGTTGCATGTAACCCTTTGTACAAAGCCGGGCGCAGACCCCGTGCATCAGTAAAGTTTTCGTGTTTTCGCATCGATTGCCTTTTGCATGCTTCTCTTTGCTATTTGCATGTTTTGTTTGGCATTTGATGCAACACTCAGACATACGGTAAGCACTATTACGCCGAAAGGCAATATGCTTTTTCCCTCTCCCTTTCCTTTTCTCTTAAACAGAAGGAACGTTCCTCGCGCACAAGTTTGCCGGGGGGGAAGGAGATGGAGGAGGAACTAAGTGCTGTTCAAGTAAGAAGAGCCTTACCGAAAAGCAAGCAACATGAGCAAGCAGCATATGAAAGATAAGTTGTTAGAATTTGACCAGTTCAAATTTTAAATTTTGGTTGTCTTCCTTGAACAATCACACTTTGTATGGAAAACCTGTGCGCGGAGGAACCTACCCATAGCTTGCCGCACCCTTATCTTGTCTTCGAGTCCACTCAACGATTTAAGTGAGCTGCGACAAGTGTCGCGCCCTTGCCTCGTTTCCGAGTACACTCAGCAAGCTAAGTGCGTTGCGACCAGCTGCGGCAAGGTTGCTTGCCGGCGAGGACCTTGGCCAGCAGGCTGCTCAGAGTCCAGCACTCAGCGCTCGCGGCAAGGGCCCCTTGCCGGCAAGCTCCCCGGGAGCGTAGGGTGAAAAACGTACAAAGTCAAAGATTGGAACAAGGAAGATAACATTGCACTGATTGATTGAAGTAAAGCAAATATCTTACAAGGATAACTTGTCGCAATGGACTAATGAGTTCATAACATAAATATGCAGCAACAAAAAGATAAAGATAAATGGAGCCCTAGTCTACGCGGTCGCCTTCCTTCCTGCCAAGCTTTGCCACCTTGGCGATGATGTGGCCGACCTGCTCCTTCAGGGCCTCCGTGTCTGCATCTGCCGGCAGGGTGCGAAGAACGTTCGTGAGGTTGATCCCCGGGTTGCGGTACACGATCTTCGTCAACACCCGCTCCAGAGTTCCCGCGCAGAGCCGGCGCGACTCCTCGGCCAGCTGCGCGGGGATGCGGTTCCGGAGACCTGCAAGAGCCGGAGCGACGCCTCTGAAGAAGAGGCTGAGCTTCGCGCTGTGCGGGAGATCTGGATCCGGCGAGTAGATAAGATGTTCAACCTTCAAAGCGAGCAACTCCTGGTCAATGTTGGACGCAGAAGAAACCAGCTCTTCGGTCCACACCTCGATAGTCTGCCGGAAGAGCTCGGAGGCCTTGTTGACGCTCTCCATCAAGGTTCGCTCCTTGCGGAGCTCATCCTTCAACTTGGTCTCCTGGGCCCGGGCAGCATCAAGCGATTCCTTCAGGGTGGTGACCTTCAGCTCCAAGTCTTCAATGGAATCCTTGGCGGCCTTCAGCTCGTCACCCCTCTTGGATAAACTCACCTGGAGCTCTGAGTTTGTGTGAGCATCCTAATCGCGCTCCAGGATGAGCGCGGCAACCTTCTCGGCGCTCACCTTCATCGCCTTCTCCAGTTGTTCGACCTTGGCGGCGAGCTCCTTCTTGGCGTCCTCCGCGGCAACCGCGGCGGCCTTCGCCTCCTTCAGCTCCCCGCCAAGGGCAGCCTCGCGAGCGGCAAGGTCTTCTTCATGAGAATCCAGCTCAACCTTCCGCTGCGCGAGCTCTCCCTCTCGCCGGGACATCTCCACCCCGGCGAGACGCTGCTGCTCATCAGCTTCGGCCCTCTCGAGTACCCACTCTTGGTACTCGCCGGCGAGACGCTCACGCTCCTCCGCCACCTGGCGGAGAGCAGCCTGATTGGCGGCGCTGAGCTCCGCCGCACGCTTCTCCATCTCTGCCGCGGCCTTGGCGGCAAGAGCCTCCCGGGAAGCGAGCTTTGCTTGCCTGGCCCGATAAAGGGCCAGGAGCTGATGAAGCAATCGCTCCTCCTCGGGCCCCTCACCTCCACCGGGCGCCTGGACGATCTTCAGGCCTGCGGAGGCGAGGACCTCTCCGTCGAACGCCTCGCCCTCCGCAGGAGCTCGCGACGAAGACCCCCACGGCATCTGGATGAAGACGCCATTGGGGGCCTCGAGATAGAACCTTTGCTCCTCGCCGGCGGAGGGACCGGTGGCCGGCGCAGCATCCGATGCTCCCGCCACCTCCGGGTCGGCGGTGCGGCCACCGTCCCCCTCCCCGGCCGCTGCGTCCGCAGCCGGAGCAGTTTCTTGCGCGGCCGGCTCGGCGGCCTCGCCCACCTCCTCGATGACTGGAGCGTCGCCGCCGCCGCCCTGCGCGTCCTCCTCCTCGAGGATAATCACCTCCGTCTCCATGGGCACAGGAGGAGGAAGATCTAGAAAGAAGAAGAAGACAAAGAAATTCAAGACTCAAGCAAATATCCAAAAAAGAGACAAGCCAAGAAGACAAGTTACAAAGGTTACCTTGGCGGGCGTCCTCAGCGGCGGGCTCCCTCGCCGGGGAGCTCGGCCTCGTCGGAGTAGTCGCCCTCGCCGGGGAACTTGGCCTTGGCGGGGTGGCCGCCCTTGCCGGGCTGCTCGTCCTGGGCGGGGTACTCTGCCTTGGCGGAGTACCCGCCCTTGACGGGGCACTCTCCCTTGCCGGAGAGTCCTGCCTTGGCGGGGATGGCGGTGCCTGCGGCTCCTCGGCGGTGGTCTCCGGGCGCTCTTCCCGCTGCGGCTCCTCCTCTGCACGGAACAAGACAAGAGATGTCAAGATATGAAGATAAAATCAAAAGCCTCAGACGTACCCCGACAAGCGAAAAGAAAGAACCCCAGACTTACGCTGGGGGCTGCGCTGCGGGCTGCGCTGGGGGCTGCTCATCGGAGCAGTGCCAGAGTCCGGCAGGCTCGGCTCCGGCGCGCCCTCTGTTGCCGCCGCTGCCGAGTCCTCCGCGACTTCGGCCTCGGGCGCCTTGGCCTTCTTCGCTGCGCGATGTGCCAGGGTCCTGAAATCAGAACAGAAGACAGAGTTAGCATCAACAGAAGCTCGAGACGAAAATTAAGAAGATGAAGAATCTCGGATCCTTACTCCTGGTCTTCCTCGTCGTCCTCGCTCAGGGCGGAGAAGTCATACTCCACCGTGGGCGCGTCGACGCGAGGAGCGGGAGGCGAAGACTCCCTCGCGCGCTTGGTGCTCACCGGGGCTGGGGGCTGCGAAGACCCAGCCCCTGTGGCTGCCGGCGCCCGGGGGGCGGGCGGAGCCGCTGCTCCGCTCCGAGAAGACCCCCGCCGGCTCGCTGCCGGCCTGCGGGGCGCCTCCGTCGTGGTCCGCGCACGGGCCGCCTCTGCTGCGGCTGGTGCGCCGGACGGCCTTGGCGCGGCTTGACTCCCCCGGGGAGCCGCCCGCCGAGGTGGCTGTTGCCGGGGCGCCTGTGCCCTTTCCCCCGTCGCCGCCTTGCGGAGACGCTTTGCCGGGGACTCCTTCGGGCTTGCCGGGGGCGGGGAGCTCTCCGGCGAGGAGAGGTCGTCGGCGTATAACTCCGTAGATCCACCGGAGTCTTCGGCCTCCTCCTCCTCCTCCTCCTCTGCCCCGGCCGGCTCGCTAGGCCCAGCATCCAGCGCTGCGGCCCTCTTCCCCTTGGCGCCTCCGCCCCTCGCGGCGCCTCTGCTTCCTCCGGCGGTGCCCTCCCTTGCCGCGGCCTCCGTCGCGATCCCATGGATCCCGGAGTGCCTCAACGAGGGAACCCCGGCGAGCGCGTCGGGTGGGAGGTTCAGCAATCGGCGGATCTCCGCCTCTTCCGCCTGGGTGGACGCCTCTTCGGCCTCCGCCTCCTCCGGCGAAAACCCGAAGACTCCTGCCGCCGCGGCTGCGGCGGCCTCCTCAGCCCGAGAAGCTATGTAGGCGATTTCCTGTTCGGTGGTGTCCCGCGTATGCAGCTTGAGGTCCTCCTTGTTACTCGCCACCTCGACGAGGTTGTCGTAGAAGTTGAGGACGTCGATGGGCTTCGGGGCGATCCACGAGCGGTCCAAGCCATGCGAGTCGCACATCGGCATCATGGCAAGGATCCGGTCCCTCGCGGCGTTGTTGCAGAGCGGCACCACTTCCCGGGGAGTCCTGAACCACTCGGGGTGCGTCGGGTCGTACTTGAAGAGCTCCCGTACCATCCCGCGCAGCTCCAGAGTGGTGAAGTTGAAATTAAGCCCGGGGCGCAGCCTCATGATGTCTGCCGGGCCGCCGTACTCCCAGGCCGGCCTCTTCCGGTCTTGGAGAGGGGCGATGCGCCGGCGGAGGAAATCTGCGCCCACCTCGGCAACTGACAGCCGGGCCAGCCGAAGACGGAGAATCCGGACGAGGGCGATGTCGAGCTTGACGTCATCGGAGTCTAGATCGCTCCAATCTCTGCCGCGCACGATAGGCGTTGTGCGCGGCGCAGTGAAGGCTTGCGGCTGGTCTTCTACAATCCAGCACCACTCCGCTCGCCATTCCTCCCACTTGCCGCGGAGCTCCCCCGGCAAGTACGACCCCTTCTTCCCGAGACGGAAGACCCAAGAAATACATCCGGAGAGGGGGGCATCGGCCTCGGCTCTAGGGGTGAAAAAGTGTCTAAAGAGGGCTACGTTGGGGTGGACTCCTATGAAGTTTTCGCACATATGTGCGAAAACGGCCATGGTGAGAATGGCGTTGGGGGTGAAATCAAGCAGATGGAAGCCATACGTATTCATGATATCACAGAAGAAGTTCGAAAAAGGAGGACAGAGACCACAGTGGAAAAAGGCAGCAAAGAAGTGATACCCGCCGGGATAGTTGTCCTTGGCGACGGCCGGGTATGCTCGGGTGCGGGGATGCGCGTCGGTGCCCTTGGACCAGAACAAGTAGTACTTGTTCCAGAGTTCTTGCACGCCGAGCTTCGGTGGGAAGACGACGTGCCGCTTCCGGTAAGCGATGAGCTTGGCTGCTTGCTCGGATTTCTCCTTCTTGGATTTCTCCGCTTTCGCCTTGTCGGCCTTTGGAGCCATGGCGGGCGCGGCGGAAGGAAGGGGACGAAGAGCTCGGCGGCGGCGGAGCTGTGGAGGCGGAGCGCAAGAAGGAATCTTTTGCAGGAGGAAGACGACGTAATGAGAGCACAGGGAGGGGAACCGCGCCCGCTACCTCTGCTTTTATGGGGGAGTGGGGGGCGTTTCGCCCTTTCCATTAAGAGATCGTGGGCACGTCCCATCCCACGGCGCCGCAATCGACGTGTGCCGTTACCGTGGGGTGCGGCGGATATGGAAGTGGATTCGGCGCGCCGCGGGCCGCGGGTGCCCGTGCACTGTTTTGGGCCTGGCCCAACAGCGCTCGGCACCGTGTGTGGCCCAGGCCCGGGGGCTCCTGTCGGTGTACTAAGGTAGGGGTACCTCAGTACCCCAACTTGTGCACGGGCAGTTGCAGCTTCCCGCGGCAAGGTTTACTGCATGCTCGCCGGAGACCTTCCTGCCTCCTGATAAACCATTCAAAAACAAAGTATACAAGACAGAAGAACGAGACCCCGGCAAGAGGAGCTTGCCGGGAAGGCCGTACCAGGCTCAAGGCTGTTCCACTAACACAAGACCCTGGCAAGAGGAGCTTGCCAGGAAGATTAGAAGATATTGCCTCGGCGCTATGCACGCCCCGGCAAGGGGCCCGGGGAGCGGCAAGTTCCCGGGCCCGGCAAGATCAAGGCCCCGGCAAGGCGCTTGCCGGGGAGGCTACGCTGTGTGCCCGCGCTCCAGCTCATCGGCCCACGCGTCGCCCTGGGGCCTAACCAGGGACGCGTGGCGGATGGCTATGCAGCCTGGGGTACACGGTGGCACACCACGGCGATAAATCCGTCGCCGTGGCGGACGGAGACGCTAAGGCGGGAGCTTTTGGGGTCGACGGCGACGGGCATTAAATGCCCTTGTCCCCCACTGTTAAAGTAGGTATAGACCACTGTTCTGTACTGTAGCTCTACTGTTCCCGCACTGTTACAACTACCACATCTTTTACATTTTTACCCCTTTCCCCTACGTTGACACCTGTCGGTGACCCCTTGCACTATAAAAGGAGGCCCATGCACAACGTGGAGGGGGTTCGAAACCTAGATTACTCTCACGCACGGTGTAGCTACTTCTTCAAGCTCCCGAGCGCTCAACTCAATACACAACCAAGCAGGAGTAGGGTTTTACGCATCCGTGCGGCCCGAACCTGGGTAAAACTGCCCGCGCGTCTGCTTCGATCTGCTCTTTGTGCTCCCTCCGCCCTCGTACCGCACAGACAAGGGGCTCCGGTCCCATAGGTGTTCGTGGCGGACAGTTTCCCCCGACAAATAGATATCAATGTGAGTGAGTAGGGATTGCCATGCAACGGATGCACTAGAGCTAAAAATGCATGAAAGCTCAACAAAAGAAACTAGTGGGTGTGCATCCAACTTGCTAGCTCATGAAGACCTAGGGCATTTGAGGAAGCCCATCGTTGGAATATACAAGCCAAGATCTCTAATGAAAATTCCCACTAGTATATGAAAGTGACTAAACATGAGACTCTCTATCATGAAGAACATGGTGCTACTTTGAAGCACAAGTGTGGAAAAAGATAGTAGCAATTGTCCCTTTTTCTTTACTTTTTCTTTTTTTGGGCCTTTTTTTCTTTGGACTTTCTCTTTTTTTTGGAGGGGCTTTATTGATTTAGCCTTTCCTCACATGGGACAATGCTCTAATAATGATAATCATCACGCTTTCATTGAATTACAACTCGATATTACAACTCGATACTAGAACAAAGTATGACTCTATATGAATGCCTCCGGCGGTGTACCGGGATGTGCTATGAATCAAGAGTGACATGTATGAAAGATTATGCATGGTGGCCTTGCCACAAATACGATGTCAACTACATGATCATGCATGCCAATATGACAATATGATGTGTGTCATATGAACGGAACAGTGCAAAGTTGCATGGCAATATATTTCGGAATGGCTATGGAAATGCCATGATAGGTAGGTATGGTGGCTGTTTTGAGGAATATATATGGTGGCTATTTTGAGGAAGGATATATAGTGGGTGTATGGTACCGGCGAAAGTTGCGATACAAGAGAGGCTAGCAATGGTGGAAGGGTGAGAGTGCGTATAATCCATGGAATTTACATTAGTCATAAAGAACTCATATACTTATTGCAAAAATCTACGAGTCATCAAAACAAAGAAATCAACGCATGCTCCTGGGGGGGGGGGGGG
>LR738710.1:160811067-160889658 GCA_902687465.1 Secale cereale
GGGGGTTGGTAGGAGTTAACCATCGCGCGCCCCGACCTCCACACAAAGGTTGACACTTTATGAATACCTCATGCTCTAACTTCGTCACATAGCGGTTCACCATACGTGCATCCTACGGGAATCACTAACCTTAACGCAAGCATTTCTCAATTTCATAATAACTCCATTAACATGACTCTAATATCACTATCCTCATATCTCAAAACAATTATCAAGCATCCTACTTCTCATCATATTCAATGCACTTAGTGTGAAAGTTTTTACTACATTGATATTGGATGTCTATCATGTGAAGACTAGTATTATAGCCTAAGCACACTACCATGCTGTTTTAATAGACTCTCAAATGGATATAAGTGAAGCATGCGAGTTCAACAATTTCTTCAAAATATTATCACCACCGTGCTCTAAAAGATATAAGTGAAGCACTCGAGCAAAAACTATTCAACTCAAAAGATATAAGTGAAGCACATAGAGTGTTCTATCAATTCCTAGGCCATATTTAACTCTCTCAAATAGGTTTGTCCAGCAAGGATAATTGCCGAAAACTAACAGGAAAAGACTCAAATTATACAAGACGCTCCAAGTAAAACACATATCATCTGGTGAATAAAAATATAGCTCCGAGTATAGTTACCGATGGATGAAGACGAAAGAGGGGATGCCTTCCCGGGGCATCCCCAAGCTTAGGCTTTTGGTTGTACTTGAATTTTACCTTGGGGTGCCATGGTCATCCCCAAGCTTAGGCTCTTACCACTCTTTGTTCCATAGTCCATCAAAGCAATACTCAAAACTTGAAAACTTCACAACACAAAACTTAGACAAAAATCTCGTGAGCTCCATTAGTATAAGAAAGCAAACCACTACTCAAAGGTACTGCAATGAATTCATTATTTGTTTATATTGGTGTTAAACCTACTGTATTCCAACTTCTCTATGATTCATACTTCCCAATACTACTCATAGATGCATTGAAATAAGCAAACAACACACGAAAAACAGAATATGTCAAAAACAGAACATTCTGTAGTAATCTGCAGTTTTTGCATACTTCTGTAGCTCGAAAAAATTCGAACTAAATTGGTAAACGTGAGGAATTTGTCTATTAATCATCTGAAAAAAGAATAAACTAAATAGCACGCTCCAGTAAAATCTGGTGATCATTCTAGGGAGCGCTAACGATTCTGTTTTTCACAGCAAGATCACATAAACTTCACACAAGTCTTCCCAAAGGTTCTACTTGGCACAAACACTAAACAAAACACAAAACCACATCTAAACAGAATCTAGATGCAATATTTATTCCTAAACATAAGCAAAAACAAAAAAAAATTGGGTTGCCTCCCAACAAGCGCTATCGTTTTACGCCCCTAGCTAGGCACGATACATGGATAGATCTAGGTATTGCCATCTTTGGAAGGCAATCCATAATTGGCTCTCATAATAGATTCATATGGTAATTTGATTTTATTTCTAGGAAAATGTTCCATGCCTTTCCTTAATGGAAATTGGAATCTAATATTTCCTTCCTTCATATCAATAATTGCACCAATCGTTCTAAGGAAAGGTCTACCAAGAATAATAGGACGTGAAGGATTGCAATCTATATCAAGAACAATGAAATCTACGGGCACATAATTCCTATTGGCAACAATAAGAACATAATTAATACTTCCCATAGGTTTCTTAAAAGTGGAATCCGCAAGATGAAAATTCAAATAACAATCATCAAGCTCATGGAATCCTAGCAAATCACACAAAGTTTTTGGGATAGTGGAGACACTTGCACCCAAATCACACAAAGCATATCATTCATGATCTTTAATTTTTATCTTGATAGTAGGTTCCCACTCATCATAAAGCTTTCTAGGGATAGAAACTTCTAACTCAAGTTTTTCTTCATAAGCTTGCATCAAAGCATCAACTATGTGTTTGGTGAAAGCTTTATTTTGACTATAAGTATGTAGAGAGTTTAGTACGGATTGCAACAAGGAAATACAATCAATCAAAGAGCAATTATCATAATTGAACCCCTTGAAATCCAAAGTAGTGGGTTCATCTCTATGCAAAGTTTTAATCTCTTCACTCCCACTTTTAACAATTTTAGCATCGAGATCTAAAAACTCCGAATCATTGGGACACCCTAAAGTAGCATTATCTCCAATCCTATCTTCATCAAGATTTATACTATAAAACAAGGATCTAATAGGAGACACATCAATAACTTTCAGATCTTCATCTTCATTTTCATGCTCTTCTGGTTTAGCAGCCATCTTATTGATCAAGGTGGACCGTTTATCCGAAATTTGGGCTATTAAGTTCTAAAGATGGGCAAACTGAGATTTAAAACCATAAAATTCCTTAGACATATCATCAAGGTCTTTATTCATATATTCCATAATTTTTTTTCTGTTCTTTAAGCTCACTTCTGAAAAAAAATAATTATGCTCAAATTGTATAGTCATAAAATGTCTAACATTGTTTTCAATCTCCTCCAGCCTCTTGAGGTGAGGGTCAACACTGATAGGGAGAGCCATAGTGACAAGCAAGCAATCCAACACACACAAGCAAACAAGAAGCAAGCGAACGATAAACACACAACAAAAGAAGGGCAAAGAAAACGACAAGGGTGAAGTGGGGGAGAGGAAAACGAGAGGCAAAAAATGTAATGTGAAGGATAAGGGTTTGTGATAGGTACTTGGTATATGACTTGTGCGTAAGCCTCACCGGTGATGGCGCCAGAAATTCTTCTTGCTACTTCTCGAGCTTGCGTTGTATTCCCTCGAAGAGGAAAGGGAGATGCGGCACAGTAGCGTAAGTATTTCTCTCAATTTTTGAGAACCAAGGTATCAATCCAGTAGGAGACCATGTGTGAGTCCCTCGCACCTGCACAAACAAATAAGAACTTTGCAGCCAATGCGATAAGGGGTTGTCAATCCCTTTACGGTCACTTACGAAAGTGAGATCTGATAGAGATGATAGTTTAATATTTTTGTATTTTTTGGATATAAGAACAGAAAGTAAAAGCAGAAAAATAAAGTAGATTGTAGATTGATATGTTGCGAATAGACCCGGGGGCCATAGTTTTCTCTAGTGGCTTCTCTCATGATAGCGAAATTCTACGGTGGGTAAACAAATTAGTGTCGAGCAATTGATAGAAAAGCGAATAATTATGAGACTATCTAGGCATGATCATTATATATAGGCATCATGTCCGAGACAAGTAGACCGAAACGATTCTACATCTACTACTATTACTCCACACATCGACCGCTATCCAGCATGCATCTAGTGTATTAAGCTCATAAGAACAGAGTAACGCCTTAAGCAAGATGACATGATGTAGAGGGATAAACTCAAACTTAGTGATATAAACCCCATATTTTTATCCTCGATGGCAACAATACAATACGTGCCTTGCTGCCCCTACTGTCACTGGGAAAGGACACCACAAGATTGAACCCAAAGCCAAGCACTTCTCCCATTGCAAGAACTATAGATCTAGTAGGCCAAACCAAACCAATAATTCGAAGAGACTTGCAAGGATATTATAATCATACATAAAGAGTTCAGAGAAGAACCAAATATTTCTCATAGATAATCTTGATCATAAATCCACAATTCATCGGATCTCGACAAACACACCGCAAAAAGATATTACATCGAATAGATCTCCTCGAAGACCGAGGAGAACTTTGTATTGAGATCTAAAGAGAGAGAAGAAGCCATCTAGATACTAGCTATGGACCCGAAGGTCTGTGGTAAACTACTCACAACTCATGGTGAGGCGATGATGATGATGTAGAAGCACTCCGTGGTAGATCCCCCCTTCGGCGGAGCTCCGGAACAGGCCCCAAGATGGGATCTCACGGGAACAGAAGGTTACGGCGGTGGAACTAGGGTTTTCTCTATTATTCTGATGGTTTCAGGGTACGTAGGTATATATAGGAGGAAGGAGGGCACCGGGGGCCAAATGTGGGGCCCACGAGGCAGGGAGCGCGTCCTATAGGGGGGCGCGCCCCCACCCTCGTGGGCGCCACGTGTGCCCTACTCCGTGGTTCTCAAGTCTCCCGTGCGTGATTTTCTCCAAAAATATCTCTCCCGAAGGTTTCATTCCGTTTGGACTCCGTTTGATATTCCTTTTTTGTAAAACCTTGAAACAGGCAAAACACAGCAATCTGGACTCGGCCTTTGGGTTAGTAGTTAGTCCCAAAAATAATATAGAAGTGTATAATAAAGCCCATTAAACATCCAAAACATCATAAATAATAGCATGGAACAATAAAAAATTATAGATACACTGGAGACGTATCAGCAGGTGCAACTTGAAGAAGTTCGAGCACCACCTGGGGACAACTTGTAGGATCGAAAATATGTCTAGAGGGGGGGGGGTGATTAGACTACTTGTAATTATAAAAATTCTGCCTTTTGATCAAGAACAGTTTTTGGCAGATTCACAATTATGATCAAGTCAAACATCACCCTACACATGCAATTCTAGAGTATAGGCAGCGGAAAGTAAATTGCACATGTAGTAAAGAGAGGTGGAGAAGAGCAAACGCAATTTGGAGACGCGGTGATTTTTCTCGTGGTTCCGATAGGTGGTGCTATCGTACATCCACGTTGATGGAGACTTCAACCCACGGAGGGTAACGGCTGCGCGAGTCCACGGAGGGCTCCACCCACGAAGGGTCCACGAAGAAGCAACCTTGTCTATTCCATCATGGCCTACGCCCACGGAGGGCTAGCCTTACTCGGGGTAGATCTTCACGAAGTAGGCGATCTCCTTGCCCTTACAAACTTCTTGGTTCAACTCCACATCTCGATGACGGAGGCTCCCAAGCGACACCTAACCAATCTAGGAGGCACCACCCTCCAAAAGGTAATAGATGTTGTAGATGATGATGAACTCCTTGCTCTTGTGCTTCAAATGATAATCTCCCCAACACTCAACTCTCCTCACTGATTTGGCTATGGTGGAAGAAAGGATTGAGTGGAAAGCAACTTGGGAAGGTTAGAAATCAAGTTTCCTATGGTGGGAGTGGAGCAACTTGATCTCAACACAAGGGTAGGTAGTTCTCTTCTCAGAAAGTGTAAGGTAGGAGTGGTAGTTCTTTCTGATGGCTCTCTCCACGAATGAAGAGGGGGTGGAGGGGTATATATAGCCTCCACACAAAATCCAACCGTTACACACATAATTGAGCAATCTCGGTGAGACCGAAGTGGACAACTCGGTCAGACCGAAAGTTCAAATAATGTGAACGTTGGGGTTTTCGGTGGGACCGAAAATACCATCTCGGTTAGCCCGATTTGAGCAAAGACAGGAGCTTGCCAGTTTCGGTGGGACCGAAAAATGTCATCTCGGTTATTCCGATATGATGACAGAAGGTTACAGAAGCTTGGCAGCCCATGTTTCGGTGAGACCGATCTCAAACTCGGAATGACCGATTTTTCTAGGGTTTGGCTTATGGCTGAGGTGGTTCATCTCGGTGTGACTGAGTTTGGAAAATCGGTTGGTCCGAGATTACTTGTGAGTGTGTATTGTAGTGAAAGTTGCTGATAGTTAAAGGAGATATATCACTAAGCACTTGAGCAACCAGATCATCAACACAACCTCATCCCCTTTTAATAGTATTGGCTTTTCCTATGGACTCAATGTGATCTTGGATCACTAAACCAAAAAAGGAGTCTTGAGCTTTTGCCAATGCTTGCCTTAGCATTTTGAGGGGTCCACTTCTTCAGTCATTGCCATGCCCATATCACTGAACTTCTCTGAAATGATTCTCAAGTAACTATTAGTTCAATGATATATATGTTGTTATTAATTGCCAAAACCACCCGGGGATTAGTTGCACTTTCAATCTCCCCCTTTTTGGTAATTGATGACAAAATATAGATCAAAGCTTCAACAAAAGATATAATCAATGAATAATATCGTCGCTTTGAGAAGTATGTGATAAGCAAGAGCTCCCCCTAAATTTGTGCATTATTTAAGATTTGCGTTTGAATGCAAATGCACAATCGATTAGGATCATGGGTCACTCTTCCATGTCACATACATCTTGGTGGAGCGCACAAAATGATAAGAATGAATAACATGCACCCAAACACCAAGACATGAGTAAATGATCATACAAGATAGGAATAGCATATGATAAGCATTAAGCACACATTAAGGCATAGTATGACCAAGCACTCATTAAGATAACAACACTCTCTCTCTCGAAGCCCTATGATCTATGCAATTTCTCCCCCTTTGGCAACAAGTTACCAAAAAGTTCGAAAAAGCATAGAGCTAAACGTCACTGTGGGCTCGGCTGGCGGCTCCCGTCTGGGTAGATGTCGGAGTAGATATGACGGCATCGGCGAAGACTTCAGCTGAAGTCTGTGCTGGAGGAGTGGATGCTGGAGCTGTCGCTGGAGTAACTGCTGGAGCTGTAGGAGGTGCTGAAGTGGTAGTCCTGGTGTCAGTCACTGGAATAGCAGCTGATCAGGATCCTCTGGGAATCGGAGCAGTCTGTCGCTGAGAATCCTGGACTAAGTCATCCTGCATGAGCTCTGCCCTGTCCTGATTTGCTTCCTCCATGTCTGCCTCAAGCTTGTTGACGGTCACCTGAATTTCAGTCAGCTTCACGTCCAGAGCGTGGATCTTCTCGTCAACAATCCTCTCTAGGCTCTCCTGAGATTGTTCAATGCTGGCCAGGCGTTGTTCAATCCTTTGGGTAGCCTCAAGAATCTGTTCTCCGAAACTCTTGGGTTTAGCTGCTGCTGCTGCTGCTTCCTTGTCAGCTTTGGCTTTCGTAGCAGCTTCAATCTTGGCTTGACCTTCAACCGATGTTGGATCCTCCTCGTCCATCACAACAACATTGTCTTCATGCTCTAGCTGCAGGGGTAAGTGTTTCCTATCCAACAGGAATTTGCCCATGCCAAACTTGGCATTGATAAGCATCTGAATCTGTGGGGCAAATCCACATGACCTCTTCTGGTCAGCTGCAGTCCTCTTAATGGTCTCTACCATTAAGTCCATCACCTTGAAAGGTGCCTTCTCATCAAGTATATGCAGCATGTTGATAGAATACCCTCTGATCATGCGATGATCTCCAGACTTGGGCATCAAGGTATGCCTCAGAATAGTGTTAGTGGTAGGTAAACCTGCCTGGAGATAGTAGACTGAGCCGAGCTTCCACACTTCCAAATCTGCTGCGGGAATCTCCTTGTACATGTTCTTCATGGAATCATGATTCTTCTTTGGAATCCCATAGACATCAATGTCATCCTCTCGTTGTACTGGAGCATTCAGAAGTTCTGCCCATTCTTCAACAGAAGAAGAAAA
Source organism: Secale cereale (assembly GCA_902687465.1). Taxonomy (NCBI): domain Eukaryota; kingdom Viridiplantae; phylum Streptophyta; class Magnoliopsida; order Poales; family Poaceae; genus Secale; species Secale cereale. The sequence goes on from LR738710.1 coordinate 160,818,401, forward strand.
CCTTTGACCTTCAGTCATCCAGGTGATCTTCCCATCAGGATAGAAGTGAGCTGTGGCATAGAACTGCATAATCATCTCATCGTTCCAGTCTGTCAATTTCTGACCCACAAACTCAGCAACTCCACATGCAGTGAAGCTTTCATGCACATGGGGAAAGAAGTCTCTGTGCTCTTCGCTGTCAATGTATTCCCAGTCAACGTATCTGGTGTCTGCAACTATGGGCTTCTTGTCCATCAGCACAGTCTCATAGAAGTCCTGCTGCTCTCTGGTGTGGAACCTGGGGTCTACAGCAGTTCTTCTCCTCACGGCATATGGATCAGCTTGTCTCCATAGCCTGAGACCTCTATCTTTCCTTGCCTTCATATCCTCGGCTTGAGGATGAGCATCATTGTGGAGTGGCAGTTTTGGACGGAGTTTCAGCAACACTTGTCCTTCCTCATCAGACTCAGCTGGTGGCACATCACCCTTGTTCTTCTCAGATGCTGGAATGTTTCTGGTTGTCCTCTTGGGCTTGGCAGCAGGCTTTGCTGGAGCTGCCTTGGCTTGAGCAGACTTCTTGGGCTTTGAAGTGGTTCCAGCTCTAATGGCATCACCCATGAGCTTAGCCTTCTGAGGAGGAGGCTGGGGTGCTTCTTCTTCTTCTTCTTCCTCGACTGCTGCATCTGCATGAGGATCACTATACACAACCCTCTTTCTCTTGGAGGTTTTCTTCACTTTGCTTGGGGCTGGCTCTCCCAAGTTCAGCTTCTTGGCAACAACTGACTGCTTGACCTTGCTGGTGCCCTTCTTTGACTGCTGACCTTGTTGCTCTTTGGCAACAACCTTTCTCTTAGGCTTGGAGGACACCTCTTCCTCAGCTACGAAATCAGAATCCTCATCATCGGAGTTCTTCTCTTTTCTAGCTCTGGTGGCTGCAGGAGGCAAGCCACTAGGTGTACTCCTCTCACCATCATCAACTGGACTACTAGCCTCAGGACTAGTGTCTGATTCCGGAATGTCCGCAAAAGGTGACTCTGACCTGTTCTGACTGTCACTGGCATCTGACATGGCTGACAACCTGTGAATAGATAAGGTATAGGCAGAGAAGAAGAGTTATCACAAACTGCAGAAGTTTTTGCAAAAAAAATGAGTTCAAATTTTAGTTTTAAGTTTTCACAGAAGGCATTTCGGTCAAACCGATTTTCAGTTTCGGTGAATCCGAAGTGTGTAACAGAAGCTTACCACACCACTTTCGGTTGGACCGAAGTGGGTTTCGGTCCTGCCTATACACTAGGGTTTCACTAAAACTATATTTCGGTCACACCGATTTGCACAACTCGGTTGGACCGAAAGGTGCAGTGCAATGGCCAGAGGCCGAATCGGTCACACCGAAATTTCAAAATCGGTTTCACCGAGATGTATTCCGTGGAAACCTAACCCTAAGAATTTTACTCGAAACTAGAACCGATCTGGTGGAAAAGAAGATTTCAATCGTGGCCAGATATTGGGCAAACCAAACGTGCAATGAATCGGAGATGGGAGCACGAGTGGGATTGAGACTCACCCTAACTTGGTGGAGTCTCTCTACGGCGGCAACGGCGCGGAGGAGAAGTCCGTTGATGGCGGTGGAGACCTGCGGCGAGGGCGCACAGGCGACGACGGCGACGATCCGGAGATCAGGGCGACGGCAGCAGGGGACGTGGGAGCGAAAAATGTTTGAAGGAATAATCAACGCGCGCTGCCCTCAGTATATATATCCCTTTGCTGTCGGTGGGACCGAGTTGGAAAACTCGGTGTCACCGAGATGGATAACTGCCAGGCAGTTATGCATTTCGGTCACGCCGAAACTTACAACTCGGTTTCACCGAGATGAAACCTAGATCAGTCTAAATGCTTTCGGTTTGACCGAGTGGGAGAAAGTTGGTCTGACCGAAAATCACTTAGAAGGTTTTGGAAGTTAGCCCTTGACGGATCGGTGGCTCCGAGTGCTCCTCACTCGGAGGGTCCGAAAATGACTTGTTCAAAGTTTGTGATATAAGCATGAATAGAATTTGAGACAAGAAAGCATAGATAGCTAGGGGAGGTACTTAGGCATTCTTGTCCATCCATTTGGCCAGAAAATCAAAACAACCAAAACAACAAATGGATGTCCTCGAATGGATAAAATCATGCATTCAACATGCTCACACAATAAGATAGCAAATGAAATATGTGTCAAACATGCACAACCAAAACTCTAGCTACTAGCACACAATTTGTCGATGACTAGGTCATCTTTATATGAGTATTTTGACTTAGGAGCCAAATGAGAACATTTGATCATAGGTCATACTCATCGTTTAAGCACAAGTGGGGTTACCACTTTTACATAAAGCATTGATGTGTTCACATCATTTGAAGATGCTTTAGCTCAATTTTTTTAGAGCAAAGCTCCCCCTAGATGTGAGAACCCCTTTTAAAGGGTCAAACTAACCTTGGGTTGTCGTAGAAGACTTCATGTAGATGTTGAAGATGTGGATGCTCAATGTTGATGTAGATCATCAAGAGTTGGGAGCTATCCTTTGGATTAGGGCACTTTCAATACCTACATGGGTTAGTCCCACAAGGAACAAACAAGGATATCCATAGACATAGATTGAAGTTCACAATAGATGATGTCCATGGAAGCAATGATTACCTTGTCCCTTGACTTACCAACAAGAGGGTTTGTGACTCCATGAACTAGTGCATGATGTGGAAGTTGATTGCACAAGTTGCCAAAATGAATGTGAGTGAAGTATGTTGGCGGAGTCACCCTCAAGAACCTTCTAGTTCTTCTTCTTTGGGATCCACATCATCTTGATGGGAATCCTTGGGGTTGTAGTTGAGCTTGACGTGTCCTTGGGAACCCACTTGACCATGGCTTGAGGTGCTTCAATGAATGCATCAATCTCCTCTTGAAGCTTGTCCTTGGCTTTTAGCTTGTGGTCTTGTGGTGGAAGGTCATCTTGAGCTTGTTCCACATTGGAAGAAGTAGGATCATACTTCTCCTTTTGAGAAACAAACTGTGGAGTAGGGTATTGACCTTCTTCCCACTCAACACCTTCGGCGTTGAACTTTCGCTCAAAACCAATCCCTTGATTCTTCCGGTGCCTTCCTTGTTTGCGAACAATTTCCTCAAAGTTCTTGCTTCCGGCAAGACTTTTGTAGACACCTTTCTCTATGATTTCCTTCAATAAGCTATTCTCTTGCTCAAGTGTAACTTGGCTTGAAACATTGTTAGTGGAATCAAGAGAACTACTAGAAGTAACAACATTAGATTTAACATGGTTATTGTTACTACTAGAGGAAGAATTTTTCTTATGCTTGTCATGCTTAGTCTTAATAGGTGGCAAGAAATTAGACAAGAGAAGTCGTTTGGCAAGACATGAAGAACTCTTCTTTCGAAGATCGTCATTGATCGCTTTTAGAAACTCATGTTCTTGCTCTAGAGTGAGCTTCTCGAAGCGTAGCTTCTCATGAGATCTTAGGAGCTCTCTATGATCTTCTTGAGTTATTTCATGAGCTAACTTAAGAGTTTTTAGTTCTTTAGTTAGACGCTCAATCTCCTTCATAGCATTGTCATTCGACTCTTCTCGACTATAAAGACTACTAGCATTTTCATCGTTACTAGGCTCACTAGATTTATCATGCAAGAGCTCATCTTCACCAAGTAAGTCATCCTCATCACTATTGAAGTCAATGAATTCAGGGTGTGATACCTTGGGGCCTTTAGCCATGAAGCATCTTCCAATTCCCTCATTTGGTGAATCAAATAGGTCGTAGGAGTTGGAGTTGGAGGATACGAGTGCAAGACCGGCAACACCTTCATCTTGACTGTAGTCGGAGTCGGAGTGATAGCTTCCATCGGATTGATTGTCGGAGTCGGAGCCGGAGACCCATTCACCTACATGAGCTTGATGTCTTCTTCTTGTGTAGCTCCTTGATGACTTGTCTTTCCTCTCCGAATCCTTGCTTCTCCGAGAGGGTCTTCGTTCATAACGATCATCTCTACTCCTTCTCTCTTTCCGAGGTGACTCATCTCTTGATCTTCTTCTTGGAGATTCTTCTCTTCTCTTGTGGGGAGCCGTACACTCATTTGAGAAGTGTCCGGGTCTTCCACAATTGTAGCAGTTTCGATCACGGCTAGAAGATCTCTTTTCATCATATGATCTAGACTTTGAGCTTCTCTCTTTGCCTCTATTCTTGTAGAATTTGTTGAAGTTCTTAACCATTAGGCTTATCTCTTCATTGGAAATTAACTTGTCACTTGAGGTTGTGGGAGCATCACTTGTAGCTTTGTAAGCACCACTTGACTTGTTGTGAAGCTCTTCCTTATCCTTAAGTGTCATCTCATGAGCAACAATTCTTCCAATGACTTCAGTTGGCTTGAGAGTCTTGTAGTTTGGCATCATTTGGATCAAAGTGCACACGGTGTCATACTTTCCATCCAAAGCTCTTAGAATCTTCTTGATGATGAATCGGTCGGTCATTTCTTCGCTTCCTAAGCCGGCAATCTCATTTGTGATGAGAGCAAGCCTAGAGTACATTTCAGCGACTCCTTCACCATCCTTCATCTTGAACTTGTCAAGTTGACCTTGAAGAATATCTTGCTTTGATTCCTTCACAGACTCGGTACCTTCGTGCATTTCAACCAAAGTATCCCAAACCTCTTTTGCATTTTCAAGACGGCTGATTTTGTTGAACTCCTCGGGACACAAGGCATTGAAGAGAATGTCACAAGCTTGAGCATTGTTTTGCAACATCCGCAATTCTTCCGGTGTGGCTTCGCGATCCGGAACTTTTCCTTCCTCGAAGAATTCACCTTGCATACCAACACAAATAATGCCCCATGCGGCTGGGTTATGACCAAGAATATGCATTTTCATTTTATGCTTCCAACTAGCAAAATTTGTACCATCAAAGTAAGGACCTCTATGATAATTACCCTCACTAGACGCCATACTCTCCTAGGTTGTGAAACCAAGCTTATGGAGTCCAATGCAATGGAAACCAATACAATGGAGACCAAAGCTCTGATACCACTTGTAGGATCGAAAGTATGTCTAGAGGGGGGGGGGGGTGATTAGACTACTTGTAATTATAAAAATTCTGCCTTTTGATCAAGAACAGTTTTTGGCAGATTCACAATTATGATCAAGTCAAACATCACCCTACACATGCAATTCTAGAGTATAGGCAGCGGAAAGTAAATTGCACATGTAGTAAAGAGGGGTGGGGAAGAGCAAACGCAATTTGGAGACGCGGTGATTTTTCCCGTGGTTCCGATAGGTGGTGCTATCGTACATCCACGTTGATGGAGACTTCAACCCACGGAGGGTAACGGCTGCGCGAGTCCATGGAGGGCTCCACCCACGAAGGGTCCACGAAGAAGCAACCTTGTCTATTCCATCATGGCCTACGCCCACGGAGGGCTAGCCTTACTCGGGGTAGATCTTCACGAAGTAGGCGATCTCCTTGCCCTTACAAACTTCTTGGTTCAACTCCACATCTCGATGACGGAGGCTCCCAAGCGACACCTAACCAATATAGGAGGCACCACCCTCCAAAAGGTAATAGATGTTGTAGATGATGATGAACTCCTTGCTCTTGTGCTTCAAATGATAATCTCCCCAACACTCAACTCTCCTCACTGATTTGGCTATGGTGGAAGAAAGGATTGAGTGGAAAGCAACTTGGGAAGGTTAGAAATCAAGTTTCATATGGTGGGAGTGGAGCAACTTGATCTCAACACAAGGGTAGGTAGTTCTCTTCTCAGAAAGTGCAAGGTAGGAGTGGTAGTTCTTTCTGATGGCTCTCTCCACGAATGAAGAGGGGGTGGAGGGGTATATATAGCCTCCACACAAAATCCAACCGTTACACACATAATTGAGCAATCTCGGTGAGACCGAAGTGGACAACTCGGTCAGACCGAAAGTTCAAATAATGTGAACGTTGGGGTTTTCGGTGGGACCGAAAATACCATCTCGGTTAGTCCGATTTGAGCAAAGACAGGAGCTTGCCAGTTTCGGTGGGACCGAAAATGTCATCTCGGTTATTCCGATATGATGACAGAAGGTTACAGAAGCTTGGCAGCCCATGTTTCGGTGAGACCGATCTCAAACTCGGAATGACCGATTTTTCTAGGGTTTGGCTTATGGCTGAGGTGGTTCATCTCGGTGTGACTGAGTTTGGAAAATCGGTTGGTCCGAGATTACTTGTGAGTGTGTATTGTAGTGAAAGTTGCTGATAGTTAAAGGAGATATATCACTAAGCACTTGAGCAACCAGATCATCAACACAACCTCATCCCCTTTTAATAGTATTGGCTTTTCCTATGGACTCAATGTGATCTTGGATCACTAAACCAAAAAAGGAGTCTTGAGCTTTTGCCAATGCTTGCCTTAGCATTTTGAGGGGTCCACTTCTTCAGTCATTACCATGCCCATATCACTGAACTTCTCTGAAATGATTCTCAAGTAACTATTAGTTCAATGATATATATGTTGTTATTAATTGCCAAAACCACCCGGGGATTAGTTGCACTTTCACAACTCGCGGGTGATATGATCATACCAGAGTCTGTCAGGGCACCCGAGGTGGAAGCATCACCGGAACCACAGAGGTCGAAAAGATTGCGCAGAGTGCGTGATGTGTTGTTGCTAGAAAGCGGCGAGCCAGCTACGTATACGGAAGCGATGGTAAGCCTAGTTTTCGAAGCATGGCTGGAGGCCATGATGTCCGAATTAAAGTCCATGGATGAAAATCAAGTTTGGAACTTGGTTGATCCGCCATCGGGCGTAAAAGCCATAAGTTGCAAATGGGTCTTTAAGAAGAAAACTGATGTGGATGGAAATGTTCAGATCCACAAAGCTCGGCTTGTCGCTAAAGGTTATGGACAAGTTCAAGGAATTGACTACGACGAGACTTACTCGCCGGTAGCTATGCTGAAGTCGGTGAGGATCATGTTGGGGAACGTAGTATTTTAAAATTTTCCTACGATCACGCAAGATCTATCTACCAGATGCATAGCAACGAGAGGGAAGAGTGTGTCTACGTACCCTCGTAGACCGGAAGCGGAAGCGTCAAGTGACGCGGTTGATGTAGTCGAACTTCTTCGCGATTCAACCGATCAAGCACCGAACGTACAGCACCTCCGCGTTCAGCACACGTTCAGCTTGATGACGTCCCACGAGCTCTTGATCCAGTTGAGCTTCACGGGAGAGTTTCATCAGCACGACGGCGTGGTGACGGATATGATGTATCTACTGGCGCAGGGCTTCGCCTAAGCACTGCGATGGTATGACCGAGGTGTGTTTCTGTGGAGGGGGGCACCGCACACGGCTGGAACAATTCAACTTGTTTGTCTTTGGGTGCCCCCTTGCCCCCGTATATAAAGGAGCAAGGGAGGAGGGCCGGCCGGCCTCCTATGGTGCGGCTAGGGCAATCCTACTAGGAATAGGATTGCAATCCTATTCCTAGTAGGAGTCCACCAAGAAGGAAGAGAGGGAAAGGAAAAAGGAGGGAGAGGTGGTGCCCCCCAATCCTAGTCCAACTAGGATCCCCTGGTGGGGCGCCGGCCAGCCTCTGTGGGCTGCCTCTCTCCTTTCCTCAAGGCCCACTATGGACCATCCCCCCTCGTAGGGGGTTCCGGTAACCCCCTCCGGCAATCCAGTTAAATCCGAAACTTTTCCGGAACACTTCCGGTGTCCGAATATAGTCGTCCAATATATCAATCTTTATGTCTCGGACATTCCGAGACTCCTCGTCATGTCCGTGATCTCATCCGGGACTCCGAACTACCTTCGGTACATCAATACTCATAAACTCATAATACCGATCGTCATCAAAACGTTAAGCGTGCGGACCCTACGGGTTCGAGAACTATGTAGACATGACCGAGACTCATCTCCGGTCAATAACCAATAGCGGAACCTGGATGCTCATATTGGCTCCTACATATTCTACGAAGATCTTTATCGGTCAAACCGCATAACAACATACGTTGTTCCTTTTGTCATCGGTATGTTACTTGCCCGAGATTCGATCGTCGGTATCTCTATACCTAGTTCAATCTCGTTACCGGCAAGTCTCTTTACTCGTTCCGTAACACATCATCTCGTGACTAACTCATTAGTCTTTTGTTTGCAAGGCTTATTGTAATGTGTGTTACCGAGAGGGCCCAGAGATACCTCTCCGACACTCGGAGTGACAAATCCTAATCTTGATCTATGCCAACACCACGAATACTTTCGGAGACACCTGTAGAGCATCTTTATGATCACCCAGTTACGTTGTGACGTTTGATAGCACACAAGGTGTTCCTACGGTATTCGGGAGTTGCATAATCTCATAGTCATAGGAACATGTATAAGTCATGAAGAAAGCAATAGCAGTAAAACTAAACGATCATAGTGCTATGCTAACGGATGGGTCTTGTCCATCACATCATTCTCCTAATGATGTGATCCCGTTGATCAAATGACAACTCATGTCTATGGCTAGGAAACATAACCATCTTTGATCAATGAGCTAGTCTAGTAGAGGCATACTAGGGACATACTGTTTTGTCTATGTATCCACACATGTACTAAGTTTCCGGTTAATACAATTCTAGCATGAATAAAAGACATTTATCATGATATAAGGAAATACAAATAATCATCTTTATTATTGCCTCTAGGGCATATTTCCTTCAGATCATACTAGCTATAGCTGCCTATTTCGATTATGAGATATGGCAGATGGATGTCAACACGGCTTTCCTTCACGAAAATTTAACCGAGGAAGTGTATATGATACAACCCGAGGGTTTTATCGATCCGACTAGCACTAGTAAGGTATGTAAGCTCAAGAGATCCATTTATGGGTTGAGACAAACATCTCGGAGCTGGAACATTCATTTTGATGAGGTCGTCACTGGTCTCAGTTTTATCAAAAGTGAAGAGGACACTTGTTTATATAAGCAGTTGAGTGGGATCTCTATAGTGTTTTTGATACTATATGTGGATAACATATTGCTGATCGGAAACGATGTTTCGATGCTGAACTCGGTCAAGGAATCATTGAATGGAAAGTTTTCGATGAAGGACCTTGGTGAAGCGGGTTACATATTGGGCATTAAGATCTATAGAGATAGATCGAGGAGGCTGCTCGGCTTGAGCCAATGCACGTACATAGATAAAGTGTTGAGGCGATTCAACATGAGTGAGGCCAAGAAAGGGTTCTTGCCTGTCTCACATAGTATAAGGCTAAGCGAGACTCAAAGTCCTTCGACATCTGATGAGTGAAGCAGGATGAGTAGGATTCTGTATGCTTCGGCAATCGGATCCATTATGTATGCCATGATATGTACATGGCCTAATGTTGCTTTTGCAATAAGTCTAACAAGTAGACACCAGGCCAACCCAGGTGAGAGTCATTGGGCGGCGGTAAAGACTATTTTGAAGTACCTAAAAGGACGAAAGAGATGTCCCTAGTTTATGGAGGTGAGGAGGAGCTCATCGTAAATGGTTACGCCGACGCTAGTTTCCAAACCGATAGAGATGATTATCAACCAAAGTCTGGATTCGTGTATGCCATGAACGGAGGAGCAGTGAGCTGGATGAGTTCCAAGCAAGATACGGTGGCCGATTCTACCACAGAAGCCGGATACATTGCGGCTTGTGAAGCTGCAAAGGAAGGTGTTTGGATCCGGAACTTTCTGGATGATCTTGGTATTTTCCCAGCCTCGGTGAAACCGTTGGACCTTTATTGTGATAATTCTGGTGCCATCACACAAGCCAAGGAGCCGAGGAACCACCACAAGACCAGACACATAGATCGGAAATATCATCTGATACGAAAGATCGTAAAGAGTGGTGATATAGAGTTATGGAAAATTCACACGGATGCAAATGTTGTAGATCCCTTGACTAAGCCGCTTCCACAACCCAAGCATGAGGGGCACTTAGAGCTGTGGGCATACGATGTCTATTTGATTAACTCTAGTGCAAGTGGGAGACTTTTGGAGATATTCCCTAGAGGCAATCATGTATGATGATATTTCCTATGTGTTTATGAATAAAGATAGTCCTTGGATGTAATCAAGGATACTTGTTAGCAAGTACGTGACTTGTCTGTGAGATCTTGTGTTGTATGATACATCGTAAATTGTCCCTAGTCGCAAGTGATGTGTGGGCACACGTCGGACTAGACCAGCATATGATACGGTGGATGCCTCGGTCTCACTAGCCATGGAGCATTGGATGCTAACCGGATAATATGGACCTAGAAAGGTCTGGTTAGATTCGACGTAGTAGGATCCGAGGCGAGATAAGGTCCGAGTCGGACAGACCCAACTATGAGACGCAGCGATATGTCATCTGTGAGTCTCTAGTACAACATACGTTCTATGTCCTAAGACATGAGCTGACGCATGTACTCAGGATGGTGATAGACTTGCTTTGGGCCGACCAAATGCTACTCCGTGACGGGGTAGTTACAAAGGTAGGTTTCGGGCTTGTCCAGACCCATGCTGCGAGACATGGTCGAGCAAGATGGGAATTGCCCCTCCGACCAGGAGAGATATACTCTGGGCCCCTCGTGTGATTCGACCAGGATAAGCATGGCCATGCGACAAGGATTATGAGATAATCCGGTTTGGGTCGGCATCACTGGAATGAGAAAAAGGTCGGGCTAGCACAAGGATGTCAGTCTCGCCTTGAGCCCGACAACATATATCGTGTGGCAAAGGAATTGGAAGTGTGACATGTTGTACAGGTTTGCTAACCAGCTTCATAGTCTCCTTTGGTCGGCACGCCTTGCTTGAGGCCGCTACCAACCGTATAGGTCGGAGGTGATCCGAACTGTGACCAAGCCAACTTGAACCTAAGGGGTCGCGCGCTTAAGGGAAGGAACCTGTGAGGTTGGATCCGACTCCACGACTCAAACTTGGTCCTACTCGAACTCGGATACAGACCGAACAGACTTTGGGCTTTAGGGTCCGTACGAGTCCCAAGTGTTGAGCCCACGACAGACGCCTATATATAGTGGAGGTGCGGCACACTCATTTGGTGGATCGCTTCGGTGCTGACACTAGGGTTTGCATGTGTTGTGAATAGCCACCTCCACTCATCACGGGTTGTGTGATCGGACCCAGCAGTCTACCACACTACGTTCCTCCTGCACGCGTGGATACCGTTAGAGGTGGTGCACTTGTGCCGCTCCGGCGAACCTATTCACGGGATCCGATCGGCTACGTGGGAGATCGACGAGGAGGAGACGACTCAGGAAACCCGCTGCCCCAACTCGACTTCCACTGCACGACACTACACGTCTAGTGGTAACGATCTGTGATCCATCTCCCTTAGCATGTTCTTGGATGTTCGGCGCGTAGGAAAAATTTAATTTGCAGTCGACGCACCCTACGGTAGAACCCAACACCTTTCAGTATTTCAATCTCCTGATTGGTTAATAGACATTGGTGCCAATGTACATGTTTGTGGTGATGCCTCCATGTTTTCTTCTTACCAGGTCACAGGGACTTCTCTCATGCTGACGGGGAACGAGTCATATGCCATTGTTCGAGGTGTTGGTACGGTTGATCTGAAGTTTACTTCGGAGAAGATCGTGCACCCGAAGAACGTCCATCATGTGCCCTCCATCAATAAAAATCTCGTCAGTAGTTCCCATTTATGTCGAAATGGTTTTAAGTTGGTTTTTGAGTCCAATAAAGTTGTAATTTGTAAGTATGGACAATTTGTTGGAAAAGGCTACAAGTGCGGAGGCTTGTTCCGCCTGTCTTTGTCAGATATTTGCACTAAAGTTATTAATCATGTTTGCCACGATAATAAGTCTAATATTTGGCATTCACGAATTTGTCATATTAACTTTGGTTGCATGACGCGGCTAGCCAATATGAGTTTAATTCCAAAATTCACTACTGTCAAGGGCTCCAAGTGCCAAGTGTGTGTGCAAGCTAAGCAACCTCGCAAGTCCCATAAAACGGCAGAGGCAAGAGACTTGACGCCACTAGAGCTTGTACATTCTGATCTTTGTGAGATGAATGGCATGTTGACAAAAGGTGGGAAAAAATACTTCATGACGTTGATCGATGACTCCACTAGATATTGTTATGTGTATCTTCTCAAATCAAAATACGAGGCTTTAAATTTCTTCAAAAACTATAAAGATGAAGCAGAGAACCAACTTGATCGAAAAATTAAACGTCTTAGGTCTGATCGTGGTGGAGAGTATTTTTCCAATGAATTTGATTTGTTTTGTGCGTAACATGGTATCATCCATGAGAGGACACCTCCCTACTCACCTGAGTTAAATGGGGTAGCCGAAAGAAAGAACCGAACTCTAACTGATTTGGTTAACGCCATGTTAGACACATCGGGTCTCTCCAAGGCATGGTGGGGAGAGACGCTAATGACTGGATCTCATGTCCTAAACCGAGTTCCCACAAGGTATAAGACCATGACTCCATTTGAGGAATGTGAAAGGAAAAGATTGAAACTTTCCTACCTACGTGATACGTCTCCAACGTATCTACTTTTCCTAACGCTTTTCCTCTTGTTTTGGACTCTAATTTGCACGATTTGAATGAAACTACCCCGGACTGACGCTGTTCTCAACAGAATTACCATGGTGTTGTTTTTGTGCAGAAATAAAAGTTCTTGGATTGGAATGAAATTTTGTGAGGAATTTTAATACAATAAAAGAAAAATATTTGAGCCAAGAAAGGGGGGCACCTGGGTGGGCACAACCCACCAGGGCACCCCCCTCCTGGCGCGCCAAAGTGGGTTGCCCCACCTGATGGCCCCGCAGACATCAACCCTGATACTATATATTCACATTTACAAAGAAAAAATCAGGAGAAAGAATTATCGCGATCCACGAGACGGAGCCACCGGCACCTCCTGTTCTTCATCGGGAGGCTAGATCTAGAGTCCATTTGGGGCTCCAGAGAGGGGGATCTTCATTCTTTGTCATCACCAACCCTTCTCCATCACCAATTCCATGATGCTCCCCACCGGGAGTGAGTAATTCATTCGTAGGCTCGCTGGTCAATTATGAGTTGGATGAGATTCATCAGGTAATCTAGTTAGTTTTGTTAGGGCTGATCCCTAGTATCCACTATGTTATGAGATTGATGTTGCTATGACTTTGCCATGCTTAATGCTTGTCACTTTGGGCCTGGGTGCCATGATTTCAGATCTGAACCGTTTATGTTATCACCATTATATTCATGTTCCAAATCCGATCTTGCAAGTTATAGTCACCTACTACGTGTTATGATCCGGCAACCCCGGAGTGACAATAGCTGGGACCACTCCCGGTGATGACCGTAGTTTGAGGAGTTCATGTATTCACCGTGTGTTAATGCATTGTTTCGGTTCTCTATTAAAAGGAGGCCTTAATATCCCCGAGTTTCCAATATGGACCCTGCTACCACGGGAGGGTAGGACAAAAGATGCCATGCAAGTTCTTTCTATAAGCACGTATGACTATTTACGGAATACATGCCTACATTATATTTATGAACTGGAGCTAGTGCCGTATCGCCCTAGGTTATGACTGTCTCATGATGAATATCATCCAACAAATTACCGATCCAATGCCTATGATTTCCTACATATTGATCTTGTCAAGTTACTACTACTATCGTTGCTGTTACACTTGCTACAAAATTACTGCTATCACTGTTACCATCACTATTGCTGTTTCCACTACTATCAACCTATCATATTACTGTGTTACTGATCATTTTGCTGCCGATAATTAATCTCCAGGTGTGGTTGAATTGACAACTCATCTGCTAATACTTACAAATATTCTTTGGCTCCCCTTGTGTCAAATCTATAAATTTGGGTTGAATACTCTACCCTCGAAAACTGTTGCGACCCCCTATACCTGTGGGTTATCAAGACATTTTTCTGGCACCGTTGCCGGGGAGCATAGCTATATTTTTTGAGTCACTTGGGATTATTATCAATTTATCACTATGAAGAATCTGAAGGATGCTAAGACTAAGATTTTTCACTCTAAGACGAGGTGAGGTAAGGAAGTGCCATCGAGTTCTGCTTTAGATTCACCTTCTATTATAAGCAAACTTGCAACACCACCGCATGCTAATAATCCCGATATGTCGCAAGTAATTGATGATGCTACTTCTGCTATGAATGATACTTATGATGATGCTAGTACCTTGCATGATGATGATGTGCCACTTGGTGAATTTCTTGATGAACAAATTACTGGAGTAAGACAACATGATGTTGTTGAATCTGATGATGAGCTTGAAAGTAATTTTTTTGAAACACCTGCTAGAACTAGCCTTCCTAGATATGAATTGCCTAAGGTGCCTGAAGGATATGTTATGAATGAGGAAACAACTAGAGATATTCTTGCTTGTAAGGATAGAGATGATATAGATAAATTACTATGCAAGTATAAAGAAAAATCTCTGAATGCTAGAATGAAATGTGATCCTAAGTTTGCTACCTCACCTATCTTTATTGATGATAAGGATTATGAATTCTCTGTCGACCCAAAGTTAATCACTTTGGTTGAATCTGATCCTTTCCATGGTTATGAAACTGAAACTGTTGTGGCACATCTCACTAAGTTGAATGACATAGCCACCCTTTTTACTCATGATGAGAAAACTCGTTACTACTATATTCTCAAATTATTTCTGTTCTCATTAAAGGGCGATGCAAAAGCTTGGTACAATACTCTTACTCCTGGTTGTGTGCGTAGTCCCCAAGATATGATCTATTACTTCTCTGAAAAATATTTTCCCGCTCATAAGAAACAAGCTACCTTACAAGAAATATTTAACTTTGTGAAAACTAAAGAAGAGAGTCTCCCACAAGCTTGGGGGAGGATTTGCCAATTACTTAATGCTTTGCCAGATCATCCTCTTAAGAAAAATGAAATACTTGATATCTTCTATAACGGATTAACTGATGCTTCTAGGGACTTCCTAGATAGTTGTGCTAGTTGTGTTTTCAGGGAACTAACTATTGGACAAGCTAAAGAATTATTGAATAACATATTGAAAATTTATGATTATTGGACTCTTCCTGAACCACCGCCCAAGCCCACTCCAAAGAAGAGGGGTATATTATATCTTAGTCCTGAAGATATGCAAGACAAAGAAATCCATGAAGGAGAAAGGCTTTAAAGTTGAGGATGTAAAATTTTTACCTCCTATTGAAGAGATACATGTGCTTAATGCACCATCACTCCCTAAGGTGGTAGAGGTAAATTCTCTAATGAATTTCAATGATAATGATAATCCTCACAATATGCACCCTAGTCAATGCCTTCATGAGTTTGAAAATTACATTAGGAAACAAGATCATTTGCAAATGTTATGAAACAACTGAAATACAATTCTGATATGATTGGTCGCTTGAGTGACTTGTTATTTAGAATCTCAAATGATGTTAGGGGTGTGGGAAAGCATGCTTCTATGGTCCAAACCCAGTCAGAACAAGTTGCTAAATCACAAAGTGAATTACTTGATGAAATGAATAGCAACATACATGACTTTGCTGTTAGAGTTGCAACACTACAAAAAAAGACACATCCGTGACATTTTGGGCCGAACGATTTTTTTTCTGTCATACTTATGACACTTCTATGACAATAATTGTGACAAAACACGGTATCATCATAGATGTGGTGGGGTCCTACTTCTATGACAAACAATCATGACAGAAAATGGGCTTTTCATTCTGGGTGGGCCGGAGACGCAGCCGCATGACATTCTTTGGGCCGTCCATGACGGAAAAACCGTGGTAGAAGCGAGGGCGAGGAAAATATCGGGGAGTTCCCGGTTACGGTGGGTGGTCGGGGCCGAGCGATGCATGTTTATCTCGTACACGCACGCGCGTGGGTGCGAGCCCGAGC
The DNA here is from genome assembly GCA_902687465.1 of Secale cereale. Taxonomy (NCBI): domain Eukaryota; kingdom Viridiplantae; phylum Streptophyta; class Magnoliopsida; order Poales; family Poaceae; genus Secale; species Secale cereale. Next base: position 160,834,303 of record LR738710.1, read on the forward strand.
GAGGCGTTGGGCTCTAACTGAACCCGAGCGATTGCACTGTAGGCTACGCGTTACTGAACCTGATCGAGCGATTCCTTCGCTACTGCTGCTAACTGAAGCCGATCGATGCTACCTCTGGATGAACAGTGAGTGTTGCCGAGGGGGTTTGGATGAACAGTTCCCGATGGGGGTGGATGAACAGGACCCTGTGGTGTTGCCTCTTGATGAACAGGACCCCAATCGATCGTGTCGGTTGGGGCTGGATGAACAGGACCCCGTGGAGGGCTGGATGAACAGGACCACCCCGTGGAGGGCAAGATGAACAGTAGACGGTGGATGGTTGGATGAACAGTAGCCCGTGGAGGGGTGATTGAACAGGAGCCCGTGGAGAGGGCTGGTTGAACAGTAGCCGATGGAGTAGTGCCCGGTGGAGGCTGGATGAACAGGAGCCCGTGGATGAACAGTCGCAGGTGGAGGCAGGAGGAGGTCGACGGTGGATGAACTGTAGCCCGTGGAGGCTGGAGGGGGTCGACGGTGGAGATGAACAGTATCCCGTGGAGTCCCGTTTTACGGTACGCCACACCCCTCCCGATGAACAGGACCCCCGTTTTGACCGTAGCGCTCCAACACAAGTCCGTTTCCTCCGTTTTGCGGTACGCCACACCCCTCCCGATCAACAAGACCCCCGTTTCGATAGTAGGAGGTCCGTTTGCTCCGTTTTGTGGTACGCCAGACCCCTCTCGATGAACAGGATCCCGTTTTGACCATGGCCGGTCGAACACAAGACCGTTTCCTCCGTTCTGCGGTATTGAGGCCTCATTTCCATCGACTGTTCCATCCAAGCCCTCCTGATGAACACGACGATGCATTCCGTTCCGACCCAGCCGGTTGGCTCCCCATGAACACGACGACGACGCTGTTTCTCCGTTCCGACCTAACCAGGAACACGAGCCCTGGCCGTACGTATGCGTGAGTAGGCGTTCGAGACCCTATCCGTATGTACGTAAGTGGTCGTATTTTCTTTCTTGCACACTTGCTGTTGTACGTATGTGTACATGCTACGTGTGCGCCTCTACTACGACACGTGCGCGCCTCTACATCGACCAGTATGTACGTACACGTTCGTGACTAGAATGACAACGCTATGTATGCTTCGACCAGGTGGGTCCTGACTGTCAGGCACTTCCTTGCCTGCGAAGATGTAGCTGGTGGGTCCCAGCAGTCACGGGGGCGAATCAGTTTTTTTGCCTGGACGCACTTCCTTGCGTGTGAAGATGTAGCTGGTAGGTCCCAGCAGTCAGGGGGAAACATTTTTTTCGCGAAATACGTGCCCGTCCGGTGGGTCCCCGTTGTCAGGTCAAGGAATAATTATTTTGCGCATATTAAGGAGGCACTTCCTTGTTACGGCCGTGGACCCAGCTGTCAACCTCTCCACGTACAGTCCACGTCCGATGGAAGCCGTTCCTTGACCATGTTGACCATGCCGCGCCGAGAGCACCAGGGCGGTGGACGACGCCGAGGCCTAGGGAGGGGACGACGTGGAGCCGGGGAAGACGCGACAGTGGATGCCCGTGCGTAGAGGAGTATGAGGGTTCACTGGTTCACTGTAGTGTGAGGCTGTCGTCGCCACAGAATAACAGGGGGTGTGGGTGAGTAGAGGGATGGCTTGGCCAGCGGTGGGAGTATTAGGGGGCGATGAGGCCTCCGCCACATCGCACTCGGCCACGGGAGGCAGGAGCACGAAGCACGACCGACGCTGGTTGTGGCGGCTGGAGCAAGAAGACCAGAGGTTGAAGAAGCACTACGGCCGTTGGATGGACATCGTACAGTCACTGGAGCTAGAATCGTGCATATTGACTAAGTTGACAAAGCCCTCCTTCTCCGTCAACTTATTAGGCCCACAAGTCAACCTGCTACTATACTGGGTCCCAGCTAGCAGGGGGAGTATTCATTTTTTTGTGCGTAATAAGGAGGCACTTCCTTGCATGCGAAGATATAGCTGGTGGGTCCAAGTTGTCGGCAGCGGTATCGTTTTTTTCGTGAAATACAGAGGCCCTTTTGGTGCGTCCCAGATGTCAGGTGGAGGAATCATTATTTTGCGCATAATAAGGAGGCATTTCCTTGCGTGCGGCCATGGACCCAGCTGTCAGCCTCTCCACGTACAGTCCACTTCAGATGCATGTCGGTCGTTGACCACGTTGACCAGGCCGCGTCGAGAGCACCAAGGCGGTGGACAACGGCGAGGCCTAGGAAGGGAACGACACAGAGGCAGGGAAGACTCGGCGGTTTTTTCCCACACGGAGGGGAGTACTACTGTACGAGGGTTTACTGGTACGTCTGCCATCGCCAGAGAATAACAGCAGGTGTGGGTGAGTAGAGGGATGGCTAGGCCAGCGATGGGAGTACGGTGGGGCGGTGAGGCCTGCGTGGCAGCACAGCCGGTCGCAGGGAGGAGGGAGCAGGCAGTCCCGCCGGCGCTTGTTTGAGCGGCTGGAGCAGGAAGAGCAGAGATTGAAGAAGCACGACGGCCGTTGGATGGACATCCAACAGTCACTGCTTGTGCGTCATCCTTTTTTAAGGAAAGCCTCAAATATGTGGAAAACACCATACAACCCATCTGCCATTATTTCTAATAATTTACAGCCCATTTTCTAATTCTTAAGGTTTTTTTGGAGCCCATATTCTTTTTGTTAGCATTACAACCCATATTGTGGCCACGGTTAAAAAATTATGCGAAATTTTGCATATTTCGGTGCGGTCCGAACTGTTTTTAATCCCGAAATTTTGAGTCACATTCAAACTGATTTTAAAATAAATGTATATCAATATAAAATCCAACAAATTGTCCACGCATAAAAATCAATGCAATTTAAAATCTCTAAAAGAAAAAAGAATTTTTAAACTAATTGCCGGTTTGATGTGTTTTATAAATGTACAACCCATTTCTCATTACTGATAGGCCATATTCTAGGCCAGCCGAATAAAGCTCTCCTCGTCTTGAAAGATTTGCAGCCCAATAGGCCTGACAAAGCTACTTACTTGGCAAATCACAAAAAAACTGGGCTGTGGCCGTGGACCCAGCTGTCAGCCTCTCTACGTACAGTACTCTTCCGATGGAAGTCGGTCGTTGACCACATTGACCATGCTGCGCCGAGAGCACCAAGGCTGTGGACGACGGCGAGGCCTAGGAAGGGGACGACGCGGAGCCGGGGAAGATGCGGCAGTGGATACCCACGCGGAGAGGAGTACGAGGGTTCACTAGTTCGGCTGCCGTCGCTGCAGAATAACAGGGGGTGTGGGTGAGTGGATGATACGTCCAAAATGTATCTATAATTTCTGCTTGCTCCATGCCACTTTTGGGTGATATTGCTATGATATTCATACACTTCCATACACTTTTGATCATATTTGGACTAACCTACTAATCCAGTGCACCCCAGTGCCAGTTTCTGTTTTCGGCTGTTTTTGTATTTCAGGTTTTCACGTTACGAGAACTGCCAGGAAAAATCCAGAAAAATTATATAAAAAATCAGCGTTCCAGAACCTACCGTGCGCCCGAAGGACAGCCGGGGGGGGCACCAGGGCTCCAGGCGCCCTGGCGGCGCGCCCCCCTTGGGCCACGCCGGGGGGGGGGGGGGCGCCTGGGCCCCCCGAGACCCGTCTGGTGCCCCCCTTCGGCATATATTTAGAGCGTCCTTCGAAACCCTCGGGACGGGAACTCTTTTCCACGATCTCATCTCTGTTCCGCCGCCGCCGCCGTTTCCAAGATCGGGAGCACCAGGAGAACTCTTCCCGGCACCCTGCCGGAGGGGAGGATCACCATCGGGAGCTTCTCCACCACCATGGACGCCTCCCGGATGAGTTGTGAGTAGTCGCCCTTGGACCATGAGTCCATGACCAGTAGCTATGTGATGTTCTCGTCCCGTTCTTGTGCTTCACTAATTAGTCCTCGTGAGCTGCCCTACATGATCGAGGCACATATGTAATCCTTATGTTGTTGCTATGATGAGTTTGCTGGGATCCGATGGATTATGAGATTATGTTCAGATTGTGATTGAGTAATATATTTGATCTACCTCTTTTATATTTATGTTCGTAAGTAATTCTTGCATGTTCTCCGTTGTTATTTATTGCTTTGGCCAAGTAATACGTAGTGACTCCAAGAGGGAACGTTATGCTTGATTGTGGGTTCATGCCCCTCGATGACTAGCTTGAGTGACAGAAACATGAGTCTAGGGGATGTGCTGTTGCCACAAGGGGGAAAACAACGGTGCTTGTGCCCGCGGGTCCAAGGATTGTTTACTTTACGCAAATTTCTTTTAATGCAGTTGTCTGTTGCTTTGAGTTTACACTATGGGTGGGGCTCGCAACTTAATACCAGCGAGATGTTCTGGATAGATATCTCAAGGTGGATGATTAGTAGTAGATATTGATGGATTTCGGTCTACTTACTTTGGCGTACCGCCCATGCTTTGAACCTCAACCTTTCTTGCAATGTAGTCAGCATTGGTTTGCGTTCGTGGTCCTGTCAATTGCCCAGCTGTAATTCGTTTACCCCACATAGCCGTTTTATCGTCTTTTGGGAGAGAGACATCACTAGTGAACATCATGAGACTCCGGTCCATATTACCATCATTGATCACATCCGCTATTTACTTTTCGCTTTTATTTACTATTGCAAACATTATCTATCACTACTATCATTTGCGTTTAATCCTTTGTGAACTACAAGGCCGGAGGGATTGACAACCTCACTGTACTCGTTGGGAGCAAAGTTATTTGTATCTGTGTGCAGGTCCACGTTGATTGCTAATCCGGCGCCGTTAGCAGTTGACACCTACTTGTTGAACCTAGGAGTCTCTGGGGATTCGATCCTTGGCATCTTTGCTAAGGGAAAAACTTCCACAACACTGCATCTTACACCTTCCACTTGGGGTAACCAACGAGGGGTTAGAGGCCCATCAAGGAGTTTTTCTGGCGCCGTTGCCGGGGACTCCACTCTTCAGGATAGGGAATTTCATGCTATCTTTTACCTTTGCTTTTTAGTCTTGTTAGTTTACCTTTCAGTTTTTGCTTTAGTACCTTTTATCGAAAATCACAAAAATAGTTATCTTGCTTGCTTGCTACTATGGGTTCCACCGAGAACACCAAGTTGTGTGACTTCACTAGTCACAACAACGATGACTTTATCAGCACACCTATCACTACACCTGCCACTTCAGCACCTTCATATGAAATTAAACCTGCTTTACTGAACTTAGTCATGAAAGATCAATTCTCCGGTGCAGGAGATGATGCTGCTTTACACTTGAACAACTTTGTTGAACTTTGTGATATGCAAAAGTACCAAGAAATAGATGGTAATATTGTTAAGCTTAAGCTTTTTCCTTTCTCCTTGAGAGGAGGAGCTAAAATTTGGTTTCAGTCTTTGCCTAGAAATAGCATAGATTCATGGGACAAGTGCAAATATGCTTTTATCGGAAAATACTATCCACCTGCTAAAATTATCCAACTTAGAAGTAACATAATGAATTTTACACAATTGGATAATGAACACGTTGCCCAAGCTTGGGAACGTATGAAATCTCTTATCAAGAACTGCCCTACTCATGGTTTGACTACTTGGATGGTTATCCAAACTTTTTATGCAGGCTTGAACTTTACCTCGCGGAACTTGTTAGATTCGGCCGCCGGAGGAACTTTTATGTCAACTACACTTGGTGCTGCCACAAAGCTTCTCGATGAGATGATGACCAACTATTCCCAATGGCACACCGAACGCGCTCCAACAGGTAGGAAGGTAAACTCTATCGAGGAGATTTCCTCCTTAAATGAAAAAGTTGACTTGATCATGTCTCTACTTTCGAAGCAATCTTTAGATTCCGTGATTGCTGATGCTTATAGGAGTAACTTTGGTAGTAATCCTAGACCGTTCCCCTCTAATTCCTATGGGAACAACAATGCTTATCCTAGCACCAAGAACTCCATCCAAAAAGATAGAGATTTGCCTGGCTATGAGAAACTGCTAGAAATAGGGAAGGCCACTAAGAATTACATGCACACCCAATATGAACAAAACAAAACCTTCTCGAGGCAATTAAATGAGCATACTGCTATCTTGCAAGACATTAGTAGACGATTAGAGAACATAAATATTGAGATTTCTAACCTCCAGACTAGACTCACTATCACTGAGACCCAAGTTTCCAATATGTCCCACACACAAGCCACTTTGATAAACCAAATGGCAGCTAAACCCGAAGTGGTTGCATCCCTAAGGGAGGAAGAGGATAGAATTAAGAGCCTTCCTACCCACCACACTGTTGCCACTATCCAAGTTGTTGAGGATATCCAAATTCTTAGCACCCAATGTACTCCTGGTCCCAATGGACCTATTAATGGTGATGCTATGACTATAGAAACTACCAAACAAGTGAACCGAAAGGACACTACTACCACTTTACTTGATGCTCGTGACCTTGATTTTGATAATTGCACTCTTACCAAAGTTATTGATTTCCTTCACAAGATGTCTAGAGATCCCCGCACTAGCACGCTTAACCTTGCCTTCACAGAGCATATCACTAATGCTCTCATCAAAGCTAGGGAGGAGAAACTTAGAGTAAAAGCCTCCATACCTAGAAAGCTAGAAGAAGGTTGGGATCCTATGATAAAAATTAAATTGAATGACTTCTCTTGCTATGCATTATGTGATGTTGGAGCTAGTACCTCTATTATGCCCAAAAGACTATATGATATGCTTAAATTGAAACCTTATGATTCTTGCTCTTTTGGTGTTCGTCTCGTTGATTCTTCCATAAAGAAACCTTTGGGGAGGATCGACGATGTTCTTATCGTTGTCAATGACAATTATGTTCCTGTTGATTTCACTATTATGGATATTGAATGTGATCCTTCATGTCCAATTATTTTGGGACGTCCCTTTTTACGCACCGTTGGTGCTATCATTGACATGAAAGAGGGTAATATAAAATTTCAGTTTCCTCTCAAGAAAGGGATGGAACACTTCCCTCGAAAGAAGATCAAGTTACCTTTTGAGTCCGTTGTACGGGCTAGCTATTCTTTTACTCTTGATAAAACTTGATCTATATGCATTATGCCTAGCTTAAAGGCATAAAAGAAAGCGCTTTTGGGAGGCAGCCCACATGAATAAATTTTTATATTTTGCTTTTGTTGTGTCTTGATGTTGTTTACTACAGTAGCATCATCATTATATCTTTGCTTTTCATATTTGTGCCAACTATAGTCTCTGATTGCTAGAAAGTTCAAAAGTTGTGAGGTGCTGTCCAGGAAACAGATTCTGTCCTTGGATAGAAAAATTCGTATAAAATCACCAGTTCATCTTTTTGGTCTGAATTTTTTCGAAAGCATTCTCTATATAATTGTCTTTCGTGCGTCTGTTCTGAGTTTTTTATTTGAGTTGCAGAAGTGCCCCGAACAAATCAATTACTACCTGCTGTTCTGTTTTTCATAGATTCTGTCCCGTTTTGCTTTTCCTTCATTTTGCAAACCAAGAGCTTGCTTTTTATTTGCAAAAACCTTTTGGCAATCTTGAGAAATAGTAGACCTTAAAGAATATCTTTATTTCCAGCAAGGTGCAATTATTTTATTAAGGGTACTGACCTCGCTAATCAGATTATGATGAGTTATGTATGAAGGGAGTTTTGAAGTGTGCGAGGGAAGATGATAAAAAGATTCAGGAGTGTCAAGCGCTCAAGCTTGGGGATGCCCCCATGCACCCCAAGAAATATTCAAGGAGACTCAAGCGTCTAAGCTTGGGGATGCCCCCGTGCATCCCCTTCTCCATCAACATTATCAGTTCATCTTTCGTTCCGCTATATTTTTATCACTTCATGTGTTATGTGCTATGCTTGGAGCGTCTTGCTTTTAGTTTTCTTTTTAGTTTTTCATAATGAGTCGGAACTCAGCGTTCTTTATGTGGGAGAGAAACACGCTCCACTTCTACCTAGAACATAACATAGAATTTTCATGTCTATCTTTGCTGTGTGTGTTCTTTGTCTTTTAATAGCTACTATCATGCTCTGCTCTTAGTATTCATGCTTATCTTTTCAAAGAGCTTTTGTTTAGTTGGTTGCTTGAACTCTCTTTAATTATCATGCTTACCTTATTAAGAGAGTTTGCTTCCGTTGCATTGGTTAATATGTCTATGATAAAGATGCTACGTGCATAATGGCGCTTAGTAGTTCAGGTTTTCTTATGGTTAGTCTCAAATAGCTGGGGGATTCCCAATGTGTTATTGGAGTACCAACTTGATTTGTGTACCTATGATGTGGTATGGTTTAGTAATATCTTCCTTCAAGAATTTTTTTGATTGACTTGGCGTATGCTCACGCATATTTAAGACTGTAAAGAAAGTCTGTCAAGCCTTGATGATCTTTTATTTCTGAGTAGCGATATAACTTCCATGCCTGATTCAATATTGCTTTGTCGCTCTGCATGATTATGACTGTCATTGCTCTCTTAGTTGGTCGTTCCCAGTCTTTTGCTAACCTCCACCTGTACTAAGCAGACTAACTTTGCAATACATAGCTCATGGGAAAGTAGCTTAAAAACTATTGTGGTAAAGAATATGTTGCCTATGTATCTTATTTCTTATAAGTTGCTTGCTGAGCGGTAACCATGTTTCTGGGGACGCCATCAACTGTCACACTTTTGTTGAATATCATGTGAGTTGCTATGCATGTTCGTCTTGTCTGAAGTAAGGGTGATTTGCCATGGGTTGAATGAGTATGCATATTGTTAGAGAAGAACATTGGGCCGCCAACCAAAGCCATGTATCATGGTGGAAGTTTTAGCTTGGACATTAATCCTCAATCTCTTATGAGAATATGCTTATGCATTAAAGAGGAGTCCATCATCTATTTTCTATGTTGTCCCGATATGGATGTCCTCAAGTTGAGATCTATCAAAAACGAGAAATCAAATGCGATTTATCTCCTTGGACCTTTGTACAGGTGGCATAGAGGTACCCCTTTGTGACACTTGGTTGAAACATATGTAATGTAATGATAACCCATGGAAATCCGAGCTAATTAGGACAAGGTGTGAGCACTATTGGTATTCGATGCATGAGGCTTGCAACTTATAGGATGTCTTATGCATGACACATATGAAGTACTACTACCGTTGACAAAATTGCTTCTATGTTTTCAAAATAAAAAGTTCAAGCACCAACTACTGAGAGCATGATTGTCATTCTAAGTGTAATGTGCATTGTCCCAAAGTAGCATTGTCTTTTGCATGATTGTGATATCGTTTATTTTGAAATCACTGTATCTAGTCATCACTTAAACCTTGAAGGTGCCCTTGCATTTATGTTTTGCTTCACTAAAGGGGGCAAGCTAGATATCACTTTATCATGTTTGCACATCATGTTCATTGCATATCTTTTTGATGCTTCAATGTCATGTTGTAAAACTTTCAGTCATTTGTGATTTTCTTATGAGGCAACTTAATTACTATAGAATCATTGTCTCAGTAAGCTTTTGTCATATGACTATAAAAAGTCCTATATGGTTAATAGCATGTCACCACAGAAATTATTCTTGTTATCATTTACCTACTCGAGGACGAGCAGGAATTAAGCTTGGGGATGTTGATACGTCCAAAACGTATCTATAATTTCTGCTTGCTCCATGCCACTTTTGGGTGATATTGCTATGATATTCATACACTTCCATACACTTTTGATCATATTTGGACTAACCTACTAATCCAGTGCACCCCAGTGCCAGTTTCTGTTTTCGGCTGTTTTTGTATTTCAGGTTTTCACGTTACGAGAACTGCCAGGAAAAATCCAGAAAAATTATATAAAAAATCAGCGTTCCAGAACCTATCGTGCGCCCGAAGGACAGCCGGGGGGGGGCACCAGGGCTCCAGGCGCCCTGGCGGCGCGCCCCCCCTGGGCCTCGCCGGGGGGCGCCTGGGCCCCCCGAGCCCCGTCTGGTGCCCCCCTTCGGCATATATTTAGAGCGTCCTTCGAAACCCTCGGGACGGGAACTCTTTTCCGCGATCTCATCTTTGTTCCGCTGCCGCCGCCGCTTCCAAGATCGAGAGCACCAGGAGAACTCTTCCCGGCACCCTGCTGGAGGGGAGGATCACCATCGGGAGCTTCTCCACCACCATGGACGCCTCCCGGATGAGTTGTGAGTAGTCTCCCTTGGACCATGAGTCCATGACCAGTAGCTATGTGATGTTCTCCTCCCGTTCTTGTGCTTCACTAATTAGTCCTCGTGAGCTGCCCTACATGATCGAGGCACATATGTAATCCTTATGCTGTTGCTATGATGAGTTTGCTGGGATCCGATGGATTATGAGATTATGTTCAGATTGTGATTGAGTAATATATTTGATCTACCTCTTTTATATTTATGTTCGTAAGTAATTCTTGCATGTTCTCCGTTGTTATTTATTGCTTTGGCCAAGTAATACGTAGTGACTCCAAGAGGGAACATTATGCTTGATTGTGGGTTCATGCCCCTCGATGACTAGCTTGAGTGACAGAAACATGAGTCTAGGGGATGTGCTGTTGCCACAAGGGGGAAAACAACGGTGCTTGTGCCCGCGGGTGCAAGGATTGTTTACTTTACGCAAAGTTCTTTTAATGCAGTTGTCTGTTGCTTTGAGTTTACACTATGGGTGGGGCTCGCAACTTAATACCAGCGAGATGTTCTGGATAGATATCTCAAGGTGGATGATTAGTAGTAGATATTGATGGATTTCGGTCTACTCAATTTGGCGTACCGCCCATGCTTTGAGCCTCAACCTTTCTTGCAATGTAATCAGCATTGGTTTGCGTTCGTGGTCCTGTCAATTGCCTAGCTGTAATTCGTTTACCTCACATAGCTGTTTTATCGTCTTTTGGGAGAGAGACATCACTAGTGAACATCATGAGACTCCGGTCCATATTACCATCATTGATCACATCCGCTATTTACTTTTCGCTTTTATTTACTATTGCAAACATTATCTATCACTACTATCATTTGCGTTTAATCCTTTGTGAACTACAAGGCCGGAGGGATTGACAACCTCTCTGTACTCGTTGGGAGCAAAGTTATTTGTATCTGTGTGCAGGTCCACGTTGATTGCTAATCCGGCGCCGTTAGCAGTTGACACCTACTTGTTGAACCTAGGAGTCTCTGGGGATTCGATCCTTGGCATCTTTGCTAAGGGAAAAACTTCCACAACACTGCATCTTACACCTTCCACTTGGGGTAACCAACGAGGGGTTAGAGGCCCATCAGTGGAGGGATGGTCTGGCCAGCGGTGGTAGTACTATGGGGGCGGTGAGGCCTCCACGGCAGCACAACCGGCCACGGGAGGCAGGAGCAGGCAGCACGATCGACACTGCTTTGGGCGGCTGGAGCAAGAAGACCAGAGGTTGAAGAAGCACTAAGGCCGTTGGATGAACATCGTACGGTCACTGGAGCTAGAATCGTTCATATTGACTAAGTTGACAAAACCCTCCGTCCCCGTCAACTTAGTAGGCCCACAAGTCAGCCTCCCACTGTGGTGGGTCCCAGCTGGCAGGGGGTATTCATTTTTTTGTGCGCAATAAGGAGGTACTTCCGGTGGGTCCGAGATGACAGCGGGGGGAACTTTTTTTCGCGAAATACGGTGACCCGTCCGGTGGGCCGAGCAGTCAGGGGGAAACATTTTTTTCGCAAAATACGGTGGCCCGTCCGGTGGGTCCCTCCTGTTAGGTGGAGGAATCATTATTTTCCGCGTAATAAGGAGGCACTTCCTTGCTACGGCTGTGGACCCAGCTATCAGCCTCTCCACATATAGTACACTTCTCATGGAAGTCATTCCTTGACCACGTTGACCACGTCGGGTTCCGTTGCATGCATGCGTCCATGGGCGTGGTGCGTCCCCACTGTCAGCCTCTCACGTACAGTCATCTTCCGATGACTCTCGGTTGTTGACCACGTTGACCACACCGTGCCGAGTGCACCAAAGGCCGGTGCCGGTGGACGACGGCGAGGCCCCAGACTGGATCGACCCGGAGATGGGGAAGACGGGACAGTGGAGTCGCAGATGGAGAGGAGTGAGAAACTTGACTGGTTCGGGTGCGCGGCAGCACAGCCACGGTGCCGCCCACGGGAGACAGGAGCAAGAACAGAGGTTGAAGATGGAGCACGGCTGTTGGATTAACATCCAACGGTCCAGCTGCTAGAATCATTTGTTGATTAAGTTGACAAAGCCTTGCGTACACGTCCGCTTAGTAGGCCCACAAGTCAGCCACCAAATCTGACGGGTCCCAGCTGTCAATGGGAGGAATATTTTTTTTCGCATAACAAGGAGGCACTTCCTTCCGTGCGAAGATACAGCCGGTGGGTCCCAGCTGTCAGGTGGAGAAACCATTTTTTCAGCTTAATAAGGAGGAACTTTCCTTGCGTGTTACCATGGACCTCGTGGGTCCCAGCCGTCAGGCTCTCCACGTACAGTCCTCTTCCGATGACTCTCGTTTGTTGACCACGCCGCACCGAGCGCAGCGAGGCGGTGGACGACAGCGAGGCCCCAGACGAGAACGACTCGGAGATTGGAAGACACAACAGTGGAGTCGCAGATTGAGTGGAAGAGAAGGGTTATAACTGGTTCTGGTGCGGCGTGGGGCTGCAGTCGATGGAGAATAACAGGAGGCGTGGAGGGGTGGAGGGATAGCCTGACCGGCGGTGGGGTAGCGCTTCGCAGCGATGCGTGCTAAGTAGAGTCGCTAGCCGCCGAAGTCCGGATCAGGCGGCCCCGGCGACGCTGGAGGAAGAAGACGAAAGATTGAAGGTGCATGCCGACCAAGTTGACAACGCCCTGCGTAGGCTTCGACCTATTGGCCCACATGTTAGCCTGCAAAAATGTGGCATATATTTAACCCATGTTTTCTAGAATGTACAGTCCATTTGCTGGGCTGGGTGAACAAATAATTTCGCGTCAATGCGGCCCATTTATATTATCTAAGAAATCCGAGCCCATTTGCACTTCCTTCAAATACATGAATTAGCTGGGCTCGTTATATATATAATGTTATGTTAGAAGGAGCAATTAATATCAAAAATAAATCAGAGAGGCACATTTTTTATATACATAATTAACAAATTAGTGAGTTATTGCTCAAAATAAAAATGAGCACGTTATTATTACATTGGTCCTTAAAATATTCGCAAGCTTTTGTACGCAATCACCAGGATTTACATTGCCAGTGAGTAAAAAACAACCAGGATTTCCTTGCCAACTTCTTTTAAAAATTTACTTTTATAAGTTAATAACACATGGGATGTTTTTATAATGTATATATAAGTCTCTATAAAATATACGATAATAGTAATAATAATTTATAGGACAACACTATTCTAATCCCAGGATTAGAATAGTTATTTGGATCACAGCAACCCCTATATAGGTCCTGAAGACAGGTTCCCGAACTTCCCTGGACTGCCGGCCCAGCCCGACAGAATCCCACCTGGACCCCGACCCCGACAGAATCCCACCTGGACCCCGATCTCGATCGAGCCACCCCTCCCCAACCCCCCTCCTCGCCGCTCCTCCCCCTCGATCTCCGCCGTGATTCGCCGCCGAAAATCCGCCGGATCCAGCGCCTCCCTTCCTTCTCTAGATCCTGGTCGACTGGATCGAGCTCCGCCCCCTCCGACTGCACCTCTTGCCCGACCGTCGGCGCGAGGGAGCCCGCGTTGCCTGGAGCCGGCGAAGCCGCCGGATTTCAGCGAAGAACGGCCGCCATGGACTTCCGGAAGCCTCATCCTCGGTCCATCGTCACCGCCAGACGGCTTGGCAGTGCTCGTGACGGCCAAGGCGCAACCTACGGCGAACATCGCACCCAAGGAAGCATCTCAGCGATGGAGGCCGCATCGGCGGCGCCTTCAAATCTAAGAACGGGATATGAATTTCCTCCCTGATCTTGCCTTCTTCTTCAATCTTGCCTTCTCTGACCTTCTTGCTTCGTGCAGATGAACTTCGCGCCCCCTGCAAGACATGGATTGCCATGCGGTTCCTGTCCTACCTCCACGACGAATTTTTCTCAAGGTGTCCTATCAACTGCTGGAAAAAGGTTGGCCGAACTTCTAGCCAGGGTATGGTCGAACTTCTTCCTTCCTTTGGTTTGTTATTTGCTTACAGCTATGTGAAGTTCAGGTGGTGTGTGAGCATCAATCCAGGCTACAAAAGCTTTTTTAAAACTGCCTTCTTACAGGCATGTGAAGTTCAGGTAGTATGTGAGCCTCAGTCCAGGCTACAAAACTATAAAATCTGCCTGCATTCACATTAACGTGTGGAAAAGCCATGTGAAGTTCAACTAGTAAGTGTGCTAGAGTTCAGGTTGGTATGTGTCTGGTTCTATGAAAAAATAAATAAAAGGAAAATAGAACATGCATGTGATATGACATGAAGGTCAGGTTGGTATGCACTAGCAGTCCAACCATTCAAAAACTCATGAAGGTTCAGGTTTTTTAACTGTAGACATTATTTCCCCTTTGCAAAGCAAGAAGTTCAGGTTGTGGGGAGTGCTCAGTTCAGGTACATATAAGTAATCAAATATTGTAGAATTAAAAAACATGATGTGAAGTTCATTCTGTGAAGGGTGCTCAGTTCAGGTACAAAGGCATTGGCAGATGGTCAGCTCAGTGCATAGTGTGATGGCTCTCACCACTTTTATATGAGAAGTTCAGGCTGTGAATAATGCTAAGTTCAGTTACGAAGGTATATGCAGATATAACTTGTGTGCTAATAGATAATTTTTTTCTTTTATGTCAGCAAGACGAGAGACGCATGAAGAAGCTTAGAAGTTCCCAGCAGCAAGTACACAATCCAAAGCCTGTACGCGTTGCACCACCCCCTCAATGGGTCACACCTCAAACGCATAAACAACATTACCAACCTGCTCCAGACCAAAAATGGATGACACCCGAAACACACGGATACTTCCAAGATGCTGGGTCACAACCCTATCCGCACAGGTTTGCACCTCCACCTAATTGGGTGACGCCGGAAATCCCCTGTGGATTCTTTGTATCCACCAGCAGACTCCCAAGCACGCCGATGGATGAGGGGGTTAGCTCAAGTCCTGGGTGTAACTCTGGAGGTTATCTTGGTGTGCCTCATCAATGCCAAAGCGAAGCAACTAAACCGGATCCCAGGACAAATCCAACAGCAACACACACACGGAGGAGATTGATCTGTACACTACCACCGTTTGATCCTGCTGCTGCTGCTACAAGTCAGAACTCTACGGGGCATAAGGTAGATGGATTGCTTCACAAAACAAAAGAGCAAACCAAGACCAGGATCGCAATACCTCCACAAACACCTCAAGCAAAAAGGACGCAAAAAAGAGAGAGGCCATCTTCAGCCCTCCTTCCTCCTCGTGATCCACTGCTGCATCCTGCTATGATTACTCCGCCATGCCCCATCCCAGAGGGACAACAGCCGACACCGGCGGAGATGCGATCATACACGCACGTAAGTGAAACAAAAAATATTTATATACGCATCTTGTATTATCTGCACATTTTCTGCTCCCTCCAGGATAACAAGTTCATAAACTGCATTTTAAGGTGCTGTTTGGATTATTACTTTTTCTTTTTCTGCAGACGCCAGATCTACCGGATTATCTAATACCAAGACTAAAGATGTGATTCAAAGATGTAGAGAAAGCAAGGGAATTTTATAACAGATACGCCAGACACGCTGGTTTTGGAATCAGGAAGATGGGTGGAAATGACAACCACAAGTATTTTGTTTGCGCCTTCCAAGGGATATACATCTTCTGTTTCAGAGGCCAACAGGAAGTGAAACAAAACATCGCAGAGGACAAGCTGCAATGCAAGAATGAGGGTGAAGGTGCAGGAGGATGGCACATGCGTGGCAGTGGACATTGAGTACAATCATAATCACGAGCTCATGCAAACTGTTGACAAGCTGGTATTTTTGCACTCACACAAGAATTATGACCCCACTATTTTGGAGTACGTAAAGCTCCTGCAGTACCATGATGTCAAGCACACAACAATCATGTCCATGCTATCTGAAATTGAAGATGGAAGCTACTTCCTAAGCATGACCGGACGAGACCTGCTAAACCAGTAAGTATTCAAACACCCACATACTGCAATGTAAAATAGCGTCCTAGCTCACAACCCTTTGCTAGCAAAAAATAAACAAATGCATGTTTGCATGTGATTTACAGGAAAGCCATGAATGCAAGGAAAGATGATTTGGATGATGTATTGAAACTTGTTTCATTCTTCAAAGACATGAAGGCAATGAATGATTAGTTTTTCTATGACATCCAAGTGGACAAGGACAAGTCAATTAAAAACATTTTCTGGTCCAATGCAAGCTGCCGAGGAGCCTATCAAGACTTCGGCGACTACGTAACATCCGACACGACTTACAAGACCAACAGATTTCATATGCCCCTGGGAGTATTTGTTGGAACAAGCCATCACTTGCAGTCAACGATATTTGCTGTTGCCCTGATAAGAGACGAAGATGCAAAGTCATTCAAGTGGCTGTTCGATAAATTTCTACGGTGCATGAACAACAAGCACCCAACTTGCATTCTAACATGTGAGTTCAAAAAAAAAACTCCTCAAGTTTCATCATCTTTTCAGTCTATGGGTCTGTGTTGGTTGGGTACATTGGTTTTGTCTGAAAATAATGTAAAGAATGCAGTTCAACCACTGTAAGCACAGAAGTCCAACCAGCAGTACAAGAAAGCAAAATTATCTGTCACATGTTTAGAAAAAAAATAGTTATGAATGTGAAGTTCAAATACATGAATCACAGAAGTTCAAGGACAAATCTGTAAGATAAATATATGTAGCATGTTCAGAAAAATATAGTTATTTACGTGAAGTTCAAGCACTGCCACCATAGAAGTTCAACAACAATGCTTTCAGATTTTTTTTATTGCAACACTACTAGTTTGTCCTACTACTAACTGTGAAGTTCAAGCACTGATACCAAAGAAGTTCAGCAACACTGCTGTAAGAAAAAAAATACATGTGACATTCTTAGATAGCCATACTACTAGATGTGAAGTTCAATTACTTGTGCAATATAAGTTCACCATCAGTATAAAAAAGAATCAAGTTTCATATTTTTAATTCATGCAGACCAGTGCCCATCGATGGGGAAAGCTATACCACAATCATTTCCAAACACCGTCCACAAGCTATGCCGTTGGCACATATTGAAGAAGTACAGGGAATACCTCGCGTTGCTGTACAAAAAGTATAAAACATTCAAAGAGGAGTTCACAGCTATATTAAACTGTCCGCTGATGCCAACGGAGTTTGAAGATGCCTGGGCTGAACTCGTGCACAAGTACCACCTGGAGAACGACCAGATGATGATGCAGCTCCGGAGTGATAGGAAGATGTGGATTTCAGCATATTACAAGAACATTTTCTATGCTAGAATGACTTCCACACAACGAAGCTAGAGCATGAACCACGTGCTAAAGAAAGGGTTTGTCAAGGGGACCCAGAACCTACACAAGATTGTTAGGCGGGTCAATGCTTGGATACAAAATCGGATGCAGAAGGAGAACGAGAAAACAATGACCAGCATGGTATGATGACAAGTACAAAACACCACCATCATGTTCTGTTTACCTTCAACATGTGCACTTTGAATTTTAAAAAATGAAACCCATGATTCTGCTTCGACTAATATCTTACTTTTTGACATGTGCAGACCAATCCTGTGACAAAGACAACTTACGGCTAAGAGGAAGACATGTCTATCAAGTACACGAGAGTCGTGTACATCGAGATGAGGAATAGGATGAGAAAGGCCATGCTATTTCGCGCAAAGCGTACAGCAGAGTCCACTAAGTACCTTGTGTACTACCACAACAAGCCTGGCCATGATGATGAAGAAAGATTTTCCTGGTCAAATGTAACACCCCAAAATTTTGACCTTGTTTTAACAATGCAAATTTTGACCAGGAGTTTCAACAGTTCTTTTCTCTGGGTTTTCTTTGAATTATCAGAACCTCCTTTCTTCTGATATTATGGAGTTTTGCCCTAGTGAAAAATATTTAGTATGTTGTTTGGACTTAATTGCCCTAACCAAGAAAAAAACAATCTCTCTATCAGTAGGTTCTTTTGCATTATTATTTTCTCCCTAAGCTTTATTAATTAAAGTGATTTTTCTTCCGTTTTAGAGCCCCTTTTGAACTGCAACCCTTTGATGGAGTTGTTCAAAAATTCCACCAAAATTTGGGGATGTCTTGTGAAGCTCCTACATCACTGTTATGCAAAAACCCTTGGGTGTTCTTTGGAAAAGTTGAGCTAAACATCCTCTTTTGCACTCTGGTCCAGATTGTCACTTCCTACTACAACCCTAGTTTAACTTGCTCTTTTGGCCATAAGCTTTTTCATGCTTGTAGTCCTTCCTACAAAACCCTTAAGTCCAGGAGATTGGAGCATTTGGATCATTTTTGGTCCTTGCAATTATGCCCTTTTCCTTCTATCCAGAAATGGAGTTTTGCAAAACTTACACTAAAAAGTTTCTAAAATTGGCCAACTGACCGTACCACCCTCTTTACCATCCAAAGAGACCACAACCTGGAGTTTTTGGCCACCCCTAGTAATGCCTAGAGGCTCATAGCATTCTGTCAAACACCTTGCGTGCATTGTCAGTTTTGACATAGTTTCTGGTCTGTGTATTGGACCAGCTTGCTTTACCTAACCAGCATGTCCACTAAGTTCATAGCTAACCGTAATCCAAGCCTGCTAAACCCTAGCCTCTCCTATGCCCTCTAGCACACGCTGGCATTTCATCGAGCTCATGGTGTGCGTGCGCTGGGCGTGCCCAGAGCATGCGTTTTGCACGTGCGTGCGCCCGGGCCGCCGCGTCGCGCCCCTGGCCCTAGCTCGCCTGCAGAGCCTCACCCGACCTCATCCACTCACCAGAACACTCCAAGCTGCCCCTGGAAATCCACAGCGCCGCCGTCAGAGCTCATTTGGCGGCACGTCGGCGGCCACAATGGGCCTCTACCGTGGTCGGCATCGCCCAAGCCACTAGCGCTCACCAGCTGCCCCCTGGAGCAGCTCAAGCTCATCCGAAGCTTGTCCACAAGCGCTCGTCGCCGCCACGTCCCTCTGCTGCTACAGAATGGCGGTCGCCGGCGATCTTATCCACGACCGTCGCGAACCGACATGGCTGCGCTATTTTAGAAGCCCCCGAGCTCGTCTAAGCCCTGTGGCAGCTTCAGGCCACCCCCATTAAGCTACCCTAGTCCGCAATCGCCAGGGACAAGCCGTCTTCCCCATCTCCGGTCAGCTCGGCCGCCGCCTCGTTCCGGTCCATTCCGGCGCACCCAAAGCCTCCCCTGCCCTCCCGACTCCACAGTTTCACTCCACTTGATAGTGCAGAGCTACCCAGCCTCTCAGACGCAGCCAGGAACCACCATAGCCTGAGCCCCTAAATCCACCGAAGCTTCCTCTGCCGCGGAGCTCGCCGCCGGCGACTCCCTCCACCTTCGATGACCCAACGACCACCGGGAGGACCGCCCCGGTCTGGCGGGTCCATTCCTGCCCTCGGATACCCTCGAGCAGCCTCCGTCCACCGGCGACGATCGCCGGAGTCCCGCTTCCGCTCGGGCAGAGGAAGAGGACGGAGAGGCGACTGGTCAAACCTGACCAGTGGGCCCCGTGGACCCACTGTCAGTGACACAGCCCCGCCTCCACGTGTTTTAAGTGAAGGCGTAAGCCTCAGAAGTACGTCTCCCCTGACCCAAAAGCGTATTCTTAGTTGAAACGTTTTCTTTTTCTGTTTTATTTTAAAAACAGAGTTTGACTGAAACTTTGACTGGGTATAACTTTTTAAATAGAAATCCAAATGACTTGATTCTTTTTCTGTTGTTCCTCAAATTTGGTCTAGTTTATTTTCATATTTATTTGAAAATTTTCCAGACAACTTTTTTGTGCTGTTTTGAGACTATGTATTCATTTCATATTCTTTTAAATAGGATTTTGAAGAGGGAGAAAACTTCCAAAAGTTTTGGAATGCACTTTACCTCCTCCACTACTTGAAGGCAAGCACTTTTGAACCCTGGTCAAAGGCATGTGGTTGTCGTTACAACAATGTGAATGCATTCATTTTCTTTCATATGTGATGACATGATCATACCCATGAGTGCATGAGGTAGACCCCTTGCGGTGAATAATTAATATGCATGATGGTGATCCCCCTCGTATGCCTTCCATGCCTAACGAAGGAAAGTCGTGAAAGTCGCTGTCTTTTGTAGACACGAGCGTGTCACTAGCTCCCCGTCGGTACGGTGGAGTCCAGTATGGCTTGGTGAGGCATGACGGGTGGTGGATTCCGACTGTTGTTGTGGAATGTATTGGTTATGCTAATCATTCTTGTGATGCTTGAACCTCCTGAGTCGACCGTAGATCGAGTCTTGTTCCAGTAACCCCCATACTTGATTCGTACTACCACTTGTCCCTGCTATAGGTAGGGTACAGTTTAGTAAAATGTTGACCCCTGTTCTATCACACACCGTACAGAGAGGCCATGGTGGAAGATACCGACTGCATCCGGTAGGCAGGCCACCTGGTCCGAGGGCATGGGTGTTTCGGTTGGAGCCGAAGGGGGTAGCTTCCCTAGTTTCGCGCGCATTATAAATTTTGTGATCCCATGCTAGTCGAGGTTGTAGCCTCCCCACTTAGAGTTTAGCTTAACGGGTGTCGTGGGTGATTCCAGACACCGGTAAGTTAGGCTGGTGTGTGCGGTCAGGTGTGTCTTCAAATTAAAAGGCCGTAGACGGAATTAGTCCAGATGGACTAAGGGAATCCGTTATTCATGGGTAAAGAGTACACCCTCTGCAAAGATTAAATCTATTCGAATAGCCGTGTCCCTGGGTTAGGACTACAGTCTGGGATGGGTCGAGTGTCGGTCTTAGCGTCGGTCTTTGGAGGAGGAACTACTAAAACCAGAACATTGATTAGGACTTGTGACATATGGTGATATTGATTATTATTGTAGACTAACCATTTGCATTATTTAAATTAATGAGTATCCCTGGGACGGTTCTACCTCCTGGATATTCACTGTCATTTATTTTCCTTATAAGCCCTTTAGGTGGTGTCGCTCAGACGCCCAACTGTGGCATGCTTGTTATTTATTTTCCTTATAAGCCCTTTCTGTGGTATCGCTCAAACGCCCAACTGTGGCATGATTGTTATTTCTTTTAATTATAAGCCCTTTATGTGGTGTCGCTCAGACGCCCGACTGTGGCATGATCACTATTTATTTTATTATCGCTCCCTGATTGCATATGCATTTTCATATGAATGACCTAATTGCAATATGGACTGTCATGTTATAATTATCATAGTGATCATCTATTATTCTCGAGCATGGTTATATTTCACCGTGTTCATAATGTTGCGAGTACATTCAAAGTACTCACTAGTTTGTCCCTTGCTATTGTCTTGGCCAGATTTCTTGCATGGAGAGGAGCATTGCGACGAATACCCGGAACCTATGCAACAGTGATAGCAGCCTCGCGAAGATAGGAGTTAACATGGTCAGCTGTTCCCGTGGGAAATGGAGTCCCACAGACACTGACGTGGCACAGACCGCTTCCGCCA
The DNA here is from genome assembly GCA_902687465.1 of Secale cereale. Lineage (NCBI taxonomy): Eukaryota > Viridiplantae > Streptophyta > Magnoliopsida > Poales > Poaceae > Secale > Secale cereale. The sequence goes on from LR738710.1 coordinate 160,855,947, forward strand.
TTAGCCACTAGAAACCTTGTGTTGTACTTCAAGGCCAGAATGGTCTTGTACTACATATTCTGTATTTTTGCTTGGGTTTTCTGTATCAAGTGGTGTCTCATCAGCTAACAGAAATCCTGGGGCTGGTGAGCACAAGGGCCATTTCTGGAAAAATTATTGCCCCGAAATCCGGTCCTGACAACCGTGGTATCAAAGCCAGGCTGACCATTGGCTAATCCTATCTTAGTCACGTCAAAAACCTAGGTTAACCACCCCACCAGACCATATCCTAACCCCGACCAATCTTCTCGCGTAAGATACCCACACAGGGAACCGACACCTTTGGCAGTCGGTGCCCAACCTATCAGTCTAGCCAGTCGATCACGCGCCAGTACCCGACGCCTAAACAGTTTCCTCTGCAAGCGTGCTAAGGAAGACTTCGTCCCCTATCCTATAAATAGGGCATGCTAGCCTCAACCCAGCACAGCACAGCCTCTACCCCCAACCGAGCTAAAATGCCAGGACCCATTGTTCACAATGAAACCACAGCAACCAACCTTGGAGGTTTTGTGACCGTGCTCGCAAACCTCACCCGCCGTGCCTTTGCGTTAGAGGAGCCCCCAGAATATGTCGTGTACCAAGAATCCATGGGCGGTGAAAGCCGTCAATTCTGGGCCATTGTGCACATCTACGGTAGGGGTCTGTTGCCAGAACGCCCCTACAGGTTCACCGGAAGGACAACTTCCTTTGAGACGCAAGCTATCCAGCTAGCTGCTCGAGAGGCTATAGTTCAACTCCGGCACTTGTCGCCCAGAGTTAAGTGTCGCTCATTCTACTACTACCCCAGCCGTGACGGGTATGGTAGGTCACCCCGAGTTGCCAGTGGAAACCACGAGACAGATCCTGCATTATTGCATCTGGTGCGCTATGTTAGTGTGCCAGAGGAACTGTTTGATCAAATCACTCTTGATCTGATCGCGGATCGTGGAGAACTGATTCGCTGAGCCTCGGCAAGAGGAGGAGATGAGTCCGGCACCGACAACCCAGTCGTGCTGTTCGGACAGCCGACCGAGTTCTTGAGGTTTGCCCCAGTCATTGACCAAAATGCCTAGGTGTCTCCAGAAGTGATGCGTCGCCTGTTTAGGGCGCGCTCAAATGGGATTGTGGCCAACAATCCCCGCGAGGGTCATCATCACTGCCCCGACACTGCAGCCCCTCAGCCACCTCCAGCCAACACCGACAGTGAAGCCCTTGGAGAAGCTTCAGCGTCCACAAGGCAAGGCCGCTTGGATATAAACGAGGTTGATTAAATCACCCGAGTAGTACCAAGCCTTATCTTGTCCACGCCCTATTGTAGTATGTCCTGTATTTCCATATGTATATATACTGTTTGCTTGTGCGCCCTTATCTCTATAGCAGCCATGCACATATATGTCAGTGTACGAATGCATTTTTCCGGGTGTAACTTCCAAAGCACCACACCGACAATGCCTACAGCAAAGACGTCACTTTACGAGACGTGTGTATCTGTAGCATTGACCCCGACCCCGCAAAGCGGAACCGACAAAATAACTGCCTCTCACCATGATTTTATAAACCAACCCAGTTGCTATAAAAGGCCACATCGTGACCTTGCCAAGCATCCCTCACCTGGAGCACTACTCTCACAACCATTTCCTTCGCCATGCCAATTCCTAGTATTTATCTGAGAACCCCAGATGCCTCCCCAGGTAGTTTCGCGAAGATATTGTGGGATTTTACCTACAGTACCATGAGTGCTACCCATCCACCCCAGTATGAGCTGCTCAAATCGAGGATCACACCATCCACCTCGAAATATTGGGCAGTAGTACACATCCCTCCCGCAAACCCAAACCAAGACCTAACAGAGGTTTCCTTCATGGGGAAATCTATGCCGACTCCACAGATGGCCATAGAGGCTGCCGCATATGAAGCGCTTGCTCACCTTCGATTCGCGGTACCCTATGCCAGCGAACGGGGGTATTATTACTTCCCGAGCCGTGCAGCGCCCGAAAAAACAGCATCTTTTCCTGGTGGGCGGATTGAAAGAGACCAAGTGCTGGCCAACCTTACGCAGTATGTTATTGCACAGGACCGTTTGACCCAGCGGATAATGGGTTATCTCCAGAGCCTAGCCGATTTAAATCCTCGGATCGCCATCGGCAGACCACTGAGGCCCGGGCAGAAGAAGCACATTCACCGACTAGTCAACCCGCTCCCGCCGATAGAAGAAGAGTGTCCTCCAGCACCTGAGGCTTTTTCCCAGGACCCTGTCCATTTACCGTTTATGTTTTAGACATCACTGCTAAGTTGGTTATCCCCGTATCTATTTGTGAGTTGTAAGCTGTGTGTCGAATAAAATAATTAGTTTATGGAGTAGTTTCACTGCTGATAATTCTTGATTTAATTTTTTGCGCTAAGTAAAAACCTGGAGTGAGTTTTTATTTGTTTTTCCTCCCTGAGTTGTTACGACTTATATCTCTGCGTAACATAGAAATTTTTATTTTCTCGTGCAGCACCGCAACAACAGTGTAATGCCCAGGATGGGACTATACCTCCTACATGTCGAGGCACGACTTAAAGGTATAAGCCCATCCTAGAATGATCTCAAGTTTGGTATCTTTGCACAACTCATGTAAAAGAGGGATTAAATTGCAAAAGGAGATAGTTGGCTTACACTCGCCACTTCACACAATACAATACATAAGCAAAACATCATTCACAACATCACAGCCCGACTACGGGTAAGATCCAAAGAAAGATACCAAAACAACAAAAGCCACAGGTCAGGATCGAATCCTAGTAGAAACCACTACTGAACATCGAAACGTCACAAGCAAACGGCCACACTCTTCAACGAGCTCCTGGTGAAGCACTGAACCAGCTCCTGCATCAAACTCGGCTGAACCTGCATCTGGTGTGGTGAAGTAACTGTGAGCCACAGAGGACTCAGCAATCCCGTTCCCGGGTAACACGACTATTTAAGCCTTGGGTGAGGACAAGGCTGAAGAAAGAAATATGAGGTGAAGGAACAAACAAGAGTCTGCAGCAGCAACTAGCACTAACTTACGTAATAGAGAGCGAGAAGAGAAGTGCATCGGTCGAAAGATGATCACGAAGTGATCCTAACTAAAGCCGGTCAAACATAAACCCACCGTGTTCAACTCCCGAATCCCTATTCGGAAATTGACAGTCACGGAACACACGCTGGTAGTGTATTGAAACATTGTGTCAAGTTTTCTACAACCGGAATTAACAAGCTCCCATCTGCCACATAACCGCGGGCACGGCTTTCGAAAGTTCAAACCCTGCAGGGGTGTTCCAACTTGACCCATTACAAGCCCACGATCCGCGGAGTCGCAACTCCATAGGTGGGAAGACCCGAGTATTCTCGGAATCCCGTGCTCAAGTTAAACCGAACTAAGGTAAGGCTAATCCAGCAAATCCTCCCGGCGTGTCGACACCCTGATAGTAGCCGCGCGTATCTAAGTCTCAGGACACGACCGGATGGGTGATGCTACAGGACCCAAACCTCGAGTTTCCCCGTGGTGGTTCCCGCAGGCTCCCCGTTTGGGACCAACACCATCGGCACTGGCCCCCCCTGCTATGTAGAAATAAAGGATCCTCGAGGGAGCGACCCTCTATGCAAATTTAATTAATTTAATTAAGTTGTTATTATGAGGCAAATAGTACCAAATGTTGGGACTTGCTGGAAAAGACTTAGCACTTAGCGGTTTATCAAGGGGGTCCCATACACCCCAACCGTGTTAGGAACGCAAAATCAAGGAACATAACACCGGTTTATACGGTTCCTAACGGCATGAGTGGAACAAAACACCAAGCAAAAGGCTTAGCCTTCCACCCTGCCAGTATATAGATGATTTCATTTAGCATTTATATAGTGTGATATAACCCAACCAAACTTCAACATGAAGCAAGCATCTTCGGTCTTCACCTGCAACTAACAATGCTATAAGAGGGGCTGAGCGAAGCGTACTTAGCCAAGCAACGGTTTGCGTAGGTAGGGTGGTTAAACATGGCAATGGTTACAAGTAGGAGGCTGACAAGAAGACATGGGCATCGAGGCAAAACTATAGATCGAGACTTCTAGCAAGAGGCAAAAATAGTAATGGTATCCGGGTTCGGTCATCTTGCCTGGGATTCCACAAGGAAGAAGAACGGATCCAAGAAGCAGACGGAGCAACAGTCGAGAGGATCCTCACAACTCCGGAACGAAACCGAAGCTAACAAGAGAAGCAACCGGAAAGAAAGAACAACACGGTAAACACACAATCATAAGCATGGCACGATGCACAAACAAGTATGATGCATGTCCGGTTTAAAATGCAAGACATGGCAAAGTGCACAAACAAATACTACAAGTTAAGTGGAGATCAATATGCAACGAGTTGCATATTGACGAAACACCACATAATAATTATTCAGTTGACTCTCGTTATTTACAAGACAAGATTAAAAGTTTGTTAACATGGCAAGAGGTGAAGCATAAAAAAAACTACACTAACTAGGCAATTTAAATGAGGCCGGAAATAACAACAACAAGTCCGGAAAATCCCCATAAGCATGTTTAATAATTATAAGCAACAACAATTAAACATTTTAGTGTTGTTAACATGATGCGGATGACATGAACAAGTTTATGCAAGTTTTTATTAGAAGGTTGACTTAAAGGAGATATGAAGCATTTGTCACCGTGGTGGAAAGAAAAGGGTGCCACGGCAACGATCCGAAAATGAAGCATGGCAACATATCGGTTCCGGTAACTCGGTGAGAGACCGGTGCAAAAGACGAAGCGAGTCAAACGAGATGATGGGGTGTTCCCGTTGCCGGGTTCCCACAAGTCGGTGGCGAGGCAACCGAGGGACATGACAAAAGGGCACAACGGGCACGAAGCACACACGGGAGACACTTCATACAACACAACAAGCATACAACACACGGGTCACGTCTCGGGGTTATACCTTCGAAACACTCGTTTCGGGACGGTTCGAGATCGTCGAGGGACGTAGTGGAAGTAGAGGAAGTAGTCGTTCACGCGGGTCGTAGAGGAAGTAGACGTTCACATTTCTTCACCGAATGTAGTCGTTCTCGTAGCGGGAAGTAGTTGTTCACGTTTCCGAAGAGGAAGTAGTCGTTCCGTCGGCGGTAGTTGTTCACGGGTCTTCGGCGACGGTAGTGGAACACGTTGGCGTTCGTCGTGAAGGTGTACTCGGTCGTAGATGTACTTGCCGGTCTCGGTCCCGGTCGTAGTTGTACTCGGTCGTCGTGGTTCACGTTTGTAGCGGTTCGGGTCGTCGTGGTACTTGTACATGTAGTGGTACTTGTCGGGTCGGTAGTCGTACACGGGCGTTTTGTAGATGTTCACGGATCTTCGGACTTGCGGCTGCGGTCTTCACATCAAAAGAACAAAACAAAACAGCAACACAAAAAAAAACACCACAACTATAGCACGGTCACGGTAAGGAGGCAGGACTTGAGGGGGCTCTGGACGGGACGCCGGCGCGAAGAAGATGCGGCACCAGCCCCGTCCATGGCGGCTGGAGGAAGGGGCGGATTGGCTTGGGGCGGCTGCTCCTGGCGATTGAAGAGGAGGAGGGGCACCGACGCACGGGGCCATGGGCCAGGCGACGGAGAGCCTCGGTCGCCGGGCGACGGAGTACGCAGCCTACGGCGCTGCTGGAGAGGAAGGTCGAGGCGCTCGCGGCGCTGAGAAGCTCTAGCGCGGCGCTGCAAGGATGCGGGGCGGAGGATGGCCGTCGAGGGGGAAGGGAGCCCGCGCGCGGGGCGAAGACGAGGCCGGGGCGGCCAGCCTGCGGGACGACGGTCGCAGCTCGAGGGCGCTCGCGTGGAGGAAGCGCGGTGCTGGCCCGCTGCTCTTGCGGGCGACGAGGCGAGGGCCGGCAGCTGCTCTGCCCTGGGGCGAGGGAAGGGAGCCGCGCCGGGCTCCTGGCCGCGGGAGCTCGGAGGAGTCGCCGCCTGCAGATCGAGGCGAGAGGGGGAGTGAGTAGCGAGGGAGAAAAGCGCTGCGGGAGAAGAAGGGAATCGGGATCGGGGCGAGGGGAGCGAGGGACGTCGGTCGAGAGAGAGAGGGGAGTCGCTCGAGCGAGGGGAGAGGAAACTGGCGGCGGTCGAGGGGGAACGAGAGGGACTCGCTGCGGGCTAGGTAGCGCTAGGGTTTAGAGGAGTGCGGGCCTAGGCCTGGATTCGGTGTTGGGCCAAAGGGAGAAAAGTGGCCGGCTGGGCCAGGAGGAGAGGGAGGAAGGAGAGGCCTGGGCTGCACTCTTATTCTTCTTTTTATTTTCCTTTAGCAGAAAATAAAAGAGAAGAAAGAAAAGAGGAGGGAAGAGGAAAAACATAGCACACACGGGAACATTTTTCTCGGGCATCATAAAAATGAGCACGACCGGAGAAAAATAAGAAAGGCATGAACGGAAAAATAATTCAAACATATTTGAATATAATTCAAATAGGTTTGAACTAAGACGAGATTATTGAAGTGTCCAAAAATGTCCGGAATTTTGGAGGAGCCTCGAAAATAACGGAAAAGAATAAAGGGAAGGTTTAGAAGTAGAAACTCGAAGTGGAAAAGACAATGGGGAATTATGCAAGTGTGTTTGAGTAATTCCGAGGAATGGAATGATTATTAATATAGCTCCATAATTATTAGGAGGCTTTTATATGTTTTAAAGAGAATACAATCTTCCCTCGATTTAAATGGACCGAAGGTCCACACGATTTATTTGGTTGAGATGCAAAATAAAAATATGACATGGTGGCATGATGACATGATGCAATGCAAAAATAAATAACACAAGCACAACCAAACACACGGGCAACCCGGAACATCTGGAATCTTCTGGAACCTTCTGGAATCTTCTGGGACGTCGGTCTCGGGCGTCACAACTCTCCCACACTAACAGAGGATCTCGACCCGAGATCCTAGAGATATCACCGGGTAAAAACGGAAGAGGAAGAGGTAAAACAAAGTTGCTTCTTTGACAGACGAGATAAACCAAAGAACCTTGAGAGGTTGAACAAGATGAAATAAGAATACAACGGAGATGAATGAAGTTAAGAGCACTCCGTTAAAAGGAGGAACAAGGAGCACTATGAGAACCTTGAAGGTTGAAAGACATGAAACAAGAGCTTACGGACGGAAAGAATATGAAACCGCAATGGTATGGCCAAGGAATAAGAATGACAGAATTTGGACAGCACTCCGTCTGAAAATGGAAGGAATTGAACATAAACTAGAGAAGATGGAATGATACTTGATGCAAACAACAACACATTGCCTCCGAAACAATTAAAAGAATGGCACAAGGGGTAAGAAAGATTCGGACAGCACTCCGGTTAAAAGATAGGCAAAACTTGATAAGATGAGAGAACTAGAAGGGAGGACACAACGCTCCGGTTAAAAGATAAGCAAGGGAAAGAGCATGATCTCGATAAAACGAGATGATGGTCAAAAGAGCAATATCACAAGGCCTCCGGAATGAAAGAATAGATGCAAGATCGTTGGGAAGAAAGAACGAGAAGAAAATGACAACTTCTCTCAAATTGAATTGAAAGAGCATCCTTACGAAGAAGGGTTGAAAAGAGTAGTTGAAAAAAAAATTCAACAACGAAAAGAATAAGCTCGATGTGGGCTTACGGAAAACATCTCAAAATTATGAGGTGACAACCAGCCACTAACTTAAACAATTGATTGGATTGAGATCAACAAGGAGACGAAGAACTTATCTCACCTGAATGATAAATGAAGAACTTGGGTCATTTATAAGCACCATAATTATCAACAATCCTTAGGGAAAGCTTTTAGGTGAAATACAACCCAAGATAACTCCAACAAATAAATGAAGGGTTGAAAAGATCTCTTGAACAAGGAAATGATGGGTTTAAATATCTCATTCTTGAAAACTCGTGAATCGTAATCCATAAAGGAATTGTCGAGAATGACATAACACCATCTGAAAAGATAAGGTGGAAGAATTGCAATTGGAAAGCATGATGAAGAATGCTTGAGCTCCAACAAGAAAACTTGATGAAGACTTCGAGGATGAATTAAAACATGATGATGAACCACCATGAAGAACTCCGGTAAAGAAAGCATGGAAGTGAAAGAAGAAAAGAATAAGACTCAAGGCCTGCGATGAATTAGATGAAGTTGAAATGATATAATTGAAATAGCTTGAAGCTCCGGAAAACAAGATGAACAACTTGGAACCAAGGATATGATATGATGAACAAGCTCCAGACAAAAGAATTAAATCACCTTGAAGGAATAAGAATAAGAATTATGTCATGCATCTCCTTCACCAATTTAAATTGATGACAACCAAAGGATTTGGCATACTACTTATTCTCATTTGAAAGGATTAAGAGAGAACTAGCACAAGCTTGGGTAAAACTTCAACGAACCACCGGTAGGATTGTGAAAAGAACAAAAGAATTAAAATGATAACAACGGAAGAGTAACTTGAATGAACCACCGTAAGAATATGGAGACGAACGAAGAGACATCAATGAAGAATATTTGGAGGACGAAGTTGAAAACTGAGAACGAAGAAATCTTCTGAAATGATGGCCTTCGGAGGATCACAAGGAAAAGAATACATGAATGCTTCGGATGGGATAAAAGAATTCCTCACAATCAAAACGATAATGAGGATGGCATGAAGCTAGAACCACGAATCTTCAAGAGAACGGGCCAAGATTTAAGAGAAACACTTCTCCGGTCTCCAAAATCTGAGAAGACGATGATATACACCACCATGAATTGTATAGGCACTCCGGAATGAAGAATTAAAAAGGTTGAACCCGTGATGAACAAGAATTGAAAGCGATCTTGGAGAAGGCATGTGACTGATGGAAATCATTCTTACGTCACACTTTGAAAGAATTTTAAAACAACTCCGGAAAATAGAAGAGTCAGGTAAGATCCTGGGAAAAGACCTGTGGGTTAGGGCCCACTCAAAGAAATCACCGTTGTAAAAGATTGCTTAAGAGATATTGCACCGGTTGAATTAAAAGGCTTGAGTAAGATAACAATCCTCAAAAATAATTTGAACGGATTAAGAATGTAATTATGAATCTTCTGAGATATCTTGAGCTCTCCGGATAAGAATAACAAGAGGAGAATGATTAATTGATGCACCGGAATAAGAAAGCATTGTGAAATGAGGAAAAAGGATAAGATCAACACCGAAATCTTGAATTACATCCACCGGAAGAATTAGAGAACAAAAGAATGATGAGCTTGAAGCTCTTGAGCATCTTGACGATAAATCACCGGATAAGAACATTGAAGGAAAAGAATGAAGAAATATCACATGAATAAAATGGATACTTCATTAAGAATTGCTGGCTCCAAGAAGAAGATTGGTGGGAGGGTGGGGAAAACAAAGACAACTTGGGATGAGCAAAATGGACACCGGTTGACAAGAATTAACATGATCATCTTGATGGTCAAGAGGAATTAGCACTCCCATAGAAATATGAGAACATCGATTAAGAAAGGTATGGAATCAACATTTGACATCGAAGCAACTCGAATACCAGAATCAAAACAAGAACAAAGGGTAGATATGCAACAGGCTAATCTTCACAATATCATCCGAACAGAGAATTGAACGAATGAATTCCACAGGTACATCGACTAGTCGAGAAGCCACTTGGAGAACAAAAGATAAATAAAAAAAGGAACAAGGACCCGATAGAACAAATACAAGATAGAAGCTTCGTTCGACATCTTCGTGCTGAAAGCTCATGGAACATGTTACAAAAGGGTTTTGTCATCCCCGGATCAGCATAGCCAAGGACCCTTTAAGATGCAACTCCCGATCAGAACAAGTCCATAAAACCACTTCACTCAATGTAGAACCCCAAACTTCATATCGAGCATCCGTTGGAAGAATGCCTAGAACTACTAGATGAACCCACCTATAGATTTCCGAAAGTTTCCAGTTATGCAATCAGGTGTTGGGGATACACGGGAAGCACCGCGCAATCAACTCTAAACCTACATCCAGGTGTATCCATCCTTCAACACATAACCAGTCTTTCTCAGAAACTGTTTACCTCGGACCTTCGAAAAGCATCCACTATAACAAGCTATGGCAATACTCTCGAACTACCTCCCCAGTACTGGGTGATGTCGGGGTTATCTTGCCACTGGCCGTATAGGAGAGATTTTCGATGTCGGCCGTCTTAAGTATTTAGTACTGCCGCGATATGCTTGTGTCAATGATACCCCGAAGCTCAACTCCTCGGTAACAGGAGGCATCGAGAACAATATCCTTGTCACAAGAACATCGAAACAATCCCAGAATACTCGCGGGATCCTAAAAAAAATTAGTGCAATTTTTGAAAGTAGAAGAGATAAGAGTAGACGTCAGGAGTCCTCACCAGAATGAAAGGGATGAGGAGCAAACAGAAATCCTACTCTCCGATATAATATAGGACTCAAAAAGTTTTCAGTGTGTGCCTAGACTCAACCGTCAACGATTCGATCAAACAGTGGGGGCTTCTAGGTCGGAGAAGGCTCTGAATACCAACTTGTAATGCCCAGGATGGGACTATACCTCCTACGTGTCGAGGCACGACTTAAAGGTATAAGCCCATCCTAGAATGATCTCAAGTTTGGTATCTTTGCACAACTCATGTAAAAGAGGGATTAAATTGCAAAAGGAGATAGTTGGCTTACACTCGCCACTTCACACAATACAATACATAAGCAAAACATCATTCACAACATCACAGCCCGACTACGGGTAAGATCCAAAGAAAGATACCAAAACAACAAAAGCCACAGGTCAGGATCGAATCCTAGTAGAAACCACTACTGAACATCGAAACGTCACAAGCAAACGGCCACACTCTTCAACGAGCTCCTGGTGAAGCACTGAACCAGCTCCTGCATCAAACTCGGCTGAACCTGCATCTGGTGTGGTGAAGTAACTGTGAGCCACAGAGGACTCAGCAATCCCGTTCCCGGGTAACACGACTATTTAAGCCTTGGGTGAGGACAAGGCTGAAGAAAGAAATATGAGGTGAAGGAACAAACAAGAGTCTGCAGCAGCAACTAGCACTAACTTACGTAATAGAGAGCGAGAAGAGAAGTGCATCGGTCGAAAGATGATCACGAAGTGATCCTAACTAAAGCCGGTCAAACATAACCCCACCGTGTTCAACTCCCGAATCCCTATTCGGAAATTGACAGTCACGGAACACACGCTGGTAGTGTATTGAAACATTGTGTCAAGTTTTCTACAACCGGAATTAACAAGCTCCCATCTGCCACATAACCGCGGGCACGGCTTTCGAAAGTTCAAACCCTGCAGGGGTGTTCCAACTTGAACCATTACAAGCCCACGATCCGCGGAGTCGCAACTCCATAGGTGGGAAGACCCGAGTATTCTCGGAATCCCGTGCTCAAGTTAAACCGAACTAAGGTAAGGCTAATCCAGCAAATCCTCCCGGCGTGTCGACACCCTGATAGTAGCCGCGCATATCTAAGTCTCAGGACACGACCGGATGGGTGATGCTACAGGACCCAAACCTCGAGTTTCCCCGTGGTGGTTCCCGCAGGCTCCCCGTTTGGGACCAACACCATCGGCACTGGCCCCCCCTGCTATGTAGAAATAAAGGATCCTCGAGGGAGCGACCCTCTATGCAAATTTAATTAATTTAATTAAGTTGTTATTATGAGGCAAATAGTACCAAATGTTGGGACTTGCTGGAAAAGACTTAGCACTTAGCGGTTTATCAAGGGGGTCCCATACACCCCAACCGTGTTAGGAACGCAAAATCAAGGAACATAACACCGGTTTATACGGTTCCTAACGGCATGAGTGGAACAAAACACCAAGCAAAAGGCTTAGCCTTCCACCTGCCAGTATATAGATGATTTCATTTAGCATTTATATAGTGTGATATAACCCAACCAAACTTCAACATGAAGCAAGCATCTTCGGTCTTCACCTGCAACTAACAATGCTATAAGAGGGGCTGAGCGAAGCGTACTTAGCCAAGCAACGGTTTGCGTAGGTAGGGTGGTTAAACATGGCAATGGTTACAAGTAGGAGGCTGACAAGAAGACATGGGCATCGAGGCAAAACTATAGATCGAGACTTCTAGCAAGAGGCAAAAATAGTAATGGTATCCGGGTTCGGTCATCTTGCCTGGGATTCCACAAGGAAGAAGAACGGATCCAAGAAGCAGACGGAGCAACAGTCGAGCGGATCCTCACAACTCCGGAACGAAACCGAAGCTAACAAGAGAAGCAACCGGAAAGAAAGAACAACACGGTAAACACACAATCATAAGCATGGCACGATGCACAAACAAGTATGATGCATGTCCGGTTTAAAATGCAAGACATGGCAAAGTGCACAAACAAATACTACAAGTTAAGTGGAGATCAATATGCAACGATTTGCATATTGACGAAACACCACATAATAATTATTCAGTTGACTCTCGTTATTTACAAGACAAGATTAAAAGTTTGTTAACATGGCAAGAGGTGAAGCATAAAAAAAAACTACACTAACTAGGCAATTTAAATGAGGCCGGAAATAACAACAACAAGTCCGGAAAATCCCCATAAGCATGTTTAATAATTATAAGCAACAACAATTAAACATTTTAGTGTTGTTAACATGATGCGGATGACATGAACAAGTTTATGCAAGTTTTTATTAGAAGGTTGACTTAAAGGAGATATGAAGCATTTGTCACCGTGGTGGAAAGAAAAGGGTGCCACGGCAACGATCCGAAAATGAAGCATGGCAACATATCGGTTCCGGTAACTCGGTGAGAGACCGGTGCAAAAGACGAAGCGAGTCAAACGAGATGATGGGGTGTTCCCGTTGCCGGGTTCCCACGAGTCGGTGGCGAGGCAACCGAGGGACATGACAAAATGGCACAACGGGCACGAAGCACACACGGGAGACACTTCATACAACACAACAAGCATACAACACACGGGTCACGTCTCGGGGTTATACCTTCGAAACACTCGTTTCGGGACGGTTCGAGATCGTCGAGGGACGTAGTGGAAGTAGAGGAAGTAGTCGTTCACGCGGGTCGTAGAGGAAGTAGACGTTCACATTTCTTCACCGAATGTAGTCGTTCTCGTAGCGGGAAGTAGTTGTTCACGTTTCCGAAGAGGAAGTAGTCGTTCCGTCGGCTGTAGTTGTTCACGGGTCTTCGGCGACGGTAGTGGAACACGTTGGCGTTCGTCGTGAAGGTGTACTCGGTCGTAGATGTACTTGCCGGTCTCGGTCCCGGTCGTAGTTGTACTCGGTCGTCGTGGTTCACGTTTGTAGCGGTTCGGGTCGTCGTGGTACTTGTACATGTAGTGGTACTTGTCGGGTCGGTAGTCGTACACGGGCGTTTTGTAGATGTTCACGGATCTTCGGACTTGCGGCTGCGGTCTTCACATCAAAAGAACAAAACAAAACAGCAACACAAAAAAAACACCACAACTATAGCACGGTCACGGTAAGGAGGCAGGACTTGAGGGGGCTCTGGACGGGACGCCGGCGCGAAGAAGATGCGGCACCAGCCCCGTCCATGGCGGCTGGAGGAAGGGGTGGATTGGCTTGGGGCGGCTGCTCCTGGCGATTGAAGAGGAGGAGGGGCGCCGACGCACGGGGCCATGGGCCAGGCGACGGAGAGCCTCGGTCGCCGGGCGACGGAGTACGCAGCCTACGGCGCTGCTGGAGGGGAAGCTCGGGGCGCTCGCGGCGCTGAGAAGCTCTAGCGCGGCGCTGCAAGGATGCGGGGCGGAGGATGGCTGTCGAGGGGGAAGGGAGCCCGCGCGCGGGGCGAAGACGTGGCCGGGGCGGCCAGCCTGCGGGACGACGGTCGCAGCTCGAGGGCGCTCGCGTGGAGGAAGCGCGGTGCTGGCCCGCTGCTCTTGCGGGCGACGAGGCGAGGGCCGGCAGCTGCTCTGCCCTGGGGCGAGGGAAGGGAGCCGCGCCGGGCTCCTAGCCGCGGGAGCTCGGAGGAGTCGCCGCCTGCAGATCGAGGCGAGAGGGGGAGTGAGTAGCGAGGGAGAAAAGCGCTGCGGGAGAAGAAGGGAATCGGGATCGGGGCGAGGGGAGCGAGGGACGTCGGTCGAGAGAGAGAGGGGAGTCGCTCGAGCGAGGGGAGAGGAAACTGGCGACGGTTGAGGGGGAACGAGAGGGACTCGCTGCGGGCTAGGTAGCGCTAGGGTTTAGATGAGTGCGGGCCTAGGCCTGGATTCGGTGTTGGGCCAAAGGGAGAAAAGTGGCCGGCTGGGCCAGGAGGAGAGGGAGGAAGGAGAGGCCTGGGCTGCACTCTTATTCTTCTTTTTATTTTCCTTTAGCAGAAAATAAAAGAGAAGAAAGAAAAGAGGAGGGAATAGGAAAAAGATAGCACACACGGGAACATTTTTCTCGGGCATCATAAAAATGAGCACGACCGGAGAAAAATAAGAAAGGCATGAACGGAAAAATAATTCAAACATATTTGAATATAATTCAAATAGGTTTGAACTAAGACGAGATTATTGAAGTGTCCAAAAATGTCCGGAATTTTGGAGGAGCCTCGAAAATAACGGAAAAGAATAAAGGGAAGGTTTAGAAGTAGAAACTCGAAGTGGAAAAGACAATGGGGAATTATGCAAGTGTGTTTGAGTAATTCCGAGGAATGGAATGATTATTAATATAGCTCCATAATTATTAGGAGGCTTTTATATGTTTTAAAGAGAAGACAATCTTCCCTCGATTTAAATGGACCGAAGGTCCACACGATTTATTTGGTTGAGATGCAAAATAAAAATATGACATGGTGGCATGATGACATGATGCAATGCAAAAATAAATAACACAAGCACAACCAAACACACGGGCAACCCGGAACATCTGGAATCTTCTGGAACCTTCTGGAATCTTCTGGGACGTCGGTCTCGGGCGTCACAAACAGAGTTACAACTCCGGCGACCCCACACAGTACACCAAGTTGCTAATCCATGTACACCTGTTACATCTAATTGATCACCTCTCTAGCGCACCATAGTCTCTTAAGGAGAAACTCGTGGGAGTTTATTCGGGCACTAGTTGCCTTCCGTGCACTGACAACCGTTAACACCCAACACCCGCGCCTAATCCTCGTGATCGCCGCCACCGCGAAGAGCTAGCACTCGAGCAACAGCATCACGACGATCGTCGAGGATCATCGCACACAAGAGCACGGATAACCCCAGCAATGCCGCCAACCCTCCGCACACTAGAATCATGCACCAGTCCGGCATCACCTCCGCCATTAGAGCCTCGTCTCGAGCTCCTGCAAACACAAATGGAGGAGAGAGAAGGAAGAAGAAGAAGCGAGGCCAGGTGTGAGGAGGAAGAAGGAGCACCTCGGTCGTTTTATAGCTCAAGATCGGTGTACGGTGGGCGGAGTCCACTAGCGCCGCTCGTCGCTCGATCGCCGGTGTTCGGAGGCGAATCCGCGAGCAGTGCCGACAGCACGCTGGCCCGCGAGGTGAGTGCACGCTGCACCGGCAGCAAGCGCGCCGCGCACTACCGCAGTACGGCCTAGATGCCCTACGAGCTAGACGTCGCCGGTGGAGAAAGCGCGGGAAAGCGCGCGGGAGAGAGGAAGAAGAGAGAGCCAGAGGTAGAAGAAGAGACTGACAGCGGGCCCCGGGCCCACCTGTCAGCCAAAGAGAGCACTGTGCTCTCGGGTGCAACCAGCGTATTTTTTTGAATTTAGAAATATTATTTCTAAATTCACTATAGCCCGGAGTAGAAATATCTTGTTTTCCCCGAACGTAAATTTTTCCGCCCAGCGCCAGTATTTCACACTGCAGTTTACACCACTTATTGCCCATGCACTGTAGCCGCATTTTTGTTGCATGAACATGACGGTTATCTTTGGTGAATTCATTTTTGTGACAGTAGAAGTTCTTCTTATAACTTCTTTTAGCAAATCTCGAGGACGAGATTTTTCTTAAGGGGGGTAGTGTTGTAACGCCCCAAAATTTTGACCTTGTTTTAACAATGCAAATTTTGACCAGGAGTTTCAACAGTTCTTTTCTGTGGGTTTTCTTTGAATTATCAGAACCTCCTTTCTTATGATATGATGGAGTTTTGCCCTAGTGAAAAATATTTAGTATGTTGTTTGGACTTAATTGCCCTAACCAAGAAAAAAACAATCTCTCTATGAGTAGGTTCTTTTGCATTATTATTTTCTCCCTAAGCTTTATTAATTAAAGTGATTTTTCTTCTGTTTTAGAGCCCCTTTTGCACTGCAACCCTTTGATGGAGTTGTTCAAAAATTCCACCAAAATTTGGGGATGTCTTGTGAAGCTCCTACATCACTGTTATGCAAAAACCCTTGGGTGTTCTTTGGAAAAGTTGAGCTAAACATCCTCTTTTGCACTCTGGTCCAGATTGTCACTTCCTACTACAACTCTAGTTTAACTTGCTCTTTTGGCCATAAGCTTTTTCATGCTTGTAGTCCTTCCTACAAAACCCTTAAGTCCAGGAGATTGGAGCATTTGGATCATTTTTGGTCCTTGCAATTATGCCCTTTTCCTTCTGTCCAGAAATGGAGTTTTGCAAAACTTACACTAACAAGTTTCTAAAATTGGCCAACTGACCATACCACCCTCTTAACCATCCAAAGAGACCCCAACCTGGAGTTTTTGGCCACCCCTAGTAATGCCTAGAGGCTCATAGCATTCTGTCAAAACCTTGCGTGCATGGTCAGTTTTGACATAGTTTCTGGTCTGTGTATTGGACCAGCTTGCTTTACCAAACCAGCATGTCCACTAAGTTCATAGCTAACCCTAATCCAAGCCTGTTAAACCCTAGCTTCTCCTATGCCCTCTGGCACGCGCTGGAATTTCATCGTGCACATGGTGTGCGTGCGCTGGGCGCGCCCAGAGCGTGCGTTTTGCATGTGCGTGCGCCCGAGCCGCCGCGTCGCACCCCTGGCCCTAACTCGCCTACAGAGCCTCACCCGGCCTCATCCACTCACAGAACACTCCAAGCTACCCCTGGAACTCCACAGCGCCGCCGTCAGAGCTCATTTGGCGTAACGTCAGCGGCCACAGTGGGCCTCTCCCGTGGTCGGCGCCGCCCAAGCCACCAGTAGTTCAAGCTCATCCGCAAGCTTGTCCGCAAGCGCTCGTCGCCGCCACGTCCCTCTGCTGCTATAGAATGGCGGTCGCCGGCGATCTTATCCACGGCCGCCGCGAACCAACATGGTTGCGCTATTTAAGAAGCCCCCGAGCTCGTCTAAGCCCTGTGACAGCTTCAGGCCACCCCCATTAAGCTACCCTAGTCCGCAATCGCCAGGGAAAAGCCGTCTTCCCCATCTCCGGTCAGCTCGGCCGCCGCCTCGTTCCGGTTTATTCCGGCGCACCCAAAGCCTCCCATGCCCTCCCGACTCCACCGTTCGACTCCACTTGATAGTGCGGAGCTGCCCAGCCTCTCAGACGCAGCCAGGAACCGCCACAGCCCGAGCCCCTAAATCCACCGAAGCTTCCTCCGCCGCGGAGCTCGCCGTCGGCGACTCCCTCCACCTCCGACGACCCAACGACCACCGGGAGGACTGCCCCGGTCTGGCGGGTCCATTCCTGCCCTCGGATACCCTCGAGGAGCCTCCGTCCGCCGGCGACGATCGCCGGAGTCCTGCTTCCGCTCAATCAGAGGAAGAGGAGGGAGAGGCGACTGGTCAAACCTGACCAGTGGGCCCTGTGGACCCACTGTCAGTGACACAGCCCCGCCTCCACGTGTTTTAAGTGAAGGCGTAAACCTCAGAAGTACGTCTCCCCTGACCCAAAAGTGTATTCTTATTTGAAACGTTTTCTTTTTCTGTTTTATTTTAAAACCGGAGTTTGACTGAAACTTTGACTGGCTATAACTTTTTAAATATAAATCCAAATGACTTGATTCTTTCTCTGTTGTTCCTAAAATTTGGTCTAGTTTATTTTCATATTTATTTGAACATTTTCCAGATAACTTTTTTGTGCTGTTTTGAGACTATGTATTGATTTCATATTCTTTTAAATAGGATTTTGAAGAGGGAGAAAACTTCCAAAAGTTTTGGAATGCACTTTACCTCCTCCACTACTTGAAGGCAAGCACTTTTGAACCCTGGTCTAAGGCATGTGGTTGTCGTTACAACAATGTGAATGCATTCATTTTCTTTCATATGCGATGACATGATCATACCCATGAGTGCATGAGGTAGACCCCTTGCGGTGAATAATTAATATGCATGATGGTGATCCCCCTCGTATGCCTTCCATGCCTAACGGAGGAAAGCCGTGAAAGTCGCTGTTTTGTGTAGACACGAGCGTGTCACTAGCTCCCCGTCGGTACGGTGGAGTCCGGTATGGCTTGGTGAGGCATGACGGGTGGTGGATTCCGACTGTTGTTGTGGAATATATTGGTTATGCTAATCATTCTTGTGATGCTTGAACCTCCTGAGTCGACCGTAGATCGAGTCTTGTTCCAGTAACCCCCATACTTGTTTTGTACTACCACTTGTCGCTGCTACAGCTAGGGTACGGTTCAGTACAATGTCGACCCCTGTTCTATCACACACCGTACAGAGAGGCCATGGTGGAAGATACCGGCTGCATCCGGTGGGCAGGCCACATGGTCCGAGGGCATGGGTGTTTCGGTTGGAGCCGAAGGGGGTAGCTTCCCCCGTTTCGCGCGCGTTTTAAATTTTGTGATCCCATGCTAGTCGAGGTTGTAGCCTCCCCACTTAGAGTTTAGCTTAACGGGTGTCGTGGGTGATTCCAGACACCGGTAAGTTAGGCTGGTGTGTGCGGTCAGGTGTGTCTTCAAATTAAAAGGCCGTAGACCGAATTAGTCCAGATGGACTAAGGGAATCTTTTATTCGTGGGTAAAGAGTACACCCTCTGCAGAGATTAAATCTATTCGAATAGCCGTGTCCCTGGGTTAGGACTACAGTCTGGGATGGGTCGAGTGTCGGTCTTAGCGTCGGTCTTTGGAGGAGGAACTACTAAAGCCAGAACATTGATTAGGACTTGTGACATATGATGATATTGATTATTATTGTAGACTAACCATTTGCATTATTTAAATTAATGAGTATCCCTAGGACAGTTCTACCTCCTGGATATTCACTGTCATTTATTTTCCTTATAAGCCCTTTAGGCGGTGTCGCTCAGACGCCCGACTGTGGCATGCTTGTTATTTATTTTCCTTATAAGCCTTTTCTGTGGTGTCGCTCAGACGCCCGACAGTGGCATGAATGTTATTTATATTATTTATAAGCCCTTTATGTGGTGTCGCTCAGACGCCCGACTGTGGCATGATCGCTATTTATTTTATTATCGCTCCCTGATTGCATATGCATTTTCATACGAATGACCTAATTGCAATATGGACTGTCATATTATAATTATCATATTTATCATCTATTATTCTCGAGCATGGTTATATTTCACCGTGTTCATAATGTTGCGAGTACATTCAAAGTACTCACTGGTTTGTCCCTGGCTATTGTCTTGGCCAGATTTTTTGCATGGAGAGGAGCATTGCGACGACTACCCGGAACCTATGCAACAGTGATAGCAGCCTCGCGAAGATAGGAGTTAACCTGGTCAGCTGTTCCCGTGGGAAATGGAGTCCCACAGACACCAACGTGGCACAGACCGCTTCCGCCATCAGCCACTAGAAACCTTGTGTTGTACTTCAAGGCCAGAATGGTCTTGTACTACATATTTTGTATTTTTCCTTGGGTTTTCTGTATCAAGTGGTGTCTCATCAGCTAACAGAAATCCTGGGGCTGGTGAGGACAAGGGCCATTTCTGGGGAAATTATTGCCCCGAAATCCGGTCCTGACATTAAAGCATGAATTCCAGGTTGTAGCTGACCTAGACAATGAAATATACGAGTGTGAATGCAAGCTCTGGACACACACAGGTGAGCGGGAAAAAAAACTCATTAAATAGCTAGACTAGTAGTATCATATCAAAATTTATGAAACTCATTGCTGGCTCACAAACTATGTATTCTGCATTCATCACAAAGTGCATGCCTATTCTGCCTTCACATCATGAACAAATTGGACTACCTGAAGCCTGACAAATTTCCAAACAAGTATATCCTCAAACGGTACACAAAGACTGCAAAATCACAGCCAACCTTTGATACAAGGGACTACAACACAACCGCATCGGATGGCAGCTCAAGGCTATCGAAGCAAGACATCTTGCTGCAGCTGAATTTGATGGTTAACAAGAAAGTGATGAGATGTGACCAGCAGTATGACAGAACCTACTATGTTCTCAAGAGGCTCGTGGAAGAGCTTGATGCAATACATTCAACAAATCGAGCGGATGCTGACAAAAGGATGGCTGAAGAGGACACTGAAATTGATGATGACCTTCACTATTATGCAGCTGAAATGCTCAACGTCGCCGCTGAAGCCAACCAATGCAAGCAGGGTGATGGCCAATCAATGGAGCAGCGATAGCAAGAGATGATGAAACTGCCGCTATATTCTGAAACAAAGGGTAGGAAGAAAATTACTGCAGCAAAGAAAAGTGACAAGAGAGCGCAAATAAAGGCACCACCTGCAGGAAGAGTCGAGGTGCTCGATGAGAATGGAGTGCCACTTGGACACAGGAAATGTAGTGTGTGCAACCAGGTTGCGGGACACAACAAGCTGACCTGTCCAACACTCTTGTAAAGAAACAATGCCGAGGAGGTCAAGCAACCCAAATCTCAAAAACAACAACCCAAAGTTATGGAACAAAAGAAGGGCCACACCCACAGAAAGCAAGCACCAGACTTTGTAGCATATGCAAGGAGTATGAACCACATAATGCAAGAACATGCCTGAAGCGAGCAGATGCTGAAAAGACAAGCAAAAGGCCAAAGAAGAAACAGAAAGCAAAACCCAGAGCCAGCAACAAGAAAGAGGTGGAAGAGGAAGAGGAAGACGAAGACGAAGACACCGTCGAAGAAGAGGAAGAGAACGATGAAGAGAAAGAGGAAGAGGATGATGAAGAGGAAGAGGAAGAGGACGATGAAGAGGAAGATGAAGAGGAAGAGGTACATGTCAAGCAAAAACCTATACAACCAAAGTCTAGGAGGAGTGCAAGGCTGATGAACAGTTAGAATAGGTCACTTAACACAATGCAAACTTATGTCATGTCAATGTCCAGAATATTATGTCATCCCCTTTTATTGTTGAACTTTAAAAGAAGTCCTGGTAACATACACTGTGAAGTTCACGTAGTATTACTGCAGAAGTCCTGGTATGTTATGAGATGAAGTGATGTGCTGGTGATATACTGCATGAAAGAGCAAACAGTAATAAAACGAAAAACATATACTGTGAAGTTCAAGTGAGCTTACTGTAGAAGTCCTGGTATGTTATGTGATGAAGTGATGTGCTGGTGATGTACTGCGTGAAAGTGTAAGCAAGAACAGACATGAAAAACATATACTGTGAAGTTCAAGTAAGCTTACTGCAGAAGTCCTGGTATGTTATGGCAGGAGGTGCTCGTGTTGTATTGCATGAAAGAGCAACCAGCAAAATAATCATACAGTTTTGAAGTTCATGTCAGCTTACAGAAGAAGTTCTGGTATGTAAAAACGATGTAGGAAAAGAATATGCTTAAAAAATAAAGTTTCGCCGCATAAACTAAGGTTAGCAAGCCTAAGACAACGCGTTCAAATGTGAAGTTCTTCTTGGATACGTGCAGAAGTTCATGTACAATGCAACAAAGATAAAGAAACGTCAACAATATTTCTGCACCTATTCACATATGAAATACGTTCGCACTTGAAAAAACACAAAAAACAAATATAGATTCTACGCAAAAGCATACATATTGGTTGGGTTGAACATTACCAATACATTACACAACACAAAATATCCTCTCCATCTGAAAGCAGCAGCCCAGCCACATCTCAAAGCAAAAGTTCAAGTCTATGATCATATGTTGGGAGCCCAAAAATAAACAACACAAAAAGAAAATCAAGCAGTTCAACCAAAACCGAGGCAGTTGTTCAGCTACATTTATTGGGGCAAAAACATTCAACACATGGATACTGAAAAACGACGCAGTACATTGAAATTCACAAAGCCAAATCATTCTTCACACCAAATGCATTTGTCCACAATATCATAAGTAATAGTGCTGCACCTATAGATACACAAATCACTAAAAACATTCTTACAACCAAATCTTTATGGAATTGTTCCAATCATTATCAAACCTAAAAATCTGTACGAAATCAAATCTACAATGAAACTAATGCTTCGAATTCACTGGCCAAAGGACTGGATCTCTTTAGGGAGCTCTGAACGCACGACTTCATTCTTCTCGCTAAAAATCAGAGTGTGCATGAACTCAGCCTTCGGAGTCATCTACAGCAGCGTGCAAACAAAGAAAGGAGAAAATGATGGTTTAGTAACGGATATCTAAAACCACAGCAGGAGCGTCTCAGCAAAAACACACAACAATAATCAAAGGATGATGAGACAAGAACAAAGACAGAACATACTTCCACATCACAAAAATCTTCAACAATCTCATCGCCATCATACGAAGAGATGAACTTCACGGCAAAGAAACCACAATCATTACTCTTCTGCTTCGGAACATCGATGAAAGTCGGCCTCTTTGCAATAGTCACCCAGTTAGGCTGCTTGCTCGCCTTGTATGCAGCCTTGCCGTACACCTCCTCGAGCAACCCAACAAATCTCTTCATCTGCCGGAAATAACAAAATTAGATGAAATCAAAAACATGTTAACAAAAATAGTTAAGTTCAGGTACATAAAAAAGCGACACTTGCATAAGATCCACCTAAACAAAATAGTAGAAGTTCAACTTGTAAATGACAGTCAGTTCAAGCAGTATTACCAAAACAGAGGCAACACCATATTTTGTCAACACAAGGCATAATAAACTTCGTGTCAAACAAGAGAATGTGAAAGGAGGTTCAGGCTAAGAAACACTCACGATATTTTGGCAGTCCCCGTGGAAACTCGATCGCGACGTTTGCATATTATCGTAAGAAAGTGAATCAAGGATGTCAATGCTCCCATGATATCTATTCACCACATACACACTGTAGTGCGCCATTGTGCCAATTGGCTTGAATATAATCAATAAAACCTGCAAAAAATGAAAGGACCGGCGAACACAAACTATAAAGCATATGTACTGAAGAACCGGCATGAACAAAAACTTCTTGACAAACTCAGCAAAAGGATGCACATGAAATTAAAAAAGCTAGAGTTATGAAAAACTAACCAGCTTTGCGTTAAGAAGGTCTTCTTCATTGCGAACAAACATTGGGAGGAGACCAGCAGATTTTTCTACATCAAACTTTGGAACTGTTGCGGCGTAGAAATCATACTCCAGGCAGTACTGTGCATTCACCAAAACACAATTAAAACACCTCCCAGATGCCACTACAGTAAAACTAAGGCAAAAAGAAGGATATAGGGGTGCAAAGAACTAAAACCTGTATGAAGTAGGACTAAGTACAACCCTGTCAGCATTAGTGAATATCTCAGAGGTCTCCGGCTTATCCTTCCACAAATTTATGAGATAATCCATTATGTCTCCTTCCATCTGCTGCCCTTCACCAAAAAGCGTATAAAGGACACGTCCTGTGAGGTCAATCACATTCCCAGGGATGGTAAACATGCAGTAGCTTGTCCTACATAATACAAAAGGATGGTAAAAAATATATTAGAAGTTCAGATACAACAACAAACAGAAGTCCAGACACTGCAACTCAAAAGGCAAGAGGAGACATAAAACAGAAGTTCAGATACTACAACAATAGCAGTTCAGACAATACAACAACAGAAGTTCAAACACTACAACTCCAAGGCAAGGGAGCGACAGAAGAGGGTAACTCACTCAGAATACTTCTCCAGACCGTCTTTACTCAGCACGTACTGTTTCAACTTCCGGGCCTCGGATAGATGAGGGTAACTGTATTTTTTCACGGGAGCGACACGAGAACGCCACTTCAAAGGCAATCTTGATGCTCTCTTGGAGGAAGTTATGTTCCCAGACTCAACTGCCGGTTTCCCCTGGTAATCACAAGATTCTTCCCACCTCTACCAGCAACAGTACCAGCAGCACATTTAAGATTCTTCGGGTAAGCAATCTTCTCAAAATCATCATCGGACGAAATCACTTCTGCTTCGGCTGCTTCGACTGCATCAGCCTTCATGTAGCAAGGGTTTTTTTGGAGTACCACGAATACCACCAGCCTGCTTCCCCAACTTGGAAGGAATGAGGGTCCGAGGTCTATCATCTTCTATCGGAGCTGTACTTATCGGTTCCTCCCTAGGCCGGTATTCCTGTGACCCGAGGAATGAGTAGTGGTAATCGGTCAACTCCAACGGATCCACTGTCAAAGAAAAAAAAGGAAGAGAAGACATCACCATTAAAATACAACTGAAGTTCAGGAACATCACAATGTGCAGTCCAACTAATAAAGATGACATGGTTACTACTCAAGTTGACCTAAAAAAATTAGTTGCAGTAAAAAACTAAATGAAGTTTAGGCACAACCAGAGGCACAATTCAAGATAAACCGATGAACTGGAAATCATCATCTCTGAAGTTCAATTAGAAAAGAAAATGCTGATGTCCATTTAAGCAATGGCAGGACAGAAAATACTAAAACAAAACACACAAGCAAAATTAAAAAAGATAGAAATGAAGTTCATGTACAAAGAAAATGCTCCTCTCCTTCCGAAACCAGCAGCCCAGCCAGACCTCAAGCAGAAGTCCAAGTTCAGATAAAAATATGAAGTCCAGGTAGAATAAAAGATGCAGTGCAGGTAAGCAGTACAAGTTCCAAAATACTTACTTGTGTAGTAGCCAAACAGAGCTTGGAAGTCTGTCTCAAATAGGTTAGAAGAAGCGATTGAGTACAGCCACGTCTTCCTGATATTCCCGATATTCTCATGGGAATAATTTGCAAGAACCCCGTCATGATACGAATAAACATTCGTAAGCGTGAAGAATCCGCAGTCGATACTGCCATCAAACGAAGTAAAAGAAATAGTGTTAGGACAGAAAAAGAAAGCCAACGAATTAAACACGTCGCAACTTAAGTACAACTACAGTTAAACAGATGTGATAAAGAGAAAAAGTCGAACTCATACTTGTTTTGCTGCTGGGGGACATCAATCCAATCCAGAGGGAATTTGTCGATGCTAATAGGACTGAAGGGTGTCTTCCTGTCGTTGCTGGCATCCTTCCAAAGCCTCTTGATGTTGTCGGTCATCCGTCAAAACAGGCGTACCGCACATTCATCTTTTGGTCCATAGTAGGAATCGAGAAGCTGGAACCTTGAATTCTTCAGGTCAAGGAATACCGACACCCAATGACCGACACCACCCATGGAAGCAGGAAGCTCAGGCGGGTCAAAAGTAGGGAAAACAACCTGAAGCATAATAAACACACGAATCATTAAAAAATGAGAATTAATATCAGAACGGTACAAAAGAAAAATAAAACAAATATTAACACAGTGGATCGCACTGCAAAACTAATATAGAGTCAAAGAACAAGATATTGCATACCGAATCATGTGCATACATGCTATCTGGACCACTCGCCATGAAGTACTTCCTCACACGGGAATCAAATTGACCTCTGGAAATCTTGTCCTAAAATAATGCAGACAACACCAACATATGAAAAAAAAATACAAAAATGAGACGAACAATTTTAACTAAAATGGTAAGGAACAAAACAGAAAAGAAATCATTGTATGGTTGACTTACACAAACCCAATACGGCAGGATGAGTTTATCCGATCCCTGGTACTTCGCACGTAGACAGTAGAGTGCACACTCAGCCACATTAGATGTAAGCATTCCGCGAGGACCAAAAGATATTGCGACTGCTTAAACAGAAGCTTCACACTCCTTGTTTCGGAACATAATCATTGATCTAAAACAAGCGAATAGAAAGTAAAACAAGTTCAGCAGCAGGAACGCAGGAAGTTCATAACACATGTTAGCACAGAAGTTCAGCTATATCACAACATGCAGTACAGTACAAAAGAGGCCAGAAGTTCAGCGTCAGAGAAGCAAAAAAACAAGAAGTTTAGGTACATAGAGTTGAGAAGTTCAGGTATGAAACCATAGGCAGTTCATAGGGGGTACATGGATGATGTAAATATTGAGCAGCTGCACTCACCTCTTGGAACGGTCATTCCTAAGCCTAGTTACACTGTAATAAAAGTCATCAACCTTCTTTCGCACGACAGCAAGGTCGCTATCTGCTCACCAAAAAGAAAATAGCAATTAACAGCAACACTCAAAGCACATAGATTCACGACAGTTTCAATTAAGACCAACATTCAAGCACAAACATTCAAAACATAAGCACATCTCAGCTGCTACATCAGAAAAGATAAAACCACAGCATCATAGACATCACAACCCATGCATTACAAACCTCCACCCACATAGAAAACAGGTTCACTTAACATTCTTTACAACCCACACGACAAACAAAAAAACCAGAAGTTCAACTTAGACCACACAGGCAGTTCACAGGGGATATCATGGACTAAACCAAACAACAAAGAGGGAAGGGGATGGGGAAAGAAGAGAGAAGCATGCTCCTCTCTTCATGGATCCTTGCCTAGACCAGTGGCAACACTGGAATGATCAACCTCCTCTCCATAGCTATCGCTTTTGGTATCTTCATCATCATCTGCAGTAGACGTTGCAGCGTCATCGGGAAGGACACCAGCAACAGCTAGAGCAACTGGAGAATCTGAAACAAGAAAAACATTTGGTTGTGCATGTACATCATCAACATCAACTAATGGCTCTGCTGTAGGAGACTTCTCCGGGCTTGCAGCAGCACTACCACCAGTTTGTAAAGCAGACTCAACATGATCTTTCTCCAAAATGATGTCTCCATTTGTCTTGCCCTGCTCAGCATCAGAAACCTCAGCGTAAATGGACAAAAAAGGTTCAGTCAAGACCACCCCGTCAGAGCAGCCGGTGCCTGAGACAGACATGTATGCAACCTTCTCTGGAGCAACACTAACATCATCATTCTGCTGCTGCAAAAAAGAAACAAAAAGTCATTACAAAGGGCTGACTGAACCTCATTCACAGGGGCAGCTAGTCCGTCTCAGGGGAAAATAAGACAAATGGACAAGAAAAAATGGTACCTTATTTTCACTGCCATGAACCTCATCAACTATTACGCCACTAGCAGGAGCTGGTTCATGCATAGGGGCAGCCTCATGCACAGGAGCAACTTCATGCGCAGGTAAAACATCCTCCTCAACCCTAGCATCATCATCAATAGCCTACAAAAAGAAATCATGTAGAAAACAAAATACCTAATCAGCAGAAGTTCAGATTGCATAATTAGTGAAGGTCATCTATCACAACTGACATATAATGGAAGTCCAAATACAGTAAACATAGCAGGTCAGATATCAAACTACTCTAAGATACAAAAGGGAACAAAAAAGGGCCAGTCATGGAAGTTCAGGTGCTGTAGCAGTTGAAGTTCAGGTTCTATAAACAGAGAAGGTCACATAGGAACACTTGTGCAAAAAAAATGGTTTACGACACATGAAATCAATAACGGTTGCCTTTGACTACAAACAGTAATAACTGAAAGCTAACATTGAACATTATTGCAAAGAAATATCAAAAGACAACATAAACAAACCTCTTTGGTACGCTCCACGTGGCCTCCTTCACGACCCGAACGAACAGAATCCTGCCTCTGAATCTGTCTCACAACAACACTTGCCTCATCTTCAAAAGGCTTGCAACGAGCATCCTGCATTTCCTTGAACATCCCAACGCTAGTCCGGAGGTGGGAAGTGCTCTGACGAAGCTCTTCAAGAAATTTAGCTTCAATAGATAAGACCCCCTTCTAAGACTCAGCATCAAATCCGTGTCCGGGAGGAAGAATCCCATCAATGCGACTAAGACGCTCAGCAGTTGAAGGAACACGAGCCAACTCCCCACAAACAGTTTCAAGAAGACTGTCAATCCTAACCAGAGAAACATTGGTAGCTTCAAACAAATTCTCGGAAGAAACGCCACCTGCAGCACTCACACAGGCAGAAGAACCTCCTGGATCTACAGGGGGGCACCGGTATTAACATCCCTGGAGAATTCAAATCTTGGGGAAGTTCCACTCCCTAGGCCGGAAGAACGAGGCATAGTTAGAACAGGACGTTCAATAACCCTAAAGAACACAACCTCAGCATGTGTATTCCACTGCATACAAAAACAAAAGTCAACGCGTCAGAAAACAAATGAAGGAACATGGGAACAAAAAATATACAAGACAATACCAGAAGTTCAAGTTAAACTACACATGAAAGAATAATGCATAGAAACACTCACATGCAGTCTCCCAAACACCCAGTTGGCTGGGTCATCATCACCCTTCGTGACCAAGTCAGCCGCAGCAAGCTCAAGAAGCTTGGCCTGATCCATGAAATTGATGCGAGGGGTCCTCAAGTCAATATTAGGCATCTTGCCAATGATAAGGCAGTCCAGATACATAAGCAGCGGCGCGATGGCACATCCTGTGACAGCTTTTCCTCTGCTAGTACCTTGCTGATACCTAACAACAGCACTCTGAATATCGTCAACAACCAACTGGCAGTAGTCCATGTCTGCCATGTCCTCAAACACAAGGTTCTCGGCCATTGCTGCCTCCCTGGACACTCGTGTAGACGTTCCAGGGATAACCACCTTCATGAAAACAATAAGGTAAAACACCTGCAGATCAAGATCATCCTTCGTCTCATCCTTCACAAGTTCGGTGAGGATATTCCGCAAATCCTTTGTCTTGATGTCGTCACTCCTAGCATACCCAAGCTTGCCCTTCAACCTCATAACAGCATCATCGAAACCATCATTCGAGGGCCTAGGGGGGGTACGATTACCTTGAGGGAACCCAAAGAGATGGTGAATAGCATCACTTGTAATACGTAGAACCTTGTTCGCCTCACCCATGTCCAAAATCATAGTTGAAGGGTCAATCCTCGTGTAGATATTGCCCATCAAAGGACGAGAAATGTTGGAATCAACCTTCAAGTCAAACAGACAACCAAAACCAGCCTTGATAACCCTCGTCTTGTGCCTAGCTTGTAGCATTTTCGCACATGTCTTGACCTCTCCTAGTGAGAAGTGAACTGTCTTGTTAAAACGTTTCGCCTCACCTCCTCCTTGGCCACCTTCTTCGGGCGCTTTGCCTTCTCTCTTCCTCCTCTCAGGCCGCTGCACAAGCTGATACTGAAAAAATACATTGACAAGGAAAAAAGGCAGAACAATGAGACACACAAACTTCACCAAAATTCCACTAATGCCTACATACGCGCCACATCTCAGAAGTCCAACTATGTCTACATAGGCAGTACAACAATGTATGACCAAAAGATAACATGCTTTCAAAAATGTTGGAAATTTACAAAAGCAGAAGTTCAACCATGTATGCCAAAGCAGTAATCAAACATGTATCTCAGAAGTCCAACTATGTCTACATAGGCAGTACAACAATGTATGACCAGAAGTTAACATGCTTTCAAAAATGTTGGAAATTTACAAAAGCAGAAGTTCAACCATGTATACCAAGGCAGTAATCAAACATGTATCTCAGAAGTCCAACTATGTCTACATAGGCAGTACAACAATGTATGACCAGAAGTTAACATGCTTTCAAAAATGTTGGAAATTTACAAAAGCAGAAGTTCAACCATGTATACCAAGGCAGTAATCAAACATGTATCTCAGAAGTCCAACTATGTCTACATAGGCAGTACAACCATGTATGACCAGAAGTTAACATGCTTTCAAAAGCAGAAGTTCAACCATGTATACCATGTTAGTAATCAAACATGTATCTCAGAAGTCCAACTATGTCTACATAGGCAGTACAACCATGTATGAACACTAGTTAACATGCTTTCAAAAATGTTGGAAATCTAAAAAGCAGAAGTTCAACCATATACAATAAGGCAGCAATCAAACATGTATATAAACAAGTTGAGCTAATTTCTTCATGTATATACCCAGAAGTCCAACTATGTACACAAAGGCAGTAATACCATAAAAGCAAAGCACGTCGGCTAATTTATTCGTCTATATTGAGATGGACCAGATGGTCAGCTATGTACGCCAAGGCAGTGCTAAAAACAATAAAACTACAACAACAGCGACAAATGCTCTAAAAACAATAAATATGAGACATTCATACCTGATTAGCGGCATCATCATCATCGACCTCGTCCTCATCATCAACATTGAAATCAGCATCATCCTTGTCCTCTGGATTAACACGAGAATGCTTCTTCACACCCTTGTTGACCTTTGCAGGTGGAACCTTGCGCTTCACGCCGCATTTCTTCCCCTTACCAGATGCACTAGCACCAAGCGGAGAAGGTGTAGGCGCGGCAGTGGCAAGCATACAAGGACTACGGCATGGCGTACCACCAAGGCCTAACCCTTCATCTTCAACAACTTCTGCAGGCCTTGAAACACGTGGGCTCCTCCGAGGAGTAACTTCACCAACTACTAGCTTCCTCACAGCAGTCTTCTTGACTTTCTTCTTAACAGGGACAACCGTGCCATCACTACCACACGGCACATCTTCATCAACAGTGAGCTCAGCCGCATGAACAGATCCAGGAACATCAGAACCTTTCTCAAGGCGGGCCGCCCTCTTCTTGACAAAATCTTCTTGCTTCTTCCTCTTACGTTGGTCCTCCAGGAGAAGCTGAAGAGGCACATCCTCGGGTTGCGTGACAGGTTCAGTGCCATCAACAGACTGCGACTGCGTCTCTGACATCTGAAGAGAGCACAAAGGATCCGGAACGGAATCACAACCTTTGACTGACGGAGCCACCTCCTCAGCAGCAACAAGGGTTTCTGATAAACCCAACTCAGATAAAACATCATTGATGGTGTTCATAGGTTCCTCATCTGTGGACACATCTGCAAAGAACACAAAAAATCTAAGCAAAAAATAAAAAAAGTCAGGAACAAAAATAAAAACAAACGACAAGAACAAGCTAAAAAAACATGGCTCAAAACTTTAAAATGAAAAGAAAAGGGGTTTCACATACTAGGTGAAGAAAGAGCTGCAGAAGCAAGACCCTCAAGGCTTGAAAAATTCTCAAGGCTCGAAGCAACCTCAGCAATCACAGTCAAAGGGATAATGGGTGATTTAGCCGCATCAGATACTGGAGCATCAGTATTAACCTCTGAAGCTCCATCTTCATCGCAGGCATTTTTTTCAGAACTATTCAACTCATCACCAACTACAAAAATGCAAGTAAAAGGGCAGCTGAGTTCTAATCCACAATCCTACACCAAAGGGACTTCTACTTTTACAACAATGTCCAATACCCAGAAGTTCAACAATACCTAACAAAGCAGTAAACACAAAAACAAACTAAAATCTACAAACTAAATATAAAAACAATCTACAGCAGAGGGGCTACTAAATAAATCATGAATGTCCAGAAGTTCAACGATACATAACAAAGCAATAAAATAAAATGTGCATAACAGAAGTTCAACCAAATTTCATTACAATCAAACAATAATTAAAACCAGAAGTTCAACTATGTGACCCAAGCAAGTAGCACATAAAAAGATGTAGCATGACCACAAACAGTATTTCACAGGCAAACTAAGTATCAATGCCATCAACATGATAACAAAAAAACAAAGATATAAACTACAAAAATGAAACATCTGGGAAGTCCAACAAAACTTGGTGACAAAGTTTCACCTGCAAAATTATCAACTACAAAGTAAGCAAACACTCTACTAACTCAAACTAATGGTAAAAAGCATACACATAACCATTACTAGAAGTTCACACTATTAAGAATGGCAGTCCAACATGAATACTAAGTGAAGATATGGGCAGACATATATGAGAATAATGTTATTTAAAATACAAGATACAACTACATTAAGATACATGGAGAAGGTTTTGAAGGCATGACAACACAACCGCCTTGATGATTGCAACTCCAAACCCTAGAACAACCTGCTAAAAACAGGGGATTGATTGCATATAGTTAGCAAGTACAAAATCATACAACAAAATACAAAAGAAACTGAATCAAACCCTAGGATGAAACAACCAGAACATACCAACAAAGGATGAACATTAGCACATCTAGGCAAGCACAACAAAAAATGTATCCATAAACTAAATACAATGTCACAGACATAATCTAGACTTCGAAATCCACATCACTAATGCAATTAAATACATCAGATCCAGCATCAACCATCCATCACACCACACCCTCTCTTACATTCATCTGACTGCTAAAATCAACAAAGGGGAAATGAAATCCACACAAGTATGAAGGGACAAATAGCACACACAAGCATCTCACAAACAAATCTGACCACGGGGAATTGAAATCCAACCACCACACGCACAAGAACCCTACCTAATCTACCACCAAACCATCAGAAGAAGGAGGAGGGAGGCGGACGCGAGAGAACACAGAAGAAACACGCAGGCCTCGACAGATCTGGCGAAACTAGAAACAAGCACTAGGAGGGGGGCAGCACTTGTACCTCTCCAGACGACTCCCGCACGCACGAATCCGCGTCGATTCTTCCACTCCCCACGACGCCACGCGCACCTTGCAACCGCGCACGCAGTTTCCACCCTCGCTTCAGAGCAGAAGAGAGCGGGCTGGGCGAGAGAGAGCGCGGCATGGGGGAGAAATAGGAGCGGGGGCGTGCGTCGGTACTCCAGCACGAGGGCAGGGGACAGGGGCGGAGAAATCGGGGGGAGTTGGAGGAGAGGAAGGCAGCGGAGCGACGAAGAGGGGGGAGTGAGCGAGCGACAAGGGGAGAGGAGTTTTCTGACAGGTGGTCGCGAGGGAGATGGTCACTTAATGCCTCTCTGTCGTGGGACTTGCAGCGCCACTGAATTTACACTTTTACCCCCCAACATCTAAAATAGTAAATACATGTGTAGATAAATAAATGCACCATTTGAATGCATCTATTATAATGAGATAAGATCACAAAATAGCACATCTGATATCCTCAAAACCAAAAATAGATGGCAAATACAGTACTAAAGGAAGAAACATACATACATAAATATGCCCCTAAAAACAAGAGAAAAGAAGTTCAAAAAATAAAGAACAGAAGTTCAAGTACCCTAATAAAAGAAGTAAAGGAATAAGAATATATAAACCATAAAGAAACAAAAAGAAGAAGTTCAACTACAAAAACAGATGAAGTTCACCCGAAACCCTAAAAACCCTAAGATAGATAGTGGGGTCACAGATGTGACGGACTCGCCTCCGCATGCGACGACGCAGCACGCCGCGTCGTCGCCTGCTCGGGCTCATTCCTGTCTCGGCCTCGCAGGGGGAGGGGAGGGGGGTCCCGACCCCCCTTCCCCCTGCTCGGCCTCGCGCTACCGCATTGTTGCGCGCTAGGATTTGACATGATGCAATGCGGTTATTCTGTTTCCACCCCCACCGCACGCACCCTAAACCCTAAAAACCCTAAGATAGATAGTGGGCTCACGGATGTGACGGACTCGCCTCCGCATGCGACGACGCGGTGTCGTGTCGTCGCCTGCTCCGGCTCGTTCCTCTCTCGGCCTCGCAGGGGGAGGGGAGGGGGGTCCCTCCCCCT
>LR738710.1:160889755-160921379 GCA_902687465.1 Secale cereale
CACGGATGTGACGGACTCGCCTCCGCATGCGATAACGCGGCACGCCACGTCGTCGCCTGCTCCAGCTCGTTCCTGTCTGGGCCTCGCAGGGAGAGGGGAGGGGGGGTCCCGACCCCCTCCCCCCTGCCCGGCCTCGCGCTACCGCATTGCTGCGTGCTAGGATTTGACAGGACGCAATGCGGTTATTCTGTTTCCACCCCCAACGCACGCACCCTAAACCCTAAAAACCCTAAGATAGATAGTGGGGTCACGGATGTGACGGACTCGCCTCCGCATGCGACGACGCGGCACGCCGCGTCGTCGCCTGCTCCGGCTCGTTCCTGTCTCGGCCCATACTTGGGCTAATCCCATGATTTCTCACGAGACAAAAGTTCCAATGTGGAGTGCAAAAAGAACATCTGGAGAATTAAAAATTACAAAGAAAACCAAACAAACAAAATATAGAGCATCATGCACCTTCGCCTTCCAATGTGGAGTGCAAATCTCCAAAACCAGAAGTTCAACCATTAATAAAAAAGAAGTCCAGATCCTACTGAAGATAGTGCTTGTGATCCAGCTCCACTCTTACACACTAGTTACAACAAATTGCAGAAGAAATCTACTAAGGGTTATTGATTTCTGGAATGTAATCTGTCCTGGAATATCAATGTAAAAAAGATGAACCTGCATTCAAGAATTTTCTTGTTGTGACATAAAAAACCAAGAAAGAAGCACCTGAGGAATAATAATGTTTAGTGTCAAAGAAACAAAATGCACAAGGCGTAAGTTAAATAATAAAATGTTCTAAATAAAGATAAGTTCAAGTTGTAAAAACACAGAAGTTCGGCGTTTGGAAAAAACATCAAATGAACATGTAGAAAAGACAAATTACACAGAAGCAAAAACCTTGTAAGTTCACGTTAAACACAAACTGAAGTTCTACCACTGTTTGAAGTATGCAAACGTGTTACAAAAAAAAGTAAGGTATGCATGCATATTTGGGAATAATCCCATAGTTGCCACGGAACAAACTAAAACCCAAATTAGAAAATTGAAAATTACAAAAAAAAGAGCGCGATGTTGCACCACCTTGCAATGTGGAAATCAGGAAGTTCAATCGCTGGTAGCATAGAAGACCAATTACTACCACAGAATGTGGATGATCCAAAAAACTAGCCCCGAAGACAGAATAAATATAAAAAGGATGAGTTGTGTATCTATGGACCACCTCCACATTTACGTATATGAGTACTCTGAAAAACAAAAAAACGTACACAATTTTTTTATAACAACACCAACCAAACAGATCGTATTGCAGCATCAACCAAAAAACATGCATTAAAACGAGGGAAGGTTAAGCACAAAAGGTGCAGAAGTCCAACTCTGTAACACAGACAGTAGAATCACTGAAAAAACGCATTATCGAATTCGCTTTTCAGATTTAATCACTTGGGTGACTACACCTTCTCAGGCGGCGACCTCGAACGACATCCTATTGCGCCCTGACATCAAAACGATAAATCAACCAAGCTGTCTCATTGAAGAACCGAAAACCAGCACGGGCGGACACGAGATCCAATCGCCCGATTTCAGCGGTGTATTCGCCTTCCCGATGGAATTAACAACACATGAACGGTCCAATCTCACTACTGCACTCAAATCCGCCCTCTATACTCAAATAAAAATAACAAATCTACAAAAGCAGCGGAACCACTCCCGCGGACGAAGAACACAGAGCCTCAAATCAAATCCGTTGAAATTAACGACAAATTGCCCACGAAACTCGTACATAAACCAAATTACCATCATGTTAGAGGTTCCAGAACATCCACAGAATGCATTAAACTTATGAACATACACGAGTTCATCCGCCCCGAGAGTGAATCCGCCAAAATGCAAAATTACGAATCAAAACGAGCATTTAGATGCAGGTATGAGTATCTGGATTACAGTCACATCCCACATAACACTACCGACCGGAATAATTCGCGGGGGAGGCCACGGTTGCGAAGATAGCCCGAAGTTCGGGTTTGTACAGAGGGAAGTTCAGGCGCATTACTCAGGCAGTTCAGGTTGTGATCAGAATATTATTCTGATCCTGTGATCAGAATAGTGTTTATATATATATATATATATATATATATATATATATATATATATATATATATATATATATATATATATATATATATATATATATATATATATATAGACACACACACACAAACACACATGTTATTCTACTGTAGACAGAGCAATTCACACGGCTTATTAGCAGCAATCATCTCTGTTATTATTGGTCTTCGCACACATTTCAGATTACAGACCTGTTTGCCGCGTATCACACACACGTTGATCTGGCTGACCATTTCTTTTGTGTTGCTAATCACACACAGTTCATCCTAGTGAACCGTATGATGTATATCGCACACGCCTTCATCTGGCTACCCGTTTCTTTTGTGCCTCCTCATCCCAAACAGTTAATTGAGCTGAACTGTATGCCCTGCATCGTACACGCAACTAAATTTTGACTCGTGTTTGATGCATCTGTCATTGCAAACGTTTTGCACCTTTTTTGATGGTTTTTTACACCACCGTTTGCGATTATGACATCGCACACAGTTTCGTCGAAGGGTCTGTGATCGTAGTGTCGCGTTTGGACCATCCTGCAGTAGTATATGCAGCTCGCTGATCCACCTCTCTCCCCTCGCCCAACATAGCCAGTTGCCGCCCCAAGCCGGCGCATGGTTCAGCAACTCACCGCTCTAGGCCAGCTTGACGAGGAGCGGCAAGCTACTCCACGCCGACACGACAGGGAGCACGGGCGTTGTCGCTGCTGTCCACATCGCCGCCTCGTACCGCATCTCCCGTGTCTGTGACCGAGACTCCCATGCCTGCGGCCGCGCCATGCAAGCAGAGACAGAAGCCGGGTGCGCGGAGTGTGACGTGTCGGTGGCCAGCGCCTCCGCGTACGCCACCATCATCAAGGAGAAGTAGATGGAGGCTACCGCCGCTTGGGTCCCATGAAGGCCACCGCCGGAGCGATGCCGATGCACCGGTGCACACAGCAGGTGTCTTGCTGGATCCTTCTGTTGCGAGGACCTTCGTTAACCCCGCATGGGCTCCACGGAAGCGGAGAAGCCACCTTCAGACTCCATCTTCTGCATCAGCCAACGGTGTCAGTTGAGCAGTGGGTGAAGCGAGCTGTCCTTTGCGCTGAAGCATATACCTCCGGGGCTCCCGGCAGTCCGGTGATCGTGCTGCCGGACATGAGGAAGACAAATGGATCCGCAAGGCAACCATTTAGGCGTATTATTATGCGTGTGATGTTCAGGAGTAGCACCGCTTAGTTGATTTGAATGTAATGAAATCCATCATGTTTATATGAAAATCTGGTATTTTATATGAATTTTGTCATTGTTTATATGAAATATCACCGTGTTTGCATGAATTTCATCCGGTTGGTTGAGTTGCTGTCAGAATGTGTGCGGCTATGGTTGGATAGCGTAGTTTGCGAGTCACTGGTCGGTATGTGTCCGACGAGGTGGGTCAAAAAAATCACAACTCGTGCGAGCTCGTCCCCAACGCGTGCACTGAAGGATGCATGCGCACCCAAGCTCTTCCTCGTTCATCGGTGGCAAAGGCATGGGTGGACAAAAGGGTTGCCAATATTTTGGCTACCCCGAGCAAGATCCAAACAGCCCCTTCCAGTCCACCTGCTAGCCTTAGGAAGCATAAGAAAGTATAAGAGAAATGTTACTGATTGGAGAAATGTGGTGCTATCAATACATTTTAAATTTCTGCTAGGGCTCACCTTAGAGGCTGGTTAGATTCTCTATACATTGTGGTTTTTTCATTTGATTAGAGGCAAACCATGTGGAGCCTAACTTAGAGGCAAGGCTCTATACATTGGAGATGCTCTGTAGTACTACTTTTGATGTGTCCCATTGTCGGGGATATACCCCGCGGTGTAACCCAACCTGATGTATGACCCAACCTGAAGCTTGTCGACTTATTGGTTACCCTCTCTAACCCGGCGACTCACTAGTGACCCGCCCAGACTTGGCGACTCATTGGTGACTGTAACACTCCAAAAATTTTGGATTGGTTTTCATCAAATTCTTTATTCTCTTGGAAGGAGGTTATTTAAAATTTTCTTGAAACCCCTCCTTCTCAAATCTTTTATGACAAAAGATTTTTGTGTCCTTCTCAACCTTGATCTTTGGTCTTGAGAGTTTTCACCTTGTGTTGGCTCAACACAAATAATTTTAAAAGTTTTTGACAATTTCTTTTTACTAAAAAGCATTCCTATAAAATTATTGGCTTATCCTTTCCCTTTCAAATTTTTTTCTTTTGCCATGACCTATGTTGAAAACTTTCTTCCAAAACCACCTCCCTACTTTGGGTCAAGTCTAACATCAAATTCCAGCAGGGTTCCAACTCCTTTAGATTTTATTTCTAAATATTTGACCCTCAAAATATTTTATGTTTTTTAATTTGGACCTTAGTGATTTACAAAGGAACTACTGGATTCCCTTTGAGTTTTGATTCCAAACAAACTCCCCTGACTAGTCCTTAGTACCCTCATCCTAGATCCATCAAGATCTGCTGGTCCACAGTTCAAAATTTTCAAAATTTGCTTGCTGCAAGTTTGGACTAGATTTGCCATTTTTGGTGAAATTCATTCTTTTCCTCTTCCTAAAAATCTGAGGAAATTCAGGCAGCCTCTAGATGCAACAAGAGACCACCTCACCAAAGATCAGCTCAAGAAAAATTTTCCACATGCCAAAATCATTTCGTTGAACTGTTGGGGTGCACTGTTGCTGTTCAAATTGAGACAAGTTCAGAGTTCAGTGTTGGGGTTCAGTCGACAGTGTCGTTTCCGTTAGACCGCCGCGTCAATCTCGCCAATGCCCGCGTTGGCACCTTGCTCACTGCTTCCCCTCCTTATCCAGAGCACCGCACGGTTGCTTGGCCGGTTGCGAGCGTCGGTGGCGACGTGGCTCTCCAGCTCCAGCGTCTTCCATGGTGGCAGAGCCACCCGTGGCGGCCAACAGGGGCTAGCCCAGCAGAACGGCGCCGCTCGGCACCGCCCAAACCACCAGAAGCCTCCACGTGGCCGTCCACTCCCCTGTGCACGCTGCAGCACCGTCGCCATGGCCTGAGTGGCGCAGAGCGCGCTCTTTGTCGCCGACGTGCCCGTGAAGCCATTCCGTAGGGAACGTGGAGTACCACCCAAGTTTTGCCACGTTTAGCCTCTGGATGGAACCAGTAGACCAACACGTTGTTGCCCGGTCGCATAAATCGCCTGTTCGGCCACGACCTCGCCGTAATCACTCGCCGGAGTTATCCTGTTTGCGGCAACCGCCTCGAGGCGGCTATAAATAGCAACCCCGAGCTCGCATTCGACCCTACGCCTCTCCTCCACCTCACCAGACCACGCCCAGCCACTAGAAGGACCTCGAGGAGGCCTTCTTCCCCAGCTCCGGCCGCCCCGATCCGCTTCGGGCTGCGGCAAGTCTCTCTCTGGTGAGAGCACCTCCGCCTCCCTATTCATGCCAGTAGCCTCCTAGTGCACCTAAACACCTAACCCGCGCTTCAATTTGGCCTCTGCAGCCCTCCCCGGCGAGATCCACCACCGCCCGAACCACCGTCCGCCGGAGTAAAGGCCGCCGTTGACGTGGTGCTCGCCGACGTCCAACTCCACCACCCACAGACGCGGAAGAGCACTGTGAGTCCGTAGGTACCATCCCCTCCTCCTACCTCGCCGTGGATCGGCGCCGACTACCACCGCGGTTCTCGGGCGCCGGCGTACTCTGTTTTCCTCTTCAAATTTTTAAACCTGACGGGTGGGACCCTCTCGTCAGCCTCTCTTTTCTATTCGAACCGTTTTCCTGGAAAACGCCTTCGGGCAAAGTACGCTTTCCCTTTTGAGCTGGCGTATTTCTTACTGAAACGTTTTCTGTTTTTATAAACAAACCCCTGGAAACTTTCTGTTTCATTGCTGATAAGTCGCTGAGTAAAACCTTAATAACTTTTTAACAGAAGATGATTTTGAGTTGATTCTTTTTCTGTCATCTTTATTTTTCTGTCTAGTTTTTATCATATTTAATTGAAAAATATTTGGAACAATTTTTATGTGCGCACGGTATTTATGTTAGTATCTGATTTATTTTACCTGTAGATACCGGAGGAGGTGACGGAGCCGCAAACTTCACCGAGCCACACTCCGACTACTCCGAACCAGGCAAGCATGTTTGAACCTTTGATATGATGAGTTATTTGCATGTTTGCTTGAGTAGTTTTCTCATGGCATGGTTATATAAGCAGTTTTGTGGGTGTTATATTACATGCAAGACAAGCTACGTGTGAGCTTCGAAAGTTGATGGTGAGCCAACCTGATCATGTGTGACATGATAGGTTGTAAGCTGGTATTGTTGAAGCATGCTAGTCAACAATTTAACTCCAGTGTTAATGCGGATCAAGTCATGTTCCCGTTCGTCTCCTTTTTGTGCTGTCACATGTCTTCTGCAAATAATACGGTCTAGTCAGTTGCAAACCTCTTTCCTTGTACACACCAAATAGAGGGGCCGGGATGAGGGTTCCATGTCCTTGGATTAAAGCCCGTCATCCGGTTAGGGGGCATGGGTGTTTCCGGTTGGGACCTGATGTCTACACACGCTTCTATTCTTGTAGACTATGTTGGGCCTCCAAGCGCAGAGGTTTGTAGGACAGCAGCAATTTCCCTCAAGTGGATGACCTAAGGTTTATCGAACTTAGGGAAGTAGAGGTTGAATATGGTCTCTCTCAAGCAACCCTGCAACTAAGATACAAGAAGTCTCTTGTGTCCCCAACACACCTAATACAACTAGGAGTTGTATAGGTGCACTAGTTCGGCGAAGAGATGGTAAAATATGGATGATAGGAGTGGCAAAGCAAAGTAATATAAATCTGTAATAAAAAGTGCAGCAAGCAAACAAGTGGTAAACGTGAGCACAAATGGTATTGCAATGGTGGAAACAAGGCCTAGGCTTCATACTTTCACTAGTGGCAACTCCCAACAACTTTAACATAGTCTATCACATGATATTTCCCATAAAACATGCAATGGAGAAGCACCCGGAGGTCATTCCTTTGTGGTCAAGAGAGGACGAGAATTATGTAGGGCTACAAAAGCACACCTCAAAGTTCGTAGTTCTCAATCTATGGATTTCCCAATGTCACCGCGGCCATCCAAAGAGAGTACCACAATCACCACAACATATCTCAAGGATAGTCAAAGACAAGCACCAAGAGACTCTCAATCTTCAATCAACACACAAAAGAGGAAATCACTCATGAAAATATTCTTCTAATCCATGTCAAATAGACCGCTGTCACCTTGGTCTCGGGGATTATACTAGATAAAGACAAGTGAGTACATCAATCCAATACATAGAGGAAGGGGAAATATCATGGGATCACCCTAGATCAACATAGCCTATGATCACAACGAAGATCACATCATGGGAGAGAGAATTGACCACATAGCTACTGGTAGAAACCTCAGCCCCGAGGAGGAACTACTCCCGCATCATGGAGGGAGGAAGCAACGTCGATAGAGATGAATCCGGGGGCACTTCCCCGTCCCAGCAGGATGCCGGCACAGGAATTCTGGTCCCCCGAAACTTGGTGGCGATGGCGGCGGAGATCGGAATTGTTTCTGGAGAAAAGGGTCCTGGAATCCGGGTTTCCGTGACGGGAGAAATATATATGCGAAGGGGGGCAACCAGAGGCGGAGCTGGGGCCCCAGGCGCCCCCCTGGCACGGCCAGGGGTGGGGCCGCGCCGGATGGCCGCCTGGGCCCCCCTGGCTCCCCTCTGGCCCCGCTTTGGTTATTCGCGAAGCTTCCTGTACGTTGATTTTTCCTGTATTTTTCCCGGAATTTTTAGAGCACTTTTAATATGGGGGAAACCTGAAATAGAAAAACAGCAGATAACAGGAACTGGCACTGTGGTGCACTGAGTTAATAGGTTAGTCCAAATATGATCAAAAGTGTATGGAAGTGCATAAATATCATAGCAATATCACACAAAAGAGGCAGGGAGCAAGCAGAAATTATAGATACGTTTTGGACGTATCAACATCCCCAAGCTTAATTCCTGCTCGTCCTCGAGTAGGTAAATGATAACAAGCATAATTTCTGTGGTGACATGCTATCAACCATATAAGAACTTTTAAGTAAAGCAATCAAGGCATGTAATTCAATTCAAGTCATAACAAGCAAGAGTCTATATTAGCATTGTAACAAGCAACATAAGAACATAAAGGTGCAAGAGCTCTCGCTGTCCGTGTCTCGAATGTCTCCAAATGGTGTTTGCGTGCAAGAAAGGGGATAGGGATATACGAGAGAGTAAAACATAGTTTTTGTATTGTTGAGAACTTAATCTACTAAAGTTTCTCACTTGGTCTTCTTTGGAATCTTATCTTGACTCATCCCCAGACCGTCAGCCAGGTACAAGTCAAAATGATCCACTCCCTTTTGATATTTTGAGCCCTCATGCAATGGATGAGCGTAAGCAAGAAAGTTAACACTTAGGATGGCAAAGAGAGAAAAATGATGAAGGGGGAAGACAAAAAAGGTGTGAAAGGCTCACATCAATGAGGACAATCATAGGCGAGAGAAAGCCAAATGATAGAT
Organism: Secale cereale; assembly: GCA_902687465.1. Taxonomy (NCBI): domain Eukaryota; kingdom Viridiplantae; phylum Streptophyta; class Magnoliopsida; order Poales; family Poaceae; genus Secale; species Secale cereale. The sequence continues at coordinate 160,898,415 of LR738710.1, forward strand.
ATGATGTGAGGAGTAGGGATTGCCATGCAACGGATGCACATATGAGCTAAGGTAAGCTCTCCAATGGAACTAGTGGGGGTGCATCCAACTTGCTTGCTCAAGAAGACCTAGAGCTCTTTTGAGGAGGCTCATCATTGGAATATACAAGCCAAGTTCTATAGTGTGAAGGTCCCCACATAGCTATATGCATGAATGATAATCTCTATGGAGTACTAGGTATAAGATGGAGTACGAGTGTGGATCTCTCAAAAGGAATAGTAGTGTGCCCCCTTCTCTCTTTTTATTTATTTTTTCTATTTATTTTATTTTATTTTTTTGTGGCCTCAATGGCTCTTTCTATTTAACTCTCATTTGTCCTCTTTGGGATCTTTTGATTTTGTCCTCTTTGGGATCTTTTGATTTTGTCCTCTTTGGGATCTTTTCCTCACTTTAGGGGCAACACTCTATTTATTACAAGAAGTATAGAAGATCTTTCACACTTTACAAAAGTACTCAACATAAAGAAAATGAAACTATCATGATGTATGCAAATGTATGCCTCTGCCAGTGTAGCAGGATATGCAATGATACTAGCGCGTCATGTAGCAATGATTAGGGCAAGGCCCAACTAGCATACGGCTCATCGATCAAGCAAAAAGCATGTATGACATGAAGATCAAGTCATGAGAAGATGGATGTTGCATGGCAATGTATCTCGGAAAGGCTATGGAAATGCCTTGATAGGTAGGTATGGTGGCTGTTTTGAGGAAGGATATAATGAGGCTTATGATGACAGAGCGTATCGTGCCAAGGATTTGGATGCACCGGCGAAGTATGCGCCAACTCTCGAGGTGAGAAAGGGCAATGCACGGTACCGAAGAGGCTAGAAAAATATGGCTAGGTGGAAGTGTCAACTTTCGAATGCTCACATTAGTCCAAAGAACTCATGCACTTATTATCGGTAACTCTCAATCTAATTAGGAGGTTCACAAAGAGACAAGTACCCCGAGGAGGAGTGTATGGGGGTTTGGTTATCCTTGCGCATCCTCGACTCATGGTACGTGAGTGTACTCTAATATTCGATCCCTCCAAAGATTAGTGATCCATTTAGTAGATAAAGTTCTCAACTATTTTGTAGGTTTTCGAAAATAAACACGGATTGCCCAAAATACGACATCTATCACTAATAGGCTAAAGCTCTTGACACCAAAAGTCTAGACATTACTCATGGCAATACCTCAAAACTATTGCAAGTTACTACTAAAATTAAATAGCAACCTCAATTACCTACTTTAAGTTAAGACACACAACTCAGTGAAACAGGCAAACTCTCTTAACAAGATAAACATGAAAACTCAAGAGAGTTCAGCAACCAACTAAACAAAAGCTCTTTAAAAAGAAAAGCATGAAAACTAAGAGCTAAACATGACAGCAGCTATGGAAAGACAAAGAACACACACAACAAAGATAAGCATGAAAGTCCTATGTTGTGTTCTAGGTTGAAGTGGAGCGTGTTTCTCCCCCACACAAAGAAAGCTGGGTTCTAACTTGTTATGAACATGTATTGCCCAGGATGGGACTATACCTCCTACGTGTCGAGGCACGACTTAAAGGTATAAGCCCATCCTAGAATGATCTCAAGTTTGGTATCTTTGCACGACTCATGTAAAAGAGGGATTAAATTGCAAAAGAAGATAGTTGGCTTACACTCGCCACTTCACACAATACAATACATAAGCAATACATCATTCAAAACATCACAACCCGACTACGGGCGAAGATCCAAAAGAAAGATACCAAAACAACATAAAGCCACAGGTCAGGAACGAATCCTAGTAGAAACCACTACTGAACGTCAAAACGTAACAAGCATACGGCCACTCTCTTCATCGAGCTCCCAGTGAAGTACTGATCCAGCTCCTGCATCAAACTCGGCGGAACCTGCATCTGGTGTTGTAGTAACTGTGAGCCACGAGGACTCAGCAATCCCATAACCATGGGTAACAAGACTAGCAAAGCTTTATGGTTAGGAAGAGGTAAAGTGGTAAGGCTGCAGCAGCGGCTAAGCATAATATGGTGGCTAACTTACGAGTACCAGAATAAGATGAGCATCTACGCAAACGGTCGCAAAAGTAGTGATCGCTAAAGATCCTAACTACATACGAGTCAAACATAACCCCACCGTGTTCTCTTCTCAAAGTGAAAAGAGACAGTCACGGTTACTCACACAGTTGTGTGTTTTACTTCGGATCATCTGTCAAGTTTTCTACAACCGGACATTAACAAATTCCAATCTGCCACATAACCGCGGGCACGGCTTTCGAAAGATCATAACCCTGCAGGGGTGTTCCAACTTAGCCCATCACAAGCTCTCACGATTAGCTGAAGTGATAAATATAATATCATCACCCCTTATCTTAGGGAAAATCCGATCAGGCTCGGCTTCCCGGTAGCACAAGTCATTTCGACAATGGTAAAACAAGTCCAGCAAGACCTCCCGGCGTGCCGACACCCTGATAGTAGCCGCGCGTATCTCATCTCAGGCTACGTCCGGAAGAGCGCTACGTACAGATATCGAAGACCCCAGCGAACTGGGTAGTATCCGCAAGTGACTCTGGTTTGGGACCAACACCATCAGCACTGGCCCCCCCTGTTATGTAGAATTAAGAATCCTCGGGTAGCGCTAACTCCCTATGCAATTTAATTAATTAATTAAGTTGTTATTATGAGCAAATTAAAACCAATGTTGGGCCTTGCTGGAGGAGTTTTATTCAAAGTCGAACTGTCAAGGGGTCCCCATTTCACCCATCGTGTAAGGAACGCAAAATCAAGGAACATAATGCCGGTTTATCGGCGCCTAAGGTGGCATGAGTGGAACAAAACACCGAGCAAAAGGCCAAGCCTTCCACCCATGCCCAGTATATAGGTGTGTTAATAATAATTATAGATATTGTGATATGACAACAACAAGTTCCCTCCTGGAACAGACTTCATCTTCACCTGCAACTAACAACGCTATAAGAGGGACTGAGCAAGCGAGGCTGAGCAAGCGGGTAACATAGCCAAACAGTGGTTTTTGCTAGGAAGGTTTCAAGGTTAGGGGTTTCATGGCAACAAGGAGAGGCTGACATAAAAGATGGGTATCGCGACATGTAACGATAGCATCGAGACAACTAAGCATGGCAATGGTAGTAAAGGTATCCAAGGGTATGATCATCTTGCCTGGAATTCCGCAAAGGAAGAAGAACGGGTCCATGAAGAAGACGGAGCAACAGTCGAGCGAAACCTCACAACTCCGGAACGAAACCGAAGCTAACAAGAGAAGCAACCGGAAAGAAGAAAACAACAAGGTAAACACACATATCATAACCATGGCATACGATGCACATCCAAGTATGATGCATGTCCGATTTAATTATGCATGTCATGGCAAAGTGCACAAACAAAACTACAAGTTAAGTGGAGCTCAATATGCAACGAGTTGCATATTGACGAAACACCACATTAAATTATTTAGTTGACTCTCGTAATAATTTAGTTGACTCTCGTTATTACAAGACAAGGTTAAATGTTTTTAACATAGCAAGAGGTGAAGCATAATAAAACTACACTATTTAGCCATTTTAAATGAGGCCGGAGATAACAACCACAAGTCCGGAAAATCCCCATGTGCATGTTTAGTAATTATAAGCAAACAAAAATTTAACATATCAATGTTGTTAACATGATGCGGATGACATGAACAAGTTTATGCAAGTTTTATTAAAAGGGTTGACATAAGAGGATAAGAAGCATTTGTCACCGTGGTGGAAAGAAAGGGTGCCACGGCAACGATCCGAAAATGATGCAACGCATCATCTCGGTTCCGGTAACTCGTTGAGAGACCGGTGCAAAAGAAGAATCGACGAGAGCAAGTCGAACAAGATGAAAATGGGTTGATCCCGTCACCGGGTCCCCACCAGTCGGCGACGAGGCAACCGAGGAGCACGACAAAAGATGAAACGACACAACGGGCACGGAGCACACAAGGGAGACATTTCATACAACCACAACAAGCATCCACGGTTCATCCACGGGGTCATCTCGTTATACCTTTGAAGCGTGCGTTTCGGGGCGGTTCGAGACGTAGAGGAGGAAGGCGTTCACGTTCCGTCTCGGAGAGGGAAGTAGTGGTACACGGCCGAAGAGGAAGTAGTTGTTCACGGGTCTTCGGCGACGGTAGACGTTCACGTTACGTGTCGTGGTACTTGCGACGTCGGGGTACACGGGATCTCCATGTGTAGTCGAACTTGACGCATCCGAAGGGGTACTTGACGCGTCGTGTAGTGTCGTCGTGTAGGCGTTCCCGTTCGTAGATGTACTTGTCATCGTAGCCGTTCGGTCGTCGTGGTACTTGGCGCTTCCGGCGAGGGTAGTTGTTCGGGCGTCGATCTCGTACACGGTTCGTAGACGTTCGGGCCGTAGATGTACTTGCCAAACTCGGTTCTCGCGACGATCTTGCCTGCGGTGCACTTGACGAAAAACAACAGCAGCACAAACAAAACACAATAGGGACACGGTCACGGACACAGCAGCATCCCGGAGCAGCGAAGGAGGAGAATCCGGGCGTCAAGCTGGAGACGCTGGAGATGCGGCTCGGGGAGCAGTGGCGCTTGGGCGTCGGGGTGCCCGGGGCCGCGGGGCCAGACGCAGCTGGTTCCAGGCCAGCCGAGGGATGCAGCAGGGGCGCGACCCTGGCGGACGGACGGTGCGCGCTGGACGGGAGGCCAGAGCGCTCGGGCGCTGGGCTCGGGCCAGGAGGACGGAGCCGCAGGGATGCTCGAGGGGCAGAGCTCGCGCTGGCGGACGAACGGGGCGCCGGCGCGCGGCCTTCTGGCTCCTGGCCGGAGGGGAAGGTCGCCATGGCGCGGGCGCTCGCGCTGGAGGACGGTGCGGCCCGGCCTAAGGGGAAGGAGGGAGTGGGCCGGGCGCAGAGAACGGGCGGCGAGAGGGCGCTGGAGGGGCGCTCCGGCTCGGCACGGCGCGGAGGAAGGCCGAGGGGACCTGGAGGGAGCGGCGCCACGGCGAGGCGAGGAGATGGAGCCCCTGCCCCGGGCTGCTCGAGGGAAGGGCGCACGAGGGGTGGCGCTGGGGCGTCGCTGCGGCCTAGGAAGGTGAGGGAGCTGGGGTCGCGGACGAGGGAGGCCGCGGTCGCGGACCTGGAGTTCGGGGTGTTCGGGCGGAGGCGAGCGAGGCAGAAGGGTGGGCTCGCTCGAGGGAAAGAGATGGGAGAGCAGGTCGAGTGTGGCGGCGGCGCACGAGGGGAAGAGAGGGAGGAGCTGCGGGTGCGTCGCTAGCTAGGGTTCGCCTGGAGTCGGGCCTTGGCCTGGGAGTGAGGTGCGGCCTGGCTGAGCCTGGAGGCCTGGCTGCGGTTGGGATGCCTTCTTTGCTGCTGATCTTTCCATTAAAAGAAAAATAGAACAAAAAATAGAAATGCCCAGAGAGTTTGGAGATGGTTTTGACTGAGATAAAAATATCCCTACAACCCTGGAATTGTGGGCTATTTTAATAAAATGCTTTGGCAATTTTTAGAGACTACAAATTTATGCTAGTTCGGAAATAACTCAAACTTGCATAAATCTTTAGGCCAACCAAAGCACTTCCAAAAGACATGGAAATTGGAGGAGGTGGTCTTGGCATGACCTAGAATTTATAGGAAGATATTGAACATTTCTCGAACAGGAAAAATGTCACTTGCGAATAAAAGGTAGAAAGACGAAGAGGAAGATGAACTAGCACGGGCAAGGACTTAAAAGGGTCCAAAAGTGTTGAGGTTTTTGGAGGAACCTCGATAAAAGGGAAAAAGAATTAGAGGGAGGCTTGACGGTGAAACTTGAATTAAGAGGCATGGGGAAAATTATGCAAGTGTGTTGCGGGTAATTCCAAACAATGGAATATTTATTATATAGCTCCCTAAATAATATTGAGAGACTTTTATATGTTATAAAGAGAAGACATTCTTCCCTCGATTTAAATGGACCGAAGGTCCACACAATTTATTTAAGTTGAGATGCAAAATAAAAATGACATGATGGCATGATGACATGATGCAATGCAAAAATAATAACACAAGCACAAATGAAACACACGGGCAACCCGGAACATCTGGAATCTTCTGGAATCTTCTGGGATCTTCTGGAATCTTCTGGGACGTCGGTCTTCGGGCGTCACAACTCTCCCACACTAACAGAGGATCTCGACCCGAGATCCTAGAGATATCACCGGGTAAAAACGGAAAAGAAGAGGTAAAACAAAGTTGCTTCTTTGACAGACGAGTGAAAACCAAAGAACCTTGAGAGGTTGACAAAATGAAAGAAGAATACAACTGAGATAAACGAAGTTAGGAGCACTCCGGTAAAAGGAGGAACAAGGAACACTATGAGAACCATGTAGGTTGAACGACGTGAAACAAGAGCTTACGAACGAAAAGAATATGAAACCGCAATGGTATAGCCAAGGAATAAGAATGACAGAATTTGGGCAGCACTCCGTCTGAAAATGGAAGGAAATGAACAAAAACTTGAGGAGATGGAATGATACTTGATGAAAACAACAACATATTGCCTCTGAAACAATTAAAAGAATGGCACAAGGGGCAAGAAAGATTCAGACAGCACTCCGGTTGAAGGAGAGGAAAAGCTAGATAAAAGACGAAACTTGAATTGATGGCATGACATTCTGGTTAAAAGACAAGCAAGGGAAGAATATGATCTCGATAAAAACGAGATGATGGTTAAAGAGAGCAATAACACAATGCCTCCGGAATGAAAGAATAGAATATAGATCAATGAAAGAAAAGAATGGAGAAGAAAAAAATGACAACTTCTCTCAAAATTGAATTTGAAAGAGCATCCTTACGAAGAAGGGTTGAACAGAATTGTTGGAAAGATCAACACGAAATGAATAAGCTTGATGTGGGCTTATGGAAAATATCTCAAAATTATGAGGTGACAACCGGCCACTAACGAAAACAATTGATTGGATTGAGATCAACAAGGAGATGAAAAACTTATTTCACCGGAAGGATAATGAAGAACTTGGGTCATTTATAAGCACCACAATAGCAAAATCCTTAGGGAAAGCTTTTAGGTGAATTATAACCCAAGATAACTCCAACGAATAAATTGAAGGGTTGGAAAGATCTCCTGAACAAAGAAAATGATGGGTTTAAATATCTCATACCTAACAACTTGTGAATCATGAAACATGAAGGGAAATTGTCAAAATGACATAACACCATCTAAAAAAATAAGGTAGAACGGATTGCAATAGGAAAGCAAGATGAAGAATGCTTGAGATCCAACAAGAATCTTGATGAAAACTTCGAGGATGAATTAAAACATGATGAACCACCATGAGAACTCCGGTAACAAAAGGGATGAGAAGTGAAAGACGAAAAGAATAAGATTCAAGGCCCGCGATGAATTAGATGGAGCTTGAAAATGATATAATTGAAATAACTTGGAGCTCCCGAAAACAAGATGAACAACTTAGGACCAAGAATATGATATGATGAACAAGCTCCAGACAAAAGAATTAAATCACCTTGAAGGAATAAGAATAAGAATTATGTCATGCATCTCCTTCACCAATTTAAATTGATGACAACCAAAGGATTTGGCATACTACTTATTCTCGTTGGAAAGGATTAAGAGAGATCTCGCACAAGCTTGGGTAAATCTTCAACGAACCACCGGTAGGATTATGAAAAGAACAAATGAATTAAAACGATAACAACGGAAGGGTAAACTTGAAAGAACCACCGTAAAAATATGGAGACGAACGAAGAGGCATCAATGAAGAATATTTGGAGGACGAAGTTGCAAACAGAGAACGAAGAAATATTCTGAATTGATGGCCTTCGGAGACATCACAAAGAAAAGAATTCATGAAATGCTCCGGACGAGTATAAAAAGAATTCCTCATAATCTGAACAATAATGAGGATGGCATGAAGCTAGAACCACAACTTTTGAGAGAACGGCCAAGATTTAAGAGAAACACTTCTCCGGTCTTCAAATAAGAGAAGACGATGAAATACACCACCATGAATTGTTGAGGCACTCCGGAATGAAGAATTAAAAGGTTGAAACAATGATGAACAAGAATTTGAAAACGATCTTGGAGAAGGCATGTGACTGATGGAGATCATTCTTACGTCACACTTTCAAAAGAATTTGAGTATAAATCCAGAAAATTAATTAGAAGAGTCAGGTAAGATCCTGGGAAAAGACCTGTGGGTTAGGGCCCACTCAAAGAAATCACCGTTGAAAAAGATTTCTTAAAAGATATAGCACCGGTTGAATTAAAATGGCTTGAGTAAGATGACAATCCTCAAAATAGTTTGAACGGATTAAGAATGGAATTATGAATCTTCAGCACTCCGGATATGAATAGCAAGAGGAGAATGATTAATTGATGCACCGGAATAAGACAGCATTATGAAATGAGGAAAAGGATAAGATCAACACCGAAATCTTGAATTACATCCACCGGCAGAATTGAGAACAAAAGAATGATGAACTTGAAGCTCTTGAGCATCTTCACGATAAATCACCGGATAAGAACATTGAAGGAAAAGAATGAAGAAATATCACATGAATAAAATGGATATTTCATTAAGAATTTATGGCTGCAAATTAAAAGGGAGGGAGGGCGGGGAAACAGAGACAACTTGGGATGAAAGAACATACACCGTTGAGAAAAGACTGAGAGTTGATCTTGCAGATGATGAAAAGATCTGATTAACTCGAAGAAAAGGACGCCGGTTGAGAAGAATTTAACATGACCATCTTGATGATCAAGAAGAATTAGCACTCCCATAGAAATATGAGAACACCGATTAGGAAAGGTATGGAATCAACATTTGACATCGAAGCAACTCGAATACCAGAATCAAATCAAGAACAAAGGATAAATATGCAACGTGATCTTCACAATATCATCCGAACAGAGAATTGAACGAATGAATTCCGTAGGTACATCAACTAGTCGAGAAGCCACTAGGGAGAACAAAAGATAAATAAAAAGGAACAAGGATCAGATAGAACAAATACAAGATAGAAGCTTCGTTCGGCATCTTCGTGCTGAAAGCTTATGGAACGTGTTACAAAAGGGTTTTGCAATCCCCGGGTCAGCATAGCCAAGGACCCTTTAAGATGCAACTCCCGATCAGAACAAGTCCATAAAACCACTTCACTCAATGTAGAACCCCGAACTTCATATCGTGCATCCGTTGGAAGAATGCCTAGAACTACTAGATGAACCCACCTATAGATTTCCGAAAGTTTCCAGTTATGCAATCAGGTGTTGGGGATACACGGGAAGCACCGTGCAATCAACTCTAAACCTACATCCAAGTGTATCCATCCTTCAACACATAACCAGTCTTTCTCGGAAACTGTTTACCTCGGACCTTCGAAACGCATCCACTATACAAGCTATGGCAATACTCCCGAACTACCTCCCCAGTACTGGGTGATGTCGGGGTTATCTTGCCACTAACCGCATAGGAGAGTTTTCGATGTCGGCCGTCTTAAGTATTCTAGTACTGCCGCGATGGATTTGTGACGACAATAGCTCGGAGCTCAACTCCCCGGGACACTGCCACAACCCCTAATGACAGGAGGCATCGAGAACAATGTTCTCGTCACAAAGACATCGAAACAATCCAAACAATACTCACGAGATCCTAAAAAATTTTTGGTGCAATTTTCGAAAGTAGAAGAGACAAGAGTAGTCGTCAGGAGTCCTCACCAGAATGAAAAGAGATGAGGAGCAAACAGAAATCCTACTCTCCAATATATATATATATATATATATATATATATAGGACTCAAAACATTTTCAGTGTGTGCCTAGACTCAACCGTCAACGATTCGATCAATCAGTGGGGGCTTCTAGGTCGGAGAAGGCTCTGAATACCAACTTGTAATGCCCAGGATGGGACAATACCTCCTACGTGTCGAGGCACGACTTAAAGGTATAAGCCCATCCTAGAATGATCTCAAGTTTGGTATCTTTGCACGACTCATGTAAAAGAGGGATTAAATTGCAAAAGAAGATAGTTGGCTTACACTCGCCACTTCACACAATACAATACATAAGCAATACATCATTCAAAACATCACAACCCGACTACGGGCGAAGATCCAAAAGAAAGATACCAAAACAACATAAAGCCACAGGTCAGGAACGAATCCTAGTAGAAACCACTACTAAACGTCGAAACGTAACAAGCATACGGCCACTCTCTTCATCGAGCTCCCAGTGAAGTACTGATCCAGCTCCTGCATCAAACTCGGCGGAACCTGCATCTGGTGTTGTAGTAACTGTGAGCCACGAGGACTCAGCAATCCCATAACCATGGGTAACAAGACTAGCAAAGCTTTATGGTTAGGAAGAGGTAAAGTGGTAAGGCTGCAGCAGCGGCTAAGCATAATATGGTGGCTAACTTACGAGTACCAGAATAAGATGAGCATCTACGCAAACGGTCGCAAAAGTAGTGATCGCTAAAGATCCTAACTACATACGAGTCAAACATAACCCCACCGTGTTCTCTTCTCAAAGTGAAAAGAGACAGTCACGGTTACTCACACAGTTGTGTGTTTTACTTCGGATCATCTGTCAAGTTTTCTACAACCGGACATTAACAAATTCCAATCTGCCACATAACCGCGTGCACGGCTTTCGAAAGATCATAACCCTGCAGGGGTGTTCCAACTTAGCCCATCACAAGCTCTCACGATTAGCTGAAGTGATAAATATAATATCATCACCCCTTATCTTAGGGAAAATCCGATCAGGCTCGGCTTCCCGGTAGCACAAGTCATTTCGACAATGGTAAAACAAGTCCAGCAAGACCTCCCGGCGTGCCGACACCCTGATAGTAGCCGCGCGTATCTCGTCTCAGGCCACGTCCGGATGAGCGCTACGTACAGATACCGAAGACCCCAGCGAACTAGGTAGTATCCGCAAGTGACTCTGGTTTGGGACCAACACCATCAGCACTGGCCCCCCCTGTTATGTAGAATTAAGAATCCTCGGGTAGCGCTAACTCCCTATGCAATTTAATTAATTAATTAAGTTGTTATTATGAGCAAATTAAAACCAATGTTGGGCCTTGCTGGAGGAGTTTTATTCAAAGTCGAACTGTCAAGGGGTCCCCATTTCACCCATCGTGTAAGGAACGCAAAATCAAGGAACATAATGCCGGTTTATCGGCGCCTAAGGTGGCATGAATGGAACAAAACACCGAGCAAAAGGCCAAGCCTTCCACCCATGCCCAGTATATAGGTGTGTTAATAATAATTATAGATATTGTGATATGACAACAACAAGTTCCCTCCTGGAACAGACTTCATCTTCACCTGCAACTAACAACGCTATAAGAGGGACTGAGCAAGCGAGGCTGAGCAAGCGGGTAACATAGCCAAACAGTGGTTTTTGCTAGGAAGGTGTCAAGGTTAGGGGTTTCATGGCAACAAGGAGAGGCTGACATAAAAGATGGGTATCGCGACATGTAACGATAGCATCGAGACAACTAAGCATGACAATGGTAGTAAAGGTATCCAAGGGTATGATCATCTTGCCTGGAATTCCGCAAAGGAAGAAGAACAGGTCCATGAAGAAGACGGAGCAACAGTCGAGCGGAACCTCACAACTCCGGAACGAAACCGAAGCTAACAAGAGAAGCAACCGGAAAGAAGAAAACAACAAGGTAAACACACATATCATAACCATGGCATACGATGCACATCCAAGTATGATGCATGTCCGATTTAATTATGCATGTCATGGCAAAGTGCACAAACAAAACTACAAGTTAAGTGGAGCTCAATATGCAACGAGTTGCATATTGACGAAACACCACATTAAATTATTTAGTTGACTCTCGTTATTACAAGACAAGGTTAAATGTTTTTAACATAGCAAGAGGTGAAGCATAATAAAACTACACTATTTAGACATTTTAAATGAGGCCGGAGATAACAACCACAAGTCCGGAAAATCCCCATGTGCATGTTTAGTAATTATAAGCAAACAAAAATTTAACATATCAATGTTGTTAACATGATGCGGATGAAATGAACAAGTTTATGCCAGTTTTATTAAAAGGGTTGACATAAGAGGATAAGAAGCATTTGTCACCGTGGTGGAAAGAAAGGGTGCCACGGCAATGATCCGAAAATGATGCAACGCATCATCTCGGTTCCGGTAACTCGTTGAGAGACCGGTGCAAAAGAAGAATCGACGAGAGCAAGTCGAACAAGATGAAAATGGGTTGATCCCGTCACCGGGTCCCCACGAGTCAGCGACGAGGCAACCGAGGAGCACGACAAAAGATGAAACGGCACAACGGGCACGGAGCACACAAGGGAGACATTTCATACAACCACGACAAACATCCACGGTTCATCCACGGGGTCATCTCGTTATACCTTTGAACCGTGCGTTTCGGGGCGGTTCGAGACGTAGAGGAAGAAGGCGTTCACGTTCCGTCTCGGAGAGGGAAGTAGTGGTACACTGCCGAAGAGGAAGTAGTTGTTCACGGGTCTTCGGAGACGGTAGACGTTCACGTTACGTGTCGTGGTACTTGCGACGTCGGGGTACACGGGATCTCCATGTGTAGTCGAACTTGACGCATCCGAAGGGGTACTTGACGCGTCGTGTAGTGTCGTCGTGTAGGCGTTCCCGTTCGTAGATGTACTTGTCATCGTAGCCGTTCGGTCGTCATGGTACTTGGCGCTTCCGGCGAGGGTAGTTGTTCGGGCGTCGATCTCGTACACGGTTCGTAGACGTTCGGGCCGTAGATGTACTTGCCAAACTCGGTTCTCGCGACGATCTTGCCTGCGGTGCACTTGACGAAAAACAACAGCAGCACAAACAAAACACAGCAGGGACACGGTCACGGACACAGCAGCATCCCGGAGCAGCGAAGGAGGAGAATCCGGGCGTCAAGCTGGAGACGCTGGAGATGCGGCTCGGGGAGCAGTGGCGCTTGGGCGTCGGGGTGCCCGGGGCCGCGGGGCCAGACGCCGCTGGTTCCAGGCCAGCCGAGGGATGCAGCAGGGGCGCGACCCTGGCAGACGGACGGGGCGCGCTGGACGGGAGGCCAGAGCGCTCGGGCGCTGGGCTCGGGCCAGGAGGACGGAGCCGCAGGGATGCTCGAGGGGCAGAGCTCGCGCTAGCGGACGGACGGGGCGCCGGTGCGCGGCCTTCTTGCTCCTGGCCGGAGGGGAAGGTCGCCATGGCGCGGGCGCTCGCGCTGGAGGACGGCGCGACCCGGCCTAAGGGGAAGGAGGGAGTGGGCCGGGCGCAGAGAACGGGCGGCGAGAGGGCGCTGGAGGGGCGCTCCGGCCCGGCGCAGCGCGGAGGAAGGCCGAGGGGACCTGGAGGGAGCGGCGCCACGGTGAGGCGAGGAGATGGAGCCCCTGCCCCGGGCTGCTCGAGGGAAGGGCGCACGAGGGGTGGCGCTGGGGCGCACGAGGGGTGGACCTGGAGATCGGGGTGTTCGGGCGGAGGCGAGCGAGGCAGAAGGGTGGGCTCGCTCGAGGGAAAGAGATGGGAGAGCGGGTCGAGTGTGGCGGCGGCGCACGAGGGGAAGAGAGGGAGGAGCTGCGGGTGCGTCGCTAGCTAGGGTTCGCCTGGAGTCGGGCCTTGGCCTGGGAGTGAGTTGCGGCCTGGCTGAGCCTGGAGGCCTGGCTGCGGCTGGGATGCCTTCTTTGCTGCTGATCTTTCCATTAAAAGAAAAATAGAACAAAAAATAGAAATGCCCAGAGAGTTTGGAGATGGTTTTGACTGAGATAAAAATATCCCTACAACCCTGGAATTGTGGGCTATTTTAATAAAATGCTTTGGCAATTTTTAGAGACTACAATTTTATGCGAGTTCGGAAATAACTCAAACTTGCATAAATCTTTAGGCCAACCAAAGCACTTCCAAAATACATGGAAATTGGAGGAGGTGGTCTTGGCATGACCTAGAATTTATAGGAAGATATTGAACATTTCTCGAACAGGAAAAATGTCACTTGCGAATAAAAGGTAGAAAGACGAAGAGGAAGATGAACTAGCACGGGCAAGGACTTAAAAGGGTCCAAAAGTGTTGAGGTTTTTGGAGGAACCTCGATAAAAGGGAAAAAGAATTAGAGGGAGGCTTGACGGTGAAACTTGAATTAAGAGGCATGGGGAAAATTATGCAAGTGTGTTGCGGGTAATTCCAAACAATGGAATATTTATTATATAGCTCCCTAAATAATATTGAGAGACTTTTATATGTTATAAAGAGAAGACATTCTTCCCTCGATTTAAATGGACCGAAGGTCCACACAATTTATTTAAGTTGAGATGCAAAATAAAAATGACATGATGGCATGATGACATGATGCAATGCAAAAATAATAACACAAGCACAAATGAAACACACGGGCAACCCGGAACATCTGGAATCTTCTGGAATCTTCTGGGATCTTCTGGAATCTTCTGGGACGTCGGTCTTCAGGCGTCACAGAACAGCAAGCAAAGCTAAAGAAAACTAAAAATGAAACTAAGAGCAAGACGCTCCAAGCATAGCACATAACACATGAAGTGATAATTATAGTGGAACGAAAGACAAACTGATAATTGTTGATGGAGAAGGGGATGCATGGGGGCATCCCCAAGCTTGGACGCTTGAGTCTTCTTGAATATTTCTTGGGGGTGCACGGGGGCATCCCCAAGCTTGAGCGTTTGACCCTCCTGAATCTTCTTTTATCATCTTCCCTCGCACACTTGAAAACTCCCTTCATACATAACTCATCATAATCTGATTAGCGAGGTTAGTACCCACAATAAAATATTTTTTCCCTACTGGAAATAAAGATAATCTTGAAGAGCTACTGTTTCTCAAGATTGGCAAAAGGTTTTTGCAAAGAAAAAGCAAGCTCAAGGTTTGCAAAACGAAGAAAAGGCAAAACAGGACAGAATCTGTGAAAAACAGACCAGCACGTAGTAAATAATTTTTTTGGGCACTTCTGCAACTCAAATCAAAAAAATCAGAACAGACGCCCGAAAGCCAATTGTATAGAGCACGCTGTCAAAAAAATTCAGATCAAAAAGATGATCTGGTGATTTTATTCGAATTTTTCTGTCTAAGGACATAATCTGTTTTCTGGACAGCACGTCAAAACTTTTGAACTTTCTTGCAATCGGAGGCTAAACTTGGCACAAAGCTGAAAAATAAAGATACAATGATGTTGCTACAGTAGTAACAAACATCAAGACCACTAAAAACTGAAAGAACAAACTGAAAGCAAAGATAACAAGGGTTGTCTCCCTAGAGCTCTTTCTTTATAGCCATAAAGATAGGCTTAAGACTTTAATGATGCTCTCGTAGGAATAAGAGTTGAAGAACAAAAGAGAGCATCAAGAAGCAAATACCAAACACATTTAAGCCTAACATGCTTCCTATGCATAGGAATATTGCAATATAATAATTCATTGAAGCACAAAGCAATAAGCATAGGAAGACAAAACAAGTGCAGATTCAAAACCTTCAACATAAAGAGAGGGAACTTGATATTATTGAAATATCTATAAGCATATGTTCCCTTCTCATAATAATTTTCAGTGGGATCATGAATAAACTCAACAATATAAGCATCACATAAAGCATTGTTACCATGATCCACATGCAAAAAGGTACCCTTACTCTCCACATAAGCATAATCTTTCTCATTGGTAATAGTGGGAGTAGGACTATCGTAAACAACTTGAAAACTATAGATTAATTGTGTATTAGGAAGATGGTGTTCAACAAGGGAGTAATTCCCTCCATGATTATGACAAGTTTCATAAGGATAATTTCTTCTTATGTCATAGGTACCTTTACAATCACTATAGATTGGAGTTATAACATCATCATAGTAGAGAAGAGCATTATCATTGCTAGCAACTATATTTGTAAACATGTTGTCTTTATTCTTACTAGCAAAATAATTATCAGTTATCACATCACTAGTGGGTAAAGGATTTGCAATCCTATCATCCCCAAGCTTAGAGCTTTCCATATCATCACTTTCAGAGTTGGTACCAAAAAGATTTTCAAGATCATAAGTAGCATTATCATCATTTTCCCAATCACAATAAGTAACATGCATATCATAATCAAAATCATCTTCAATAGTACCTACGGACGTATCATCAAGATGATAATTAAGGCAATAAACTTCACCTTCTTCTTTAAACTTACAACCGTTAGGATAAAAGTTGATGGGAGGAATATGCTCAGGCCAGGTTGATACCCATTCTTCTTCCTTCTTGCTCCTATTCCTCCTCCTCTTCTTTTTCTTCTTCTTCACCTTAGGAGGGAGTGGTTGGAGATGAAGCTTCTCCACATATCCTGGTTTATCATTAGAAACAATAGGGGAAACTTGGGAGAAACTCTCCTTTTTATTAGCAGAAATATAAGAGACATTTTTATACTTTGGTAAAGTTCCCTCCTTTCTAATCTTACTTATGTAATCATTTTTATGGCAATTAACAACACAATAGAGATGGCAATTTTGCAAAGTGTTTTTTATTCCTATGGCATTAACATCTAGCCAAGAAGTCTTTTCTGATAACTCTTCACACATCAAAAATAACATAAGCTCATCATAAAGATCAGGGGTGATCATGTTATCACACAACTGGTTAACAGTTATGTTTTGAAAGTGCATGCATTGAGAATGAAAGTGACCCTCTATACAGCAAAGTTCACAAGTAAAAGGATAAATGTCACACAATTCTCTAGCAATTTCATTTAAATCTTTGACCCAAGTGATTGTTCTTTCATGCTTATGTTGCTTACAATACTTCTCTTCTTCAATCATAGGCCTTTCACAAGGTCTATCCACTCCACAAAAATTAACATGCTCATATAAAACTTCATTTTTAGGAATTGGATCATGCATGTTGCAATCATCATGAACAATTTCATTTTCTTTGCAAATCTCTTTAAAAGGTTCATGATGCTTGATCCAATCCTCCTTAGGCATATTAAGATGTGAAGCAAAAGATTTGAGGAAATCAACAAGGAGTTGAGAATCAAGCCCAAACTTAGCGCTAAACTTATTAAAACTTGTAGTTTCAACAATGGACTTAATGCAGTAATACTCATAAGTTATACCTGACTCTTTACCTTTGTCGATCTCCCAATCTTCAGTGTTGCGTTGAATTCTTTCAAGGAGTTCCCATTTAGCATCAATCTTTTCGTTTGTGAAAGAACCCATAGAGGAAGCATCAAGCAAATCTTTATCCTGTTGAGAGAGCCTCGCATAGAAATTAGTAATAATCATATCTTTGGGGAGCCCATGGTTAGGACATTTTAGCATTAACGTTTTCAGTCTCCCCCAAGCTTGAGCTATGCTCTCTCCGTCATGAGGATAGAAATTATAAACATAATTCCTATTCTCATGGACTTCATGAAGAGGATAAAACTTGGAGTAAAAGAGAGACTGGATCTCTTCCCAATCCAGTAGGTGAGAGTCATCTAGTAGCCTATACCACTCCAATGCTTTTCCTTTCAGTGACAAGGCAAATAATTTCCTCATGACTCCATCTCTTGTCAAACCTGAAATCTTAAACAACTCACAAAGTTTTGTAAGTTTCAACAAATGAATACTAGGATTGACTGTCCCATCATAACAATCATTCCTAATTATTTCAATTATCCCAAGTGGTATTTGGAACGGGATACATTCAGTAGGTGGAGGAAACTTCTCTACCACGGGTGTGGTAAAGCGGCCTTCCCCAAGCAGCGAACCAAGAGTGCGGTTTTCCATAAACATAACTAGTGAAACTAAAAACAAGAAACGAAAAGATTTAATTGCAAGATCTAAAGATATACCTTCAAACACTTACTTCCCCGGCAACAGCGCCAGAAATAGCTTGATGTCTACACACGCTTCTATTCTTGTAGACTATGTTGGGCCTCCAAGCGCAGAGGTTTGTAGGACAGCAGCAATTTCCCTCAAGTGGATGACCTAAGGTTTATCGAACTCAGGGAAATAGAGGTTGAAGATGGTCTCTCTCAAGCAACCCTGCAACTAAGATACAAGAAGTCTCTTGTGTCCCCAACACACCTAATACAACTAGGAGTTGTATAGGTGCACTAGTTCGGCGAAGAGATGGTAAAATATGGATGATAGGAGTGGCAAAGCAAAGTAATATAAATCTGTAATAAAAAGTGCAGCAAGCAAACAAGTGGTAAACGTGAGCACAAATGGTATTGCAATGGTGGAAACAAGGCCTAGGCTTCATACTTTCACTAGTGGCAACTCCCAACAACTTTAACATAGTCTATCACATGATATTTCCCATAAAACATGCAATGGAGACGCACCTGGAGGTCATTCCTTTGTGGTCAAGAGAGGACGAGAATTATGTAGGGCTACAAAAGCACACCTCAAAGTTCGTAGTTCTCAATCTATGGATTTCCCCATGTCACCGCGGCCATCCAAAGAGAGTACCACAATCACCACAACATATCTCAAGGATAGTCAAAGACAAGCACCAAGAGACTCTCAATCTTCAATCAACACACAAAAGAGGAAATCACTCATGAAAATATTCTTCTAATCCATGTCCAATAGACCGCTATCACCTTGGTCTCGGTGATTATACTAGATAAAGACAAGTGAGTACATCAATCCAATACATAGAGGAAGGGGAAATATCATGGGATCACCCTAGATCAACATAGCCTATGATCACAACGAAGATCACATCATGGGAGAGAGAATTGACCACATAGCTACAGGTAGAAACTTCAGCCCCGAGGAGGAACTACTCCCGCATCATGGAGGGAGGAAGCAACGTCGATGGAGATGAATCCGGGGGCACTTCCCCATCCCGGCAGGATGCCGACACAGGAATTCTGGTCCCTCGAAACTTGGTGGCGATGGCGGCGGAGATCGGAATTGCTTCTGGAGAAAAGGGTCCTGGAATCAGGGTTTCCGCGATGGGAGAAATATATATGCGAAGGGGGGCAACCAGAGGCGGAGCTGGGGCCCCAGGCGCCCCCCTGGCGCGGCCAGGGGTGGCATTCTTGTTATTTACTTTCATTGTAAGCCCTTTATGTGATGTCGCCTAGACGTCCGACTGTGGCATTCTTATTATTTACTTTCATTATAAGCCCTTTATGTGATGTCGCTCAGACGTCCGACTGTGGCATTATTGCTATTTACTTTGATATAAGCCCTTTATGTGATGTTGCTCAGACGTCCGACTGAGGCATTATTGTTATTTACTTTTGATATAAGACCTTTATGTGGTGTCGCCCAGACGCCCGACAGTGGCATGTTTGCTCATTTTACCTTTCGAGGCGTCGCTTCAGACACTCGATCGGTCTTCAGTTATTTCTTTGGGATTTCGGGAGGACTACCGCCTGACTTCCTTTTTATTCAGCATATGCAAATTTATTATCAAAATGCGCATTACTAGTCTGCTCATATGCATCATGTTTGCATTTGTTATATCTTATGTCCAAACTGTCTTGCGAGTACATTCAAATTACTCACCTGGCTTGTTGATTTGGCCAGATGTTGACAAAGGCGATCTCATGGATGAAGAGTTCGATAGCGAGTCCGACGCCTAGAGGAGTCTCAGTCAGTCTCTTGCGTTCCTGGAGTTGGTCACTTGTATTATATACGCTTCCGCTACCCAGATAAATTTATCGAGTCTCACTCCGACGCTCGATGAGCTGTAAGATATTGGAGTCGTGTCACCCACTACACTGTGACATATCCACCACCACTTTTATTACGAGTCCATAGTTATGCCACCATACCCTTGAGTCATATCCGCCTTTATGTATAGTATCGGCGTGCTTGTAATAAATTGTTGAGCAGCCTCAGCTCAACCTTGTATAATAATTAGTACCCTGGAATTCTGTATCAAGGATTTGTCTACCAGTAAGAAGGATTCTTCTACACTGGTCCGATAAAAAGATCGGTTTCTCAGTAAATATTTTATTGGAAAACCAGTCTTGACGAACTTGGTATCAGAGCCAGGCTGACTGTAGGAAGCCACTAGGTATGATAGCTAATCGGTTATTAGCATATTGAGTGCTATTTTAGCATTTTTCATTTGTAGCAATTTTCTGTTGGTCATCATAAATTTATGATTTGACTATTTGGAATTTTTGTCTACTTTTGTAGATGGCCGGCAGCGACTGTGAGTCACATGTGTTCGCCAATATACCTGAGGGGTTTATCAAGCTTCTCGTCTCCATCACCAAGGTCGCGATTGGGCCATCGACTCGTCCAGAGTTCACACTCTACCCGCACAAGATCAGCGACAGCGTGTCGATGCACCAGGCCACGGTGCAATTCAAGGGAGGGCGTTCTGAGTCACGCCGCTTCCGATTTGTGGGCAGGGCCATGCCTACGGAGAGGCATGCCATGCAGATGGCTGCCCGTGAGGCGATAGCTCATCTCCGAGATGCTCTTCCTTCGATGAAGACTCGTCGCTACCGCTACCTTCCATGCCACGTGCCTTACACATGTCACTATGCGTTCGCTGGCGCAAGGGGAGAGCGAGATGAGGCTATCGAAATGTTGGTTGAGTACCTAAAGGCTCTTGAGGCAGCTTTTGATAACCTTGTGGACGACTTGGTGGCTGCTCGTATGGACTTAGTTCAGAGCGGTTCGGCCAACAGGAGGGAGCTCCTCCATACAGCACCACCACTGACTTATGTCTCATCCTCAGCATCCTATGCACCTGCCATCTTAGCCACCGCTCGCCGCCTGCCTACCACTGAGGAGGACCAAGTCATTGCTCCTACTCCAATCAGAGCTGCACCACCTGCCGCGCCCGCACCATCTCCTCAACCCAGTATTTTGCGCCTGGAACCTATTAGTGAGGAGGAGGTCGAGTCTCCATCACCACTGGGTCTTACCCTCGGCAGACCAAGGGAAGTTTTCACCATCTTCGACTAAGTGCGCCTAGCCCCCGTGCGATGTGTTCGCTTGTATGATATGTTTATATGTATATAGGTTTGGTGAGAAGTAGTTTGTGTGCGCATCATGTAGGAATTCGGAGAAGTGCACTAGCCTAAATAACATGTCAGGAATGTGTACGCACATCCTGAGTGATGTATTGTATAATTACGACTTGCGTGTAAGATATGTACTGAGCGGTCCTTCTCCATGCGCAATCAAGTATTTTTTTGAAAAATCTTTGGAGTTCTTAAATTTTCCGCATTTGCAAATCTATTTATTTATTTTTTCCACTCACTTTTTCTCATGAGTTCTGCAAAAATAGCCCAGAGTGGAAAATGACTCGTCCCTGGACTCGTTCCATGCCAAGTCCACCGGAAGAAAGTTATGGTACCCAGACAAGTAACAATTTCATGCAAGGGCAGTCAAGTCAGCAAGGCAGTGAAACAACATTTTCTCAAGTATGCCGCCTTTATGAGCAAAGCCAGCAGCAGCACCAAGAAATGATGAACCATGTCATCAATATGGGAAATCACCGTGAACCATATAAGCAGTATTCCAAATTGTCTGAACTACAAAAGACACGTCCTCCAACGTTATCTCTCACTGACAGACCTCTTGAAGCCGATGATTGGCTTCGAGACATCGAAAGGAAATTAATTATTGCACAATGTTCGGACCATGAGAAGGTACTTTATGCACCGCACTACCTCACTAGAGCAGCTGCATCATGGTGGGAAAATTTTCTACACATGCACCCTAATGAAAATAATATCACCTGGGAAAAATTTAAAGAAGGTTTTCGTGGGGCGCATATTCCGAGAAGCATTATGAAGATCAAGAAAAGGGAGTTTGATGACCTCAAGCAGAGAGGCATGACAGTGACTGAGTACAATAGTCAATTTACTCAATTATCACATTATGCCAACGAGGAGCGTATGACTGAAAATAAAAAGATGGAAAAATTCCTGGACGGTCTGGCACCAGCACTTAAATGCCAGCTGGTCGTACACACTTTTCCTGATTTCAAAACATTGGAGGACAAGGCTATTACATTGGAAAATGAGCGCCGCGGCATGGAGGATATTCGCAAGCGCAAAAGGGATAAGACTACTGTCAGGACCGGTTTTTCAGTAAAATAATTACCGAGAGACCGACTTTTTTATCGAACCAGCACAGAAGAATACTTCTTACTGGTAGACAAATCCTTGATACAGAATTCCAGAGTACTGAATATTATACAAGGTTGAGCTGAGGTCGCTCAACAATTTATTACAAGCACGCCGATATAATACATAAGGGCAGATATGACACAATGGTAGGGTGGCATACTACTAACTCGTAATAAAAAGGTGGTGGATATGTCACAGTGTGGTGGGTGGCGTGACTCCAATATCTTACAGTTCATCGAGTGTCGGAGTGAGACCCGATAAATTTATTTGGTGGTTGGCGGAAGCAGTTATATAACAGTGATCAACTCCAGGATCGCAAGAGACTGACTGGGACTCCACTAGACGTCGGACTCGCTATCGAACTCTTCATCCATGAGATCGCCTTCGTCAACATCTGGCCAAATCAACAAGCCAGGTGAGTACTTAGAATGTACTCGCAAGACAGTTCGGACATAAGATATAATAAATGCAAACATGATGCATGAGAGTTTTCTAGCAAAAAAATGTATCCGAATAATATAATTTATGTGCTGCATGCAAAAAAATAGAAGTCGGGCGGTAGTCCTCCCGAAATCCACAAGATAAATAAAAGAAAACCCAAACGAGTGTCTGAACGACGCCTCGTGAGGGAAAATGAATGATAACATGCCACAGTCGGACGTCTGAGCGACATCACATAAAGGGCTTATAATGAAAGTAAATGACAAGAATGCCACAGTCGGACGTCTGAGCGACATCACATAAAGGGCTTATAATGAAAGTAAATAATAAGAATGCCACAGTCGGACGTCTGGGCGACATCACATAAAGGGCTTAC
>LR738710.1:160921473-161012593 GCA_902687465.1 Secale cereale
AAGTAAATAACAAGAATGCCATAGTCGGACGTCTGAGCGACATCACATAAAGGGCTTATAATGAAAGTAAATAACAAGAATGCCACAGTCGGACGTCTGAGCGACATCACATAAAGGGCTTACAAAAAAAACAAGAATGCCACAGTCGGACGTCTGAGCGACATCACATAAAGGGCTTATATAAACACTGGTATAATGGTAAAATACTTCAAGAGATAAATCAGTGCAGAGACAACTGGTTAGTTCATCTACCCAAAATGATCTTGACAAAAATCATCACTCTTGTTACTATCCTAAATTTCTAGAGACGGTCACCGGGGTTGACACGAAGATTGACTCTAGGCCATAAACATGGCTACTCGGAAGATTTGACTCTGCAGAGCTTGTACTCTTATACCACAGCCAACGGATTCCACTAGCCATAGGGACTAGCTCTGTCTACAGAGTTTTAGCAGAAACACAACTGACCAATACACACCCATTTCACATCCTGCTGTCCGGAATCACCCGTGACAACATTCACGAAAAACTTTAAGATGGGGAGGCTACAACCTCGAATAGCATGGGATCAAATTTATATATGCGCGCTCTAAGGGGTGCCCCCCTCTCGGTCCCAACCGGAAACACCCATGCCCCCTGATCGGATGAAGGGCTTTAATCCAGGGCCATGGAACCCTCATCCCGGCCCCTCTACTTGGTGTGTACACGGAAACAGGTTTGCAACTGACTAAACCGTAATCTTAGCAGATGGCATATGACAGTACCAAAAAGGAGACGAACGGGATCACGACTTGATCCACGTTGATATTAGAGTTAACCATTGACTGGCATGCTCCAACAATACCTGTACACCACCCATCATGTCACCACATGATCGGGGTGTTTCAACCATCATCATTCGGGTTCACCCGAAGCTTGCTTGCATGAAATATAATCATCCACAAATGCTTATATGACCATGCTATGAAAGAAGAACTACTCAAGCAAACATGCAGCACACTCATCATATCAAAAGTTCAAACATGCTTGCCTGGTTCGGAGTAGTCGGAGTCTAACTCGGTGAAGTTCGCGGCTCCGTCACGTCCTTCGGTATCTACGTATTCAAACAAAACGAATACTAACATAAATACCGCGCGTGCAAAAATTTGCCCCAAATATTTTTCAAATAAATATGACTAAAAACTAGACAGAAAACTAAGAGGACAGAAAAAGAATCAACTCAAAATCACTTTTTGTTTAAAAGTTATAAGAGTTTCTGTCCAGGGACTTGTCAGTAATGAAACAGAAAGTTTCCAGGGGCTAGAATATTAAAACAGAAAAACGAATCGGTATGTAGTACGCCAGCCGAATAGGAAGACGTACTTTGCCCGAAGGCGCCTTCCAGAAAAATGCTTCGGAAGCAAAAGAGAGGCTGGCGAGGGGGTCCCACTCGTCAGGTTTAAAAACAGAACAGAGTTGCGCCGGCGCCAGAAGGTTGCGGTGGTCGCCGGCGCCGATCCATGGCGAGGTAGGGGGAGGGAGTGGTACCTATAGGTTCCTGGTGTTCTTCCGCATCGGTGGGTGGTGGAGTTGAGCGTCGGCGAGCCCCACGTCGACGGCGACCCTATCTCCGGCGGATGGCGGCTCGGATGGTCGTGGGCCTCGTCGGAGAGAGTTTCTGGGGTCAAATTGGAGTGGGGGTTAGTCTCATGTAGGTGTCAGGAGGCTACGAACGAGTCCAGGGCGGTGGAGGAGCTCTCACCAGAGCGGACGCTGCTGGAACCCGAGGCGAACAGAGGTGGCCGGAGTTGAGGAAGAAGGGCCCCTCAAGGCTCTTCCAGTGGCTGGGCGTGGTCTAGTGAGGTGGTGGAGAGGTGCGGGGTCGAGAGCGAGCTCGGAGGCGCTATATATAGCCGGCCCGAGGCGGTTGCCGTGAACGGGATAAGTCCGGCGATCGATTACGGCGGCGTTGTGGCTGGACGGTTGGTTTAGGAGCTTGAGCATCGACTAGGAGGTGCACTGATCCCATTTTGGTGCCTAACTCAGCGGGGTAAGGGCGGTAATGGCCTGTCCCCAATGGAACGGTCGTGCGGCCCGTCGGCGGCACAGAGCGCGTCCTGTGCGTGCCAGGCCACGGCGACGGTGCTGCAGGCATGCACTGGCGATGGAGAAGGCCACGCGGAGCCCCCAGGCGACTTGGGCGGTGCAAAACGGCGTTGTGCCGCAGGGTGCCTCGTGTCGACCGCCACGGGTGGCTCTGCCGCTGCGGAAGACGCCGGCGTGGGCGGGCCAGGGCGCCACCAACGCCAAGAACCAGCCAAGCGCGCGTGTGGCGCTCTAGATAAGAGCGAGGTGTAGTGGAGCATCGAGCCAAAGAGGCACTGGTGACATTGACGATCGTTCTCTGACGAACTGACAAAGCTGCACTGTCGTCTGTAATTCTTCAGTTAACTTTTTCTGAAACTGACAGAAACAGTGCACGCCAGGTGTTTGACGAAATGATTTTGGCATGTGGAAAATCTTGCTGGAGCTGATATTTGGTGGAGTGGCCTCTTGATGCATATAGAGGCTGCCTGAATTTTCACAGAATTTTTGGAAGAAGAAAAATATGAATTTCACCAAAATTTGCAAATCTGGTCCAAACTTGCAGCAAGTGAAATTTGAAAATTTTGAACTGTGGACCAGTGAAACAAGATGGATCTAGGTTGTGGTTACTAAGGACTAACCAGGGAAGTTGGTTTGGAAACAAACATCAAAGTGAACATGGTGGTTCCTTTGTAAATCACCATGGTTCATTTCAATGGACAGAAATTGTTTTTGGTGCAAAATAATTAGAAGAAAAATTCCAATAAGGTTGAAACTTGCTGGAATTGATGAGAAACTTGTCTCAAGGTGAAGAGGAGTTCTTGGAGAGAAATATTTTCATTGGGTGCCAAGGCAAGAAAGGTTTGAAAGGGGAAGACAAGTCCAAGATTAATCATATGATGGATATTCATGGGGGAAAAAGAATCATACAAACCTTAATGAGAAAAACAACTTGTGTTTAGCTTAACACAAGAAGGAAATCTTCATGACCAAAACCAAGCTTGAGAAGAACATACAAACTTTGGTCAGAAAAGATTTTAGAAGGGTTTTCAAGAGAAGATCAAATATCCCCCTTCCAAAAGACCAAAAATTTGGAAGAAAAGAAATCCAAAAATTTGGAGTGTTACAACACCTACCCCCTTAGGAAAAATCTCGTCCCCGAGATTTCAGCTGATCCTCAAATAGGTGTGGGTGTTCTGTCCGAAGAAAATCTTCCCTTTCCCATGTTGCCTCACCCTCTGTGTGATTGCTCCACTGAACCTTGAGAAATTTTATTGTCTTCTGATGGGTCCTCCTTTCAGGCTCTTCCAATATCTTTATTGGGCGCTCCCAGTAGGTGAGGTCTGGTTGCACGTCAAGATTTTCATGTGACACATGCTTTTCTAGGTTGCTTACACATTTCCGTAGCTGCGAAACGTGGAACACGTCATGGACGTCTGATAGTTCTTTGGGAAGGTCCAACTGGTAGGCCACTGTGCCTCTCCGTGCAACTATACGAAAGGGTCCGATAAATCGTGGCGCTAGCTTTCCTTTGACCTTGAACCGTTGCAGTCCCCTCATAGGAGATACACGTAGGTACACGTTTTCACCGGGTTCAAAACGTACTTCCCGATGCTTTTGATCGTAATAACTCTTCTGTCGGCTTTGGGCTGTCTTGAGTTGATCTCGTATTATTTTAACTTTTTCCTCAGCTTCTTTTAACATGTATGCGCCGAAGATACGACTGTCCCCTGTTTCTGACCAGTTTAATGGAGTACGACATCTTCGTCCGTACAAGGCTTCGAAAGGTGCCATCTTCAGGCTGGCTTGGTAACTATTGTTGTATGCGAACTCGGCATACGGTAAGCTTGCCTCCCAACTGGTCCCATATGTGAGGACACATGCCCTCAGCATGTCTTCTAGTATTTGATTTACTCGTTCCGTTTGTCCTCCAGTCTGGGGTGATAGGCTGTACTGAATACTAGTTGCGTTCCCAGGGCTTGCTGTAAATGATCCCAAAATTTGGAGACGAACTGAGTGCCTCTGTCGGATATTATAGTCTTTGGAACCCGATATAGACACACTATACGAGCGAGGTAAAGTTTGGCAAGCTTATGGGTGGTGTGGGTTGTTTTGACTGGAATGAAGTGTGCCACCTTAGTCAGTCTATCTGTGATGAACCATATGGCATCATTTCCGTGCTGTGACCGTGGCAGTCCAACAATAAATTCCATCCCAATATCGTCCCATTTCCACTCAGGTATCTTGTTTGGCTGTAACAGTCCTGCGGGTTTTTGGTGCTCGGCTTTAATGCGTTGACATGAATCACAACATGTAATGTATGTGGCTATGTCCCTCTTCATACCGTGCCACCAAAATCTTTCCTGAATGTCCTTGTACATTTTGGTCCCTCCAGGGTGGATTGAATACGGAGCGGTGTGGCTCTCTCCTAGAATTTTTTGTTTGAGGTCTTTGCTATTGGGTACGCAAAGCCTGTCTCCGAACAATAATATTCCCTCACTGTCTATGGTAAATTCTGAGGCCTTGCCCTGACTTACTTTTCTTTTTATTCCTTCAATGCTGGGGTGTCCATGCTGAGCCTTCTTTATTTGTTCTATTAGTGTAGGCCGTATTTCCATATTTGACACTTCGCCTTCAGTGACCATCATTAAGTTGAGCTTGGCGAATTCCTGCTGAAATTCAGGTCTCAGGTTTTGTAGGCTGCCGTTGTCCGGGCTGGCGTTACGGCTGAGAGCATCGGCTACTACGTTTGCCTTTCCTGGATGATAGTGGATGCCAACATCATAATCTTTTACGAGTTCCAACCAGCGTCGTTGTCGCAAATTGAGTTCTGGTTGTGTGAAAATATATTTGAGACTCTTATGGTCCGTATATATTTCACAACGATTCCCAAGCAAAAAGTTCCTCCACTCTTTGAGTGCATGAATGACTGCTGCCAGTTCCAAATAGTGAGTAGGATAATTCTCTTCATGTTTCCGTAGTTGCCGGGAAGCGTAGGCGACTACTTTGCCTTCTTGCATTAGTACGCACCCGAGGCCTTTCCGGGACGCGTCACAATATACTTCAAAACTTTTGTGTATGTCTGCTAGAACCAATACTGGGGCTGTTGTTAATTTGTTTTTAAGTTCCTAGAAGCTTTTCTCACACGCTTCGGTCC
The DNA here is from genome assembly GCA_902687465.1 of Secale cereale. Classification (NCBI taxonomy): domain Eukaryota; kingdom Viridiplantae; phylum Streptophyta; class Magnoliopsida; order Poales; family Poaceae; genus Secale; species Secale cereale. The sequence continues at coordinate 160,926,695 of LR738710.1, forward strand.
ACACGAATTTCTTATCCTTCTTGAGTAACTGTGTCATTGGTTTGGCTATGGTGGAAAATCCCTCAATAAACCTCCGGTAATATCCAGCCATTCCGAGGAAACTTCGTACATCTCTTACATTGGCCGGTGACTTCCGACCAAGTACAGCCTTGACTTTTTCCGGGTCCATAGCTACTCCTTGTGTCAATATGTGGCCTAGAAAACCATCCTGCCTTAACCAAAATTCACACTTGCTGAATTTGGCGTAGAGTTGATGCTTCCATAATTCTCCTAGTACAATGCGGAGATGTTCAACATGCTCTTCTGGTGTCTTTGAATATACCAAGATATCATCAATAAATACCACCACAAATTTGTCCATAAATTTCATAAACACTTTGTTCATGAGGTGGACAAAATATGCGGGGGCGTTGGTCAGTCGAAACGGCATTACTGTAAATTCATATAGTCCGTATCTGGAGGTGAATGATGTTTTTGGGATATCTTCTGTCCGTACTTTTAATTGATGATAAGCCGACCTTAAATCAATTTATGAGAAAACCTTGGCTTGCGCGAGCTGGTCAAATAAATCATTTATCCGTGGCATCGGATATTTGTTCTTGATAGTGACCATGTTGAGCGCTCGGTAGTCTATACACAATCTCATAGTCCCATCTTTCTTTTTGGCAAATAATACCAGCGAACCCCAAGGTGAGGAGCTGGCCCGTATAAATCCTCTGTCCAATAATTTCTTTTATTTGCTTCTTTAGTTCAACCAATTCGGACGGTGCCATTCTGTATGGTTTCTTGTAAATGGGGGTGGTTCCAGGTGCTAGCTCAATGATGAATTCTATTTCTCTGTCTGGTGGCATGCCTGGTAGTTCTTCGGGAAATATGTCCGGAAATTCACATACTACTGGAACTTTGCTTAATTCAGAAGTGTCCACCTTGTTCAATTTTGGTTGCCGCGATACCGGTCTTTCTTGAGCTGCGACTCTTATCGTCTTTCCGTGATGATGAGTAAGAATCACAGATCAGTTGAAGCAATCGATAAATCCTTTGTTGGTGGTTAGCCAGTCCATACCCAGGATAACATCCAGTCCCTTGTTTTCCAACATAATGAGGTTTGCGTGAAACTTTAACCCTTCAATTTCAATGGTTATACCTTGGCAGTAATTTTGAGTGATCTGCTTACTTCCGGGGGATTTGATGGTCATCGATTTTCCCAAGGGTAGCATCGAAAAGTCATGTTGCAAAGCAAAACTCTTCGAAATGAACGAATGAGAAGCTCCAGAATCAAACAAAACCGTGGCAGGTATTGTGTTGACAGGGAACATACCGAGTACGATATCCGGGGCATCCTGTGCTTGGTCCTTGGTCACATGGTTCAGGTGGCCTTTCTTGTGAATTTTATTGGGGTTGAAGTTGTTACGCTTGGGCGCGGAATTGTTTCCGTTGCTGTTTGGCTTTGGTGCTGAGTTCCTTGGCTTTGGGCACTGTTTAGCATAGTGTCCCTCTTCTCCACAAGCGTAGCAAGTAACACCTGGGCGATATGTGAAATCCTTGTCCCTTGCATGAATTTTTTTGCTCAGACGTGTGTCATTGGTCATAGATTTGTTCGCCCCATTTTTCTGAAAATTCATCTTATTCTTGTTGTTGCGAGTGTGGTTGGTCTGATCCATTTTTCGCTTGCGAATGTCTTCCAGACTGCGACGCTCATTTTCCAAGGTAATAGCCTTGTCCACAAGTGTCTTGAGACGAGCTATCGCCTCACGGACAGCCATTTGCATGGCATGCCTCTCCATAGGCATGGCCCTGCCCACAAATCGGAAACAGCGTGCTTCAGAACACCCTCCCTTGAATTGCACCGCGGCCTGGTGCATCGACACGCTGTCGCTGATCTTGTGATGGTAGAGTGTAAACTCTGGGCGGGTCGATGGCCCGATCGTGACCTTGGTGATGGCGACGAGGAGCTTGATAAACCCCTCAGGAATGTTGGCGAACACTTCTGAATCGCAGTCGCCGTTGGCCATCTACAAAAGTAGACAAAAATTCCGAATAGTCAAGTCATAAATTTATAATGACTAACAGAAAATTGCTACAAATGCAAAAATGCTGAATAGCACTTAATACGCTAATAACCGATTAGCGATCGCACCTAGTGGCTTCCTACAGTCAGCTTGGCTCTGGTACCAAGGTTGTCAGGACCGGTTTTTCTGTAAAATAATTACCGAGAGACCGACCTTTTTATCGAACCAGCACAGAAGAATACTTCTTACTGGTAGACAAATCCTTGATACAGAATTCCAGAGTACTGAATATTATACAAGGTTGAGCTGAGGTCGCTCAACAATTTATTACAAGCACGCCGATATAATACATAAGGGCGGATATGACACAATGGTAGGGTGGCATACTACTAACTCATAATAAAAAGGTGGTGGATATGTCACAGTGTGGTGGGTGGCGTGACTCCAATATCTTACAGTTCATCGAGTGTCCGAGTGAGACCCGATAAATTTATTTGGTGGTTGGCGGAAGCGGTTATATAACAGTGATCAACTCCAGGATCGCAAGAGACTGACTGGGACTCCACTAGACGTCGGACTCGCTATCAAACTCTTCATCCATGAGATCGCCTTCGTCAACATCTGGCCAAATCAACAAGCCAGATGAGTACTTTGAATGTACTCGCAAGACAGTTCGTACATAAGATATAACAAATGCAAACATGATGCATGAGAGTTTTCTAGCAAAAAAAATGTATCCGAATAATATAATTTCTGCGCTGCATGAAAAAAAAAAAGAAGTCGGGCGGTAGTCCTCTCGAAATCCACAAGATAAATAAAAGAAAACCCAAACGACTGTCTGAATGACGCCTCGTGAGGGAAAATGAATAATAACATGCCACAGTCGGACGTCTGAGCGACATCACATAAAGGGCTTATAATGAAAGTAAATAACAAGAATGCCACAGTCGGACGTCTGAGCGACATCACATAAAGGGCTTATAATGAAAGTAAATAACAAGAATGCCACAGTCGGACGTCTGAGCGACATCACATAAAGGGCTTATAATTAAAGTAAATAACAAGAATGCCACAGTCGGATGTCTGAGCGACATCACATAAAGGGCTTATAATGAAAGTAAATAACAAGAATGCCACAGTCGGACGTCTGAGCGACATCACATAAAGGGCTTATAATAAAAAAATAACAAGAATGCCACAGTCGGACGTCTGAGAGACATCACATAAAGGGCTTATATAAACACTGGTATAATGGTAAAATACTTCAAGACATAAATCAGTGCAGAGACTACTGGTTAGTTCATCTACCGAAAATGATCTTGACAAAAATCATCACTCTTGTTACTATCCTGAATTTATAGAGACGGTCACCGGGGTTGACACGAAGATTGACTCTAGGCCATAAACATGGCTACTCGGAAGATTTGACTCTGCAGAGCTTGTACTCTTAAATCACAGCCAACGGATTCCACTAGCCACAGGGACTAGCTCCGTCTACGGTGTTTTAGCAGAAACACAACTGACCAGTACACACCCATTTCACATCCTGCTGTCCGGAATCACCCGTGACAACATTCACGAAAAACTTTAAGACGGGGAGGCTACAACCTCGAATAGCATGGGATCAAATTTATATATGCGCGCTCTAAGGGGTGTCCCCTCTCGGTCCCAACCGGAAACACCCATGCCTCCTGACAGGATGACGGGCTTTAATCCAGGGCCATGGAACCCTCATCCCGGCCCCTCTACTTGGTGTGTACACGGAAAGAGGTTTGCAACTGACTAAACCGTAATCTTAGCAGATGGCATATGACAGTACCAAAAAGGAGACGAATGGGATCACGACTTGATCCACGTTAATATTAGAGTTAACCATTGACTGGCATGCTCCAACAATACCAGTACACCACCCATCATGTCACCACATGATCGGGGTGTTTCAACCATCATCATTCGGGTTCACCCAAAGCTTGCTTGCATGAAATATAATCATCCACAAATGCTTATATGACCATGCTATGAAAGAAGAACTACTCAAGCAAACATGCAGCACACTCATCATATCAAAAGTTCAAACATGCTTGCCTGGTTCGGAGTAGTCAGAGTCTAACTCGGTGAAGTTCGGGGCTCCGTCACGCCCTTCAGTATCTACGTATTCAAACAAAATGAATAGTAACATAAATACCGCGCATGCAAAAAGTTGCCCCAAATATTTTTTAAATAAATGTGACAAAAAACTAGACAAAAAACTAAAGAGGACAGAAAAAGAATCAACTCAAAATCACTTTTTGTTTAAAAGTTATAAGAGTTTCTGTCCAGGGACTTGTCAGTAATGAAACAGAAAGTTTCCAGGGGCTAGAATATAAAAACAGAAAAACGAATCGGTACGTAGTACGCCAGCCGAATAGGAAGACGTACTTTGCCCGAAGGCACCTTCCGGAAAAACGCTTCGGAAGCAAAAGAGAGGCTGACGAGGGGGTCCCACTCGTCAGGTTTAAAAACAGAACAGAGTCGCGCCGACGCCGGAAGGTTGCGATGGTCGCCGGCGCCGATCCATGGCGAGGTAGGGGGAGGGAGTGGTACCTACAGGTTCCTGGTGTTCTTCCACGTCGGTGGGTGGTGGAGTTGAGCGTCGGTGAGCCCCACATCGACGGCGACCCTATCTCCGGCGGACGGCGGCTCGGGTGGTCGTGGGCCTCGTCGGAGAGAGTTTCTGGGGTCAAATTGGAGTGGGGGTTAGTCTCATGTAGGTGTCAGGAGGCTACGAACGAGTCCAGGGCGGTGGAGGAGCTCTCACCAGAGCGGACGCTGCTGGAACCCGAGGCGGACGTAGGTGGCCGGAGTTGAGGAAGAAGGGCCCCTCGAGGCTCTTCCAGTGGCTGGGCGTGGTCTAGTGAGTTGGTGGAGAGGTGCGGGGTCGAGAGCGAGCTCGGAGGCGCTATATATAGCCGGCCCGAGGCGGTTGCCGTGAACGGGATAAGTTCGGCGATCGATTACGGCGGCGCTGTGGCTGGACGGTTGGTTTAGGAGCTTGAGCATCGACTAGGAGGTGCACTGATATCATTTCGGTGCCTAACTCAGCGGGGTAAGGGCGGTAATGGCCTGTCCCCAATGGAACGGCCGTGCGGCCCGTCGGCGGCAGAGAGCGCGCCCTGTGCGTGCCAGGCCACGACGACGGTGCTGCAGGCGTGCGCTGGCGATGGAGAAGGCCATGCGGAGCCCCCAGGCGACTTGGGCGGTGCAGAACGGCGTTGTGCCGCAGGGTGCCTCCTGTCGGCTGCCACGGGTGGCTCTGCCGCCGCGGAAGACGCCGGCGTGGGCGGGCCAGGGCGCCACCGAAGCCAAGAACCAGCCAAGCGCGCGTGCGGCGCTCTGGATAAGAGCGAGGTGCAGTGCAGCATCGAGACAAAGAGGCACTGGTGAGATTGACGATCGTTCTCTGACGAACTGATGAAGCTGCACTGTCGTCTGTAATTCTTCAGTTAACTTTTTCTGAAACTGACAGAAACAGTGCACGCCAGGTGTTTGACGACATGATTTTGGCATGTGGAAAATCTTGCTGGAGCTGATATTTGGTGGAGTGGCCTCTTGATGCATCTAGAGGCTTCCTGAATTTTCACAGAATTTTTGGAAGAAGAAAAATATGAATTTCACCAAAATTTGCAAATATGGTCCAAACTTGCAGCAAGTGAAATTTGTAAATTTTGAACTGTGGACCAGTGAAACAAGATGGATCTAGGTTGTGGTTACTAAGGACTAACCAGGGAAGTTGGTTTGGAAACAAACATCAAAGTGAACATGGTGGTTCCTTTGTAAATCACCGTGGTTCATTTCAATGGACAGAAATTGTTTTTGGTGCAAAAATAATTAAAAGAAAATATCCAATAAGGTTGAAACCTGCTGGAATTGATGAGAGACATGTCTCAAGGTGAAGAGGAGTTCTTGGAGAGAAATATTTCATTGGGTGCCAAGGCAAGAAAGGTTTGAAAGGGGAAGACAAGTCCAAGATTAATCATATGATGGATATTCATGGGGGAAAAAGAATCATACAAACCTTAATGAGAAAAACAACTTGTGTTTAGCTTAACACAAGAAGGAAATCTTCAAGACCAAATCCAAGCTTGAGAAGAACATACAAACTTTGGTCAGAAAAGATTTTAGAAGGGTTTTCAAGAGAAGATCAAATATCCCCCTTCCAAAAGACCAAAAATTTGGAAGAAAACAAATCCAAAAATTTGGAGTGTTACAACTACACATACTCGCAACAACCGGAACAAGACTGATTTTCAGAAAAATGGGGCGAACCAATCCATGACCAATGACCCATGCCCGAACAAAAATTTTCATGCAAGGGACAAGGATTTTACATATCGCCCAGGTGTTACTTGCTACGCTTGTGGAGAAGAGGGACACTATGCCAAACAGTGCCCAAAACCAAGAAACTCGGCCCCCAAACCGAACAATAGTGGAAACAATTCAGCACCCAAGCGTAACAACTCCAACCCCAATAACAACCACAAGAAAGGTCACTTGAACCATGTGACCAAGGAGGAAGCACAGGATGCCCCGAATATCGTACTCGGTACGTTCCCTGTCAACACAATACCTGCCACGGTTTTGCTTGATTCTGGAGCTTCTCATTCATTCATTTCAAAGGACTTTGCTTTGCAACATGATTTTTCGATGCTTCCCTTGGGAAAATCCATGACCATCAAGTCCCCCGGGATTAAGCAAATCACTCAAAGTTACTGCCGAGGTGTGATCATTGAGATTGAAGGACTAAAGTTTCAGGCAAACCACATCGTATTGGAAAATAAGGGACTGGATGTTATCCTAGGAATGGACTGGTTAACCACAAACAAAGGATTTATCGACTGCTTCAATCGGACTGTAATTCTTACTCATCATCACGGGAAGACGATAAGAGTTGCAACTCAAGAATGACCAGTATCACGGCAACCAAGATTGAACAAGGTAGACACTTCAGAGTTAAGCAAAGTTCCAGTTGTGTGTGAGTTCCTGGACGTATTTCCTGAAGAACTGCCAGGCATGCCACCAGACCGGGAAATGGAGTTCATTATTGATCTAGCACCTGGAACCACCCCCATTTACAAGAAACCATACGGAATGGCACCCTCCGAATTGGTAGAATTAAAGAAGCAAATAAAAGAATTGCTGGACAAAGGATTTATACGGGCCAGCTCCTCACCTTGGGGTTCACCGGTATTATTTGCCAAGAAAAAGGATGGGACACTAAGATTATGTATAGACTATCGAGCCCTCAACATGATAACCATCGAAAACAAATATCCGATGCCACGGATAAATGATTTGTTTGACCAGCTCGCATAAGCCAAGGTTTTCTCAAAAATTTATTTAAGGTCGGGATACCATCAATTAAAGGTACGGACAGAAGATATCCCTAAGACAACATTCACCTCCAGATACGGATTATATGAATTTACAGTAATGCCGTTTGGACTGACAAACGCCCCCGCAAATTTTGTCCACCTCATGAACAAAGTGTTTATGAAATTTATGGACAAATTTGTTGTGGTGTTTATTGATGATATCCTGGCATATTTTATGACGCCAGAAGAACATGCTGAACGTCTCTGAATTGTACTGGGAGAATTAAGGAAACAACAGCTATACACCAAATTCAGCAAATGTGAATTTCGGTTAAGACAGGTTGCTTTTCTAGGCCACGTGTTGACACAAGAAGGAGTTGCTTTGGACCCAGAAAAAGTCAAGGCCGTACTTGGCTGGAAACCACCGGCCAACGTAACAGATGTACGAAGTTTTCTGGGAAGGGCTAGATATTACCGAAGGTTTATTAAAGGGTTCTCCATCATAGCAAAACCAATGACACAGTTACTTAAGAAGGATAAGAAATTTGTGTGGACTGAAGCTTGTGAGAAAAGCTTCCAAGAACTCAAAAGGAAATTAACAACAACACCAGTATTGGTTGTACCAGATATACACAAAAGTTTTGAAGTATATTGTGACGCATCCCGAAAGGGCCTCGGATGCATACTAATGCAAGAGGGCAAGGTGGTCGCATACGCCTCCAAGCAACTATGAAAGCATGAGGAAAATTATCCTACCCATGACTTAGAATTGGCAGCAGTCATTCATGCACTCAAGGAATGGAGGCACTTTTTATTGGGAAATCGTTGTGAAATATATACGGACCATAAAAGCCTCAAATATATTTTCACGCAACCATAACTCAATTTACGACAAAGGCACAGGTTGGAATTAGTGAAGGATTATGATGTTGGCATTCACTACCATCCAGGAAAGGCGAATGTTGTGGCAGATGCTCTTAGTCAAAAGTCAAAACCCCAGCTCGGACAACGACAGTCTACAAAACATGAGACCTGAATTTCAGCAGGAGTTCGCCAAACTCAACTTGGTGATGGTTACCGAAGGCAATGTGTCAAATTTGGAAATACAACCTACCCTAATGGAACCGATTAAGAAGGCTCAGCATGGACACCCCAGCATCGAAGGCATAAAGAGAAAGGTGAGTCTAGGCAAGGCCTCAGAGTTCCTCATAGACGATGAGGGAATATTATGGTTTAGGGACAGGCTTTGCGTACCCAATATAAAAGACCTCAAATAGCAAATTCTAACAGAAGGCCACGCCGCTCCATATTCAATTCACCCTGGAGGGACCAAAATGTAAAAGGACATTCAGGAAAAATTTTGGTGGCACGGTATGAAGAGGGATATAGCCACATTCATAGCATGTTGTGATTCATGTCAATGCATTAAAGCCGAGCACCAAAAACCAGCAGGACTATTACAGCCAAACAAGATACCTGAGTGGAAGTGGGACGAAATTGGAATGGATTTTATTGTCGGACTACCTCGGTCACAACACGGAAATGATGCCATATGGGTCATCACAGATAGATTGACTAAGGTGGCACATTTCATCCCAGTAAAGACCACCCACACCACTCAGAAGCTTGCAAAACTTTACCTCTCCCGTATAGTTTGCCTGCATGGAGTTCCGAAGACTATAATTTCTGACAGAGGCACTCAATTCGTCTCTAAATTTTGGGATCATTTACAGCAGGCTCTGGGAACTCAACTAGTATTGAGTACAACATATCACCCCCAGACTAGAGGACAAACTGAACGTGTAAACCAAATTCTAGAAGACATGCTGAGGGCATGTGTTCTCACCTATGGAACCAGTTGGGAAGAAAGCTTGCCGTATGCCGAGTTCGCATACAACAACAGTTACCAAGCCAGTCTACAAATGGCACCTTTTGAAGCCTTGTACGGGCGAAGATGCCGTACCCCATTAAATTGGTCAGAAACAGGAGACAGTCGTATCTTCGGCCCATACATGCTTAAGGAAGCTGAGGAGAAAGTTAGAATAATCAGGGACAGACTCAAGACAGCCCAGAGCCGACAAAAGAGTTATTACGATCAAAAACATCGTGAAGTCAGCTTTGAACCCGGTGGAAATGTGTATCTACATGTATCTCCTATGAGGGGCCTGCAACAATTCAAAGTCAAAGGAAAACTAACACCACGATTTATTGGACCCTTCTATGTAGTTGCCCAGAGAGGCACAGTAGCCTACCAGCTAGACCTACCCAAAGAACTATCAGACGTCCACGACGTGTTCCACGTCTCACAGTTGAGGAAGTGTGTAAGCAACCCAGAGAAACATGTATCTCATGAAAGCATTGATGTGCAACCAGACCTCACCTACAGGGAACGTTCAATAAAAATATTGGAGGAGTCTGAAAGGAGGACCCGTCAGAAGACAATTAAGTTTCTCAAGCTTCAGTGGAGCAATCACATCGAGGATGAAGCAACATGGGAAAGAGAGGATTTTCTTTGGACAGAGTACCCACACCTATTTGAGGATCAGCTGAAATATCGGGGACGTGATTTTTCCTAAGGGGGTAGGTGTTGTAACACTCCAAATTTTTTGGATTGGTTTTCATCAAATTCTTTATTCTATTGGAAGGAGGTTATTTAAAATTTTCTTGAAACCCCTCCTTCTCAAATCTTTTATGACAAAAGATTTTTGTGTCCTTCTCAACCTTGATCTTTGGTCTTGAGAGTTTTCACCTTGTGTTGGCTCAACACAAATAATTTTAAAAAGTTTTGACAATTTCTTTTTACTAAAAAGCATTCCTATAAAATTATGGGCTTATCCTTTCCCTTTCAAAAAATTTTCTTTTGCCATGACCTATGTTGAAAACTTTCTTCCAAAACTACCTCCCTACTTTGGGTCAAGTCTAACATCAAATTCCAGCAGGGTTCCACCTCCTTTAGATTTTATTTCTAATTATTTTACCCTCAAAACATTTTCTGTCTTTTAATTTGGACCTTAGTGATTTACAAAGGAACTACTGGATTCCCTTTGAGTTTTGATTCCAAACAAACTCCCTTGACTAGTCCTTAGTACCCTCAACCTAGATCCATCAAGATCTGCTGGTCCACAATTCAAAATTTTCAAAATTTGCTTGCTGCAAGTTTGGACTAGATTTGCCATTTTTGGTGAAATTCATTCTTTTTCTCTTCCTAAAAATCTGAGGAAATTCAGGCAGCCTCTAGATGCATCAAGAGACCACCTCACCAAAGATCAGCTCAAGAAAAAATTTCCACATGCCAAAATCATTTCGTCGAACAGTTGGCGTGCACTGTTGTTGTTCAAATTCAGACAAGTTCAAAGTTCAGTGTTGGGGTTCAGTCGACAGTGTCGTTTCCGTCAAACCGCCGCGTCAATCTCGCCAGTGCCCGCGTTGGCGCCTTGCTCACTGCTTCCCCTCCTTATCCAGAGCACCGCATGTTTGCTTGGCCGGTTGCGAGCGTCGGTGGGGATGTGGCTCGCCAGCTCCGGCATCTTCCTATGTGGACAGAATGTCGAAGAAACGGTCGACCACATGATCTTCACATGCCCATTCAGCAAAGCTTGCTGGGAAAAAAATTGCTATACACTGGCCCGTCTTTTACTCCAGACTAGACTTGATCGCACACACCAATGAGGAGGAGCATGGACCCCCTCTTCATGGAAATCTTTCTAACGGCGGCGTGGAGTCTGTGGAAAGAGCGCAATAATAAACACTTCAGGAGGATCAACCCTAGTACGGCCTCTTGGTTGACACGCTTCAATGAAGATTTTGGCCTCCTCCAATACAGGGTAAAAGAGGCTCAGAAAACCACTGTAATTGCCTACTGTAACTCTCTGCCCTAGACCCCCCTCTCGCTTGGCCGCTTTTGAGTGGTAGATACTACATTGTGCTCATCAAAACCTCACCCCCACTCCTTGGGGGGGGGGGGTAGGATGTCCACAAATATGTAACGCATTTTGTAACATACTTGTAACACTTTACATCATATATATATACACACAGTAGGAGCCTCTCCTACTGTCATTCCATCAAAAAAATAGGGGCCAGCCCTGCAGAACGGTGCCGCTCGGCACCGCCCAAACCACCAGAAGCCTCCGCGTGGCGGTCCACTCCCCTGTGCACGCTGCAGCACCGTCGCCGTGGCCTGAGTGGCGCAGAGTGCGCTCTCTGCCGCCGACGTGCCCGTGAAGCCGTTCCGTAGGGAATGTGGAGTACCGCCCAAGTTTTGCCACGTTTAGCCTCTGGATGGAACCAGTAGACCAACAAGTTGTTGCCAAGTCGCCTAAACCGCCTGTTCGGCCACGGCCTCACCGTAATCACTCGCCGGAGTTATCCCGTTTGTGGCAACCACCTCGGGCCGGCTATAAATAGCAACCCCGAGCTCGCATTCGACCCTACGCCTCACCTCCACCTCACCAGACCATGCCCAGCCACTAGAAGGACCTCGAGGAGGCCTTCTTCCCCAGCTCCGGCCGCCCCGATCCGCTTCGGGCTCCGGCAAGTCTCTCTCTGGCGAGAGCACCTCCGCCTCCCTATTCGTGCCAGTAGACTCCTAGTGCACCTAAACACCTAATCCGTGCTTCAATTTGGCCTCTGCAGCCCTCTCCGGCGAGATCCACCACCACCCGAACCACCGTCCACCGGAGTAAAGGCCATCGTCGACATGGTGCTCGCCGACGTCCAACTCCACCACCCACAGACGCGGAAGAGCACCGTGAGTCTGTAGGTACCATCTCCTCCCCCTACCTCGCCGTGGATCGGCGCCGGCGACCACCGCGGTTCTCGGGCGCCAGCGTACTCTGTTTTCCTCTTCAAAATTTAAAACCTGACGGGTGGGACCCCCTCGTCAGCCTCTCTTTTCTATTCGAACCGTTTTCCTGGAAAACGCCTTCGGGAAAAGTACGCTTTCCCTTTTGAGCTGGCGTATTTCTTACTGAAACGTTTTCTGTTTTTATAAACAAACCCCTGGAAACTTTCTGTTTCATTGCAGATAAGTCCCTGAGCTAAAACCTTAATAACTTTTTAACAGAAGATGATTTTGAGTTGATTATTTTTCTGTCTAGTTTTTTATTATATTTAATTGAAAAATATTTGGAACAATTTTTATGCGCGCACGGTATTTATGTTAGTATCCGATTTATTTTACCCGTAGATACCGGAGGAGGTGACGGAGCCACAAACTTCACCGAGCTAGACTCCGACTACTCCGAACCAGGCAAGCATGTTTGAACCTTTGATATGATGAGTGCTTTGCATGTTTGCTTGAGTAGTTTTCTCATGGCATGGTTATATAAGCAGTTTTGTGGGTGTTATATTACATGCAAGACAAGCTACGTGTGAGCTTCGAAAGTTGATGGTGAGCCAACCTGATCATGTGTGACATGATAGGTTGTAAGCTGGTATTGTTGAAGCATGCCAGTCAACCGTTTAACTCCAGTGTTAACGTGGATCAAGTCATGTTCCCGTTCGTCTCCTTTTTGTGCTGTCACATGTCTTCTCCAAAGAATACGGTCTAGTCAGTTGCAAACCTCACCAAATAGAGGGGCCGGGATGAGGTTTCCATGGCCTTGGATTAAAGCCCGTCATCCGGTCAGGGGGCATGGGTGTTTCCGGTTGGGACCGAGAGGGGGGCACCCCTTAGAGCGCGCGATATAAATTTGATCCCATGTTATTCGAGGTTGTAGCCTCCCTGTCTTAAAGTTTTTCGTGAACATTGCGTAGGGTGATTTCTGGCAGCGAGATGTGGAATGGGTGTGTACTGGTTAGTTGTGTTTCTGCTAAAATATCGTAAATGGAACTAGTCCTTTGTGACTACTGAAATCCGTTGGCTGTGGTTAAAGAGTACAAACTCTGCAGAGTCAAAACCATTCGAGTAACTATGTCCAAGGTCAAAGTTTTGATCGTCGTAGCAATGTCAGTATTACCGTCAGTGCCAGCGTCCGTCAGTCTCAGTGTCAGTCTCAGTAACAGTCTTTGGTGATTAAACATAGTGCTAAAAGTGGTAAACCCGGCCGAATGTCATTGCAGTGGATGGACTAACCAGTTTATTCTGTACTGAGTATTCCCTTGAGATGATTTACTTTCACGAGTTACTTGGTTTCGAATCATTATATAAGCCCTTTATGTGATGTCGCTCAGACGTCCGACTGAGGCATTATTGTTATTTACTTTTGATATAAGCCCTTTATCTGATGTCGCTCAAACGTCCGACTGAGGCATTATTGTTATTTACTTTTGATATAAGCCCTTTATGTGATGTCGCTCAGATGTCCGACTATGGCATTATTGCTATTTACTTTTGATATGAGCCCTTTATGTGATGTCGCTCAGACGTCCGACTGTGGCATTATTGCTATTTACTTTGATATAAGCCCTTTATGTGATGTTGCTTAGACGTCCGACTGAGGCATTATTGTTATTTACTTTTGATATAAGCCCTTTATGTGGTGTCGCCCAGACGCCCGACTGTGGCATGTTTGCTCATTTTACCTTTCGAGGCGTCGCTTCAGACACCCGATCGGTCTTCAGTTATTTCTTTGGGATTTCGGGGGGACTACCGCCTGACTTCCTTTTTATTCAGCATATGCAAATTTATTATCAGAATGCGCATTATTAGTCTGCTCATATGCATCATGTTTGCATTTGTTATATCTTATGTCCAAACTATCCTGCGAGTACATTCAAAGTACTCGCCTGGCTTGTTGATTTGGCCAGATGTTGACGAAGGCGATCTCATGGATGAAGAGTCCGATAGTGAGTCTGACACCTAGAGGAGTCCCAGCCAGTCTCTTGCGTTCCTGGAGTTGGTCACTTGTATTATATATGCTTCCGCTACCCAAATAAATTTATCAAGTCTCACTCCAACGCTCGATGAGCTGTAAGATATTGGAGTCGTGTCACCAACTACACTGTGACATATCCACCACCACTTTTATTACGAGTCCGTAGTTATGCCACCATACCCTTGTGTCATATCCGCCTTTATGTATAATATCGGCGTGCTTGTAATAAATTGTTGGGAAGCCTTAGCTCAACCTTGTACAATAATTAATACCCTGGAATTCCGTATCAAGGATTTGTCTACCAGTAAGAAGGATTCTTCTACACTGGTCCGATAAAAAGGTCGGTTTCTCAGTAAATATTTTATTGGAAAACCGGTCTTGACAGTGACCCGGCAGGCAGGTCAGAGGAACGACAAGACCCAATGGCCCAGAAGGGGGCTCATGGGAAGGCCAACTCATGTATGGCGGGCCGACTTGAGAGGACTTGCATAGGGAATATTTCCCTTACAAGGGAAGCACGACTAGGATTCCACTTGTAATAGAATAGTCATAATCCTACTAGGACTTCACACATAACCCGCTCCTTCAACTTAAATAAGGAGGGGCAGGGCGCCCCAAGAGGGACAGGTTTTGAGACACACAAGTTTAGACAAGATCAAAGTAGATGCCCTCAAGACAAACATCGCCCTTGTAACTGAGTTTGTAATCATCATCATCAATATCAATGAAGCAGGATGTAGGCCTTTACCTCCACCACGAGGGGCCAAACCTGGGTAAAATCTCGCGTCTCTCGTCCCGGTCAACACCGTTCAAGCTATTACCTAGTTGTGTTAGCCTCACGACTAAGTCCTCACACTAGAACATCTGGCCGTGACAAAACCACAACACCCATCAACTCGCAGAACAAGGAGAAGCTTGCTTAGTACGCCCTCTCCCCCGCCCACTGATGCAGTGGCTCGCAGAGTCGTAGGACGAAGAGAAGCTTGCTTATTACTACGCCTATGCCCGGTCCCTCGCCCACGCGCGCGGTGGCTCGCGGGACAAGGAGACATTTTTACTACTCCCTCTGTTAGACATATAATACTCCCCTACCTTGGGTAGAGAGATTATCATTTTGTTTGAAATACTATATGTCTTTTAGTAGTAGGAGTAGTTCAGTGGTAGGAGTAGTACTACATCAATTTCCTTGGAGTCTGTGCTGCATCAAGCTACCCTAGGCTATGTTACTACTCCCTCCTTTTCGGTTTAGGCTCAATTTCAAAATCTCTCGAACCAAGGTAGACGGTGAGTGGTGGAATTAATTTCGTAGTTTGCACAAGTACTTAATTAGTACGCTTGTTTTTCTCAAAAAGTTATGTTTACCAATGCATTAATTAGAACGAATGCATGCATGACCAGTAAATTTCCATGAACTTCTACATGCATTGGTGAGCTTTCTCTTGATAATGCTTGCATAGGGTGATTTAATGCACCTCGAAATACAAACATGTGATGGTAGGTACTACTCCCACCATTCCTAAATAATAAGTCCCTTTAGACATTTCAAATGGACCACAACATATGGATGTATGTAAACATATTTTAGAGTGTAGGTTCACTCATTTTGCTTCGTATGTAGTCACTTGTTAGAATATCTAGAAAGACTTATATTTAGGAACAGAGGGAGTAGTAGAATTGAGACTTATAAAATAGAAAAATGATTTTTTTAGATGAACCCTATTAAATGGAAAGGAGGGAGTAGTAAGTAGTACTACCTCGATAGTGGGTACGTACTCCGTAAAATCAGATTTTCCAAAAACTAAGTCGCTCAACCTTTTTTGCTTGTTTCCCTTCCTGCCTCATTGCCTCGAACAGACTATGCCAAACTCCCCTACCTGTCGCGTGGGAAAAGACCCGCCCTCGCCTTTTTAGTCCGGGTTTGTATCGATGGATCGCGCGAAGCAGCAAAAACCAAGCCATGTCTTGTACTCCTCCGTCATAGTGTACTAAAAGAGTGGAGACACTCGCTTTCATGAACGTTGTACTTCCTCTCGCCGACATGTGGGACATAAAGCAACTGGGTCAACGTGTCATGCACGAAATAACAATGCAGAACAACATGGGGGATGCACCCTAGTCGTAGCGCCCCAGTATTAGTAGTGAGCAATGAGACGTTACATCACAAAGGCGCACCTTTCCCCCCAAACGGACGAAGCAACCATTATTTCACACTTCGCAGTCCGCTTCTCCATCATCTCATTCAAAAAAATCACGTATTGCTTCTGCCATTGTTCTGCCTTAAGAGGGACGCACATCGCCTTGGTACATCATGACACGTGGGACCGCATGACAGGCCATGCTCCCCCGCCCACTGCTCGGTAAAATCACCTCATTTTTACTAATCTGGATACTACTACTAGTATCTTTTTAGATCAATATAGTCAGGATTCACCAAGGAGCAAAACCAAGTGGTAGGCTGCTCCTGTCGTGTTGGCATAGCAACTCAGCAGGGTCAGTCCGCACACGAAATGGCGACACACTTACAGGATCCCTTTGGCTGGCATGTGGCTCATCCACCATCTTGTTCCGCGTGCGATCCACCAAATTACAGTTCGGAGGAGCGGTTGGACTTGGAGGCACCCCAGTCGTAGCGCCGCAATAGTAATAAATGAGCGACGAGGGGTCAAATCACAAAGCCCCACCTTTCCCGCATTAAGTTGGACGAACGAAGCAACCGTAATTTCACTCTTGGGCGCAAGAGCATAAATAAAAAAGAAAACCAATGATGCGTGCGGCACCTACCTAGGGCACCCTAGGGTAGGAGAGCCTCCAGTACAAATCCACTTCTCCCTCGTCCTCTTGAAGACAACCGATGATGTGTGCGGCGGGTAGGGTATATAGGTACTATGACATGCTGGGCCACGCCGTAGTAAGCAGGAGAGGGTTTGAGTTCGAGTCGACGCCTTAATGTGGGTGGGCCGCTCGGTTTTACGGGAATGAGGCAGAATTTTGGGTTTGGGGAGCAGTGGAGATATAAGTAAAAAATGTGGAAGTAGGTTCGACCGAAAGGCAATGACGCATGGGCCTCGCATTTTGGTATACATGCAGCCGCGTGAATTTTTCTACTCAAAATAATGCATAAAAGTTTGTCAGGACCGGATTTTCGGGTTATCAATTTCCCAAAAAATGGCCCTTGTGCTCACCAGCCCCAGGATTACTGTTAGCTGATGAGGCACCAACTTGATACAAAAATTCCAAGCAAAGTACATATCATGTAGTACAAGACCATTCTGGCCTGTGAGTACAATACAAGATTTCTAGTGGCTGATGGCGAAAGCGGTTTGTGGTTCATCAGTGTCTATGGGACTCCATTTCCCACAGGAACAGCTGACCAGGATAACTCCTATCTTCGCGAGGCTGCTATCACCATTGCGTAGGTTCCAGGGCGGTCATCGCAACGCTCCTCTCCATGCAAGAGATCTGGCCAAGACAATAGCCAGGGACAAGCCAGTGAGTACTTTGAATGTACTCGCAAACATTATGAACACATGTACAATATAACAAAAGATAATCATGCTCTGAAATATTTCATGATCACAACGTGAGTCACGAAATAAAAAATCCATGATGCACGCAAGCAGGTTGTTTATATACAATATGAATATGCAATAAGGGAGTAGAAATGAAATGCACCGATCGGGTGTCTGAAGCGACGCCTCGAAAGGGTAATAATATAAAGCATGCCTCAGTCGGGCGACTTCACAAAAAGGGCTTATAAATGAAATAAATAACCAACATGCCATAGTCGGGTGTCTGTGCGACACCACATAAAGGGCTTATAAAGTAAATAAATAACAAGCATGCCACAGTCGGGCGTCTCAGCGACACCACATAAAGGGCTTATAAAGTAAATAAATAACAAGTATGCCACAGTCGGGCGTCTCAGCGACACCGCATAAAGGGCTTTTAAATATTTTAAATATCAAGCATGCCACAGTCGGGCATCTGAGCGACACCGCATAAAGGGCTTATAAGTAATTTAAATGACAAGCATGCCACAGTCGGGCGTTTGAGCGACACCACATAAAGGGCTTATAAGAGAATAATCACAGTGAATATCCAGGAGGTAGAACCGTCCCAGGGATACTCATAATTCAAATAATGTAAATGGTTAGTCCATAGTAATAGTATCCATACTCATCATGAGTCACAAGCTACGATCCATGTTCTCGTTTAGCAATTTTTCCTCCGAAGACCGACACTAAGACCGACACTTGACCCATCCCAGACTGTAGTCCTTACCCATGGACACGGCTATTCGAATAGATATAATCTCTGCAGAGGGTGTACTCTTTACCCACGAGTAACGGATTCCTTTAGTCCATCGGAACTAATTCCGTCTACGGTCTTTTAATTGAAAACACACCTGACCGCACACACCAGCCTAACTTACCGGTGTCTGGAATCACCCACGACACCCGTTAAGCGAAACTCTAAGTGGGAAGGCTACAACCTCGACTAGCATGGGATCACAAAATTTATAACACGCGCAAACTAGGGGAGCTACCACTTCGTCTCCAACCGAAAACACCCATGCCCCCGGACCAGGTGGCCTGCCTACCGGATGCAGCCGGTATCTTCCACCATGGCCTCTCTGTACGGTGTGTGCTAGAAAGGGGTTGACAACTTACTGAACCGTACCCTACCTATGGTAGGGACAAGTGGTAGTACGAAACAAGTATGGGGGTTACTGGAACAAGACTCGATCTACGGCTGACTCAGGAGGTTTAAGCGTGATTAGCATAACAAATATATTTCAGCCAACAGACAGAATCACCACCCATCATACCTCACCATGCCATACCGGAGTAATACGTTTTCGAGGCAGAGAAGACGTACTTCTGGGTTTACGTCTTCACTTAAACCAGCGCGGGCTGTCGCTGGGTCACTGACAGTGGGTCCGTCGGGCCCACTGGTCAGGTTTGACCAGTCGCCCGCGCCTTCTTTCTCCTCTGGCCGAGCAGAGGCGGAGCTCCGGTGATTGCCGCCGACGAACGGCGGCTCCCCATGGGATTCTGAGGGTAGGGATGGATCCGCCAGTCCAGGGCGGTCCTCCCAGTGGTCGAGAGGGTCGTGGGGACAAAGGGGGTCGCCGGCGGCGAGCTCTGCGGTGGACGGTGGCTTCTAGTGGATCGGGGTCTCGAGCTACGGTGGCTCCCAATCGAGTTTGAGCGGTGGGGTGGCTCCCCAAGGTCTAGGGGCGTCGAACGGTGGCACTGGATAGACTGGGGAGGCTCTGCTTGCGACGAAGCGGACCGAAGGGTGGCGGCGGCCGAGCTGACAGGAGATGGGGAAGACGGCCTCCCTCCATCGATTGCTGGCTGTGGGAGCAATGGGGGATGTTATGAGGTCGCCTGAGGGTCAGGACGAGCTCGGGGCTCCTTTTATAGGCGGTCGAGGTCGGTTCCGACGGCGGCAGTGGATAGGAACGGCGAACCGCCGTTCTGTATCCAGGGGGCACGTGGCGATGGCTGGCGGGGTCTCGCAGGGCGAGGGGATAAGCTCGAGCTGTTCAGGGGCAAGCTGGCGCGCGACTGTGGCTCGGGTGGCGCTGTCCATGGCAGGAGCCTGCTGCGGACGCCGGCGTGCCGCCAAGGTGGCTTTGACGGCGGCGCTGTAGGGCGCCAGGGTGGCTTGGAGGGTTCTGGCGAGTGGACAGGAACGAGGCGTGGACCTGCGGGTGAGCGACGGCTAGGGGCAAGACGTGGCGGCTCGGTGCGT
The DNA here is from genome assembly GCA_902687465.1 of Secale cereale. Taxonomy (NCBI): domain Eukaryota; kingdom Viridiplantae; phylum Streptophyta; class Magnoliopsida; order Poales; family Poaceae; genus Secale; species Secale cereale. Next base: position 160,946,633 of record LR738710.1, read on the forward strand.
GCGCGCGCAAAACGTGCGCTCTGGGCGCGCCCATAGCACACACGCCAGGCGCTCGATGTCATGCCAACGCGTTCTAGGCCTCTCTGATGCCTCTACAACTAAACAGAATTAGGCTAATAATCATGAGAGATCTAATAGACATGCTGGTAAGGTTATTAGAGCAACTTCCTAATGCAAGTCTTAAAGCATGCCAAAACTGGCGATGCTCCTAACCTGCTTGATGAAATGCCAGGGGTATCTAGGCATCTCTTCTGCTGGCCCCAATCTCCAGGTTGGGGTCTCTTTAGATGATAAAGAGGGTGGCAAGGTTGGTTTGACAAAAACAAAAACTCCCTAGTGCAAGTTTTTGAGAAAATCAAATATGGACAAAAAATAAAGGGCATTATTCCATGGACCAAAAATGCTCCAATGGGTCCAATGTCCTGGACTTAAGGGTTTGGTAGAGTGGTCTATAAGCAGGAAAAAGAATCATGGGTAAAAGGGCAAGTTAAAATATGGTTGCACTAGAAAATACCAAACTGGGCCAGAGAGCAAAAGAGGATGATTTGCTCAAATTTTTCAAAGAACACCAATGGGTTTTTGCATATACTTGAATTATACACTACTACTAACATCCCCTAATTTTGGTGGAAACTTTAAAGAAATATTTAAATAGGTTGTAGTGCAAATTACAAAACTGGACCAAATTTGAAAACTTGGGGTAGGGCTCAAAATCCCCAAATGATTAAGAGAGGTTTTTGCATAAAAGTGATTTAGGAACATCACATGTCATCCCTAAATTTTGGTGGAATTTTTAAATAAATTTATCAAAGGGTTATAGTGCAAAAGAGGCTCCAAAACTTATGAAAAATCATTTTAAAAGAAATAAAGCTCAGTAAAATAATTATAGAAATAATTCCACTGATAAAAGAAATGTTTCTTGAGAGGGTATACAAGTCCAACTACATTTTTGAAAAGTTTTCTATTTGGAGGGAAAACTCCATAATTTAGAAGAAAAGAGGGGTTCTGAATCAAAAGAAAATCCAGAGAATAAAAATTAAATTTACCATGGCAAAAATTTAATTAATAAATCATGGTTAAATTTTTGGGGTGTTACAAAGTTTCTCCAAAAACATCTATAACTAATGGGAAGTGAATGTATGCTTAAAATGGAAATGTAATACAAAGAGAAAAAAGGAATTGCAGTTAGAAGAATGACATTTCTAACAAAAATGTGAATGTGAACTACATATGTGTGCACGTGACCAACAAATATATTGTCAATACAAAATCTAATGCAAGAAATAACTTATGATTAACATGCACGAATAGGTGATGTGGTGCTTGTGATACGTCTCTAGCGTATCTATAATTTTTGATTGTTCCATGGTATTATATTATCTGTTTTGGATGTTTAATGGGCTTTAATATACACTTCTATATTATTTTTGGGACTAACCTATTAACTGGAGACCTAGTGCCAGTTACTGTTTTTTGGCCTATTTCCGTGTTTCGCGGAAAAGGAATATCAAACGGGGTCCAAACGGAACGAAACCTTCGCGAGGATCTTTCTTGGAACAGACACAATCTAGGAGACTTGGAGTGGAAGTCAAGGAAGCAACGAGGCGTCCACGAGGAAGGAGAGCGCGCCCCCACCCTCGTGGGACCCTCGTAGCTCCACCGGCCTACTTGTTTCGCCAATATATACTCTTATACCCTGAAAACATCCAGGAGAGCAACGAAACCACTTTTCCACCGCCGCAACCTTTTGTACCCATGAGATCCCATCTTGGGGCCTTTTCCGGTGGTCCGCCGGAGGGGGAATCAATCACGGAGGGCTTCTACATCAACACCATAGCCTCTCCGATGATGTGTGAGTAGTTTACCACAGACCTTCGGGTCCATAGTTATTAGCTAGATGGCTTCTTCTCTCTCTTTGGTTCTCAATACAAAGTTCTCCTCGATGTTCCTGGAGATCTATTTGATGTAATTTTTTTTATGGTGTGTTTGCCGAGATTCGATGAATTCTGGGTTTATGATCAAGATTATCTATGAACAATATTTGGTTCTTCTATGAATTCTTATATGCATGATTTAATATCTTTGCAAGTCTCTTCGAATTATCAGTTTGGTTTGGCTTACTAGAATGATCTTTCTTGCAATGGGAGAAGTGCCTAGCTTTCGGTTCAATCTTGCGGTGTCCTTTCCCAGTGACAACAGGGGCAACAAGACACATATTGTATTGTTGCCATCGAGGATAAAAGATGGGGTTTATATCATATTGCTTGAATTTATCCCTCTACATCATGTCATCTTGCTTAAGGTGTTACTCCGTTCTTATGAACTTAATACTCTAGATGCATGCTGGATAGCTGTCAATGCATGGAGTAATAGTAGTAGATGCAGAATAATTTCGGTCTACTAGATATTCTCATAACTATGCGCTTTTCTATGGATTGCTCGGCAGTAATTTGTTCACCCACCGTAACTTATGCTATCATGAGAGAAGCCACTAGTGAAACCTATGGCCCCCGGGTCTACTTTACATCATATAAGTTTCCGATCTACAATTCTAGTTTACTATTTATTTTGCAATATTTATTTTCCAATATATACAACAAAAATAACAAAAATACTTATCTTATTATCTTTATAAGATCTCACTTTTGCAAGTGGCTGTGAAGGGATTGACAACCCCTTTATCGTGTTGGTTGCAAGGTTCTTGATTGTTTGTGCAGGTACTAGGCGACTTGCGTGTAGTCTCCTACTGGATTGATACCTTGGTTCTCAAAAACTGAGGGAAATACTTACGCTACTTTGCTGCATCACCCTTTCCTCTTCAAGGGAAAACCAACGCGTGCTCAAGAGGTAGCAAGAAGGATTTCTGGCACCGTTGTCGGGGAGATCTACGCTCAAGTCAAGACATACCAAGTACCCATCACAAACTCTTCTCCCTTGTATTACATTATTTGCCATTTGCCTCTCGTTTTCCTCTCCCCCACTTCACATTTGTTGTTTTATTCACCCTTTTTTCGTTCACCTCTTTTTCGTTCGCTTGCCTCTTGTGTGTCCGTCTGTTAGCTCGTTTGCTTTGCCGTCATGGCTGAACCCAAAGGGGCTAAGGGTTTTCTCCCAGGTTTTAATACTTTGGATAGTCCTTTTGTCCTTTCTAAGCGCATAAATAATGATGTTATGGAAAGACCTACCAAGGTTATTGATGAGAGTTTGCATAATTTTGATGAAGATGACCCCGGAATTTTTTGTTATTTTCTTGATGAAACCTTGAAAAATGCCTGGGATAGGCTCTTAAGGATCCGAGCCAGCTATGTGCCTCAATATCAAATTCAGATATACTTAAAAAGTTTTTATGTTGGCTTACCATCTTCTTTCAAGCAAGTTTTGGATTCTATTTTTTAAGAATGCTTTCTTGAGGGGGATGCCATCGATACCTACGAAAAGATGAAAGCTATATTTGGGCACCCTATGAGTGAAAAGGTTGAATCTACTTCTCTTTTGTGTTTTTATCAGAATGAAATTATCAAAGAGATGAAGGCTAGTCTAGATGCAAATTCTTGTAGTGTGCTTAATATTTCTTCTACCATTAATGGCCACGTGCTTTCAAAAAATAGAAATATAAGTGCTTTAGATAAGAAACTTTCTCTTTATCACCAAAAGGGAAAAGATGACAATACCTAGATATATTCTTGTTTTTATGCCTAGCTAGGGACGTTAAACGATAGCGCTTGTTGGGAGGCAACCCAATTTTATTTTCTTTGCTATTTGTTTTTGTTTAGTAATAAATAATTCATCATGCTACTGCTATGATTGTGTTTTTTGTGTTTTAATTAGTGTTTGTGCCAAGTAGAACCTTTGGGAAGACTTGGGTGAAGTCTTTGCGATCTTGCTGTAAAAAATAGAAAATTTTGCGCTCACGAGATTAGCTGCCATTTTTTACTGGAGAGTGATTTTAGGTTGATTCTTTTCGCAGATGATTAATAGACAAATTCCTCACGTCCACCAATTTATTTCAGAATTTTTAGAGTTACAGAAGTATTCAAAAGTTACACATTGCTAGAGACTGTTCTGTTTTTGACACATTCTGTTTTTCGTGTGTTGTTTGCTTATTTTGATGAATCTATGAGTAGTGTCGGGGGGTATGAACCATAGATAAGTTGGAACACAGTAGGTTTAACACCAACATAAATAAATAATGAGTTCAATACATTACCTTAAAGTGGTGGTCTGTTTTCTTATACTAACGGAGCTCATGAGATTTTCTGTTAAGTTTTGTGTTGTGAAGTTTTCAAGTTTTTGTGTAAGGATTTGATGGACTATGGAATAAAGAGTGGCAAGAGCCTAAGCTTCGGGATGACCAAGGCATCCCAAGGTAAAATTAAAGGACAGCCAGAAGCCTAATCTTGGGGATGCCCTGGGAAGGCATCCTCTCTTTCGTCTTCGTCTATCAGTAACTTTACTTGAGACTATATTTTTATTCATGCCATGATATGTGTTTTGCTTGAAGCGTCTTGTATGATTTGAGTCTTTGCTTTTTAGTTTACCACAATCATTCTTGTTGTACACACCTTTTGGGAGAGACGCACATGAATCAGAATTTATTAGAATACTCTATGTGCTTCACTTATATCTTTTGAGCTAGATAATTTTGCTCTAGTACTTCACTTATATCTTTTAGAGCACGGTGGTGGTTTTATTTTATAGAAATTATTGATCTCTCGTGCTTCACTTATATTATTTTGAGAGTCTTTTAGAACAGCATCGTAATTTGCTTTGGCTATAAAACTAGTCCTAATATGATGGGCATCCAAGATGGGTACAATAAAAACTTTCATATAAAGTGCGTTGAATACTATGAGAATTTCGATGCTTGATGATTGTTTTGAGATATGAGGATGGTGATATTAGAGTCATGCTAGTAGAGTAATTGTGAAATTGAGGAATACTTGTGTTATAGTTTGTGATTCCCGTAGCATGCATGTATTGTGAACCGTTATGTGATGAAGTTGGAGCATGAATTATTTGTTGATTGTCTTCCTTTGTGTGGAGGTCGGGATCGCGCGATGGTGAACTCCTACCAACCCTTCCCCTATGAGCATGTGTGTAGTGCTTGGTTTTGATAACTTGTAGATTTTTGCAATAAGTATATGAGTTCTTTATGACTAATGTCGAGTCCATGGATTATACGCACTCTCACCCTTCCACCATTGCTAGCCTCTTTAGTATCGCGCAACTTTCACCGGTACCATACACCCACCATATACCTTCCTCAAAACAGCCACCATACCTACCTATTATGGCATTTCCATAGCCATTCTGAGATATATTGTGTGAATGCCACGTGTTTAGTGTCTAATTACCATATATGTGAATTATGCAATGCCATCTTTTTGCAAAACATTATATATGTGAATTATGCAATGCTATCTTGTTGCAAGGCATTATATATGTGAATTATGCAATGCCGTGTTGTTTAGCCAAGCGTCATATACGTGAATTATATCATGCCATCCTTTTTTTGTATTTCTCATTGCTTTTGTCGACAATGTTTGTATATTCAACTGCTCTTCCTGTGCATCAGCCATTTGAATTGGTGATGGAGAAATCTGGAGTGAAAACAAGGTCTTCAGAGCAGACAATGCTACCTGGTGAAGCAGATATGTTGTTGGTTACAGATAGCTCTTCAGAGGAGGATTCAGAGGCAGATGACCAGTCCTATTATCCCCCTGAGGTGTATGCTCAAACTTGGCAGGGTTATATTACTCATATCATGCATATGGTGTATTGCAATGCTTAGTTTTTACATCATATACATGATATTGAATACCATCTCCTTAGTTGACACATGATATATGCGATTGCCCTCTGCTCACTTCCTTAGTATATAAATCATATATTTGAATTATATCATGCCATGATGTTTACATAGACAGCAGGTATCTGAATTATGGCATGCCAACCCATTTTCTAAAGACATAATATAGTTATATCATCTCATCATGTTCACATAGTCATCATATTTTGAATTATGTCATTCTATCCGTGAATTATCATGCCATCATGTTTCCATCGATGGCATGTTTGTGATTTATGGCATGCCAACCACTTCAATAGACACATCGTATAGTTATATCATGTCATCTTGTTTACATAGTCATCATATTTTGAAGTATGTCATTCTATCCTGTTTAGTTAGCCATCATACATGTGAAATTGTGTCATGCTATCTTGTTTAATTAGCCATCATATATTTGAAATTATGTCCTAATTCTGTTTGGTTAGACAACATAAATGTGAATTATTTCATGCCCTATTTTCTTCCCTACTATCCATTGCACATGTCTATCTTACATTGTCTGTACATTCAATTACTTTTCTTGTTTATCAGCCATTTCAATTGGAGGGGGTGATGGCAGTATCTGTGGGAGTAAAAACACGGTCTTCGGAAAAGATCGTGCTACCTGTCGATGGAGATAGAACCACGGTTGTACTTGCCCAAGAACCAGCCCCACCACACATAACCCAAACTCACGCAGATTGTACCCCTACCCAGTTGGACAGAGAACTAGCTACACCCCTTCTAACCCCAACCCCAGCACATAGTAACCAGGTTCCCGTTGACACAACACCGTCTCCACCATAGAGCACCCAAACACGAGCAGTTAGTAAGGCAACTGCAGTGCCCAAAGCACGAGGACCACCACTACGAACCCCAAGTCAACGCTTAAAGCAGAAGAAGAATTGTTCTCAGGTCAGGTTTCGTAGCTATGGTTCATACTACTTTGCTCTTGCATCACTGTATTTACTCATACCAACTAATTTCAAATTTGAAGGATGCAATTGAAACTTCAATGGCGCAACAGGTATGTTTTAAACCTCTTTATTTAACATGTTTGCTGTTGTAACTTGCTCTATGTTGATTTCAGTTTCAATTGAATGAACAGTTATGTTCTCATGCCATGCACATTACAAGTGTTGTAACTTGCTCTCGAGAGTATTGATAATGATAGGTGTGCTAGACATGGTGACAAGCAAGCAATCCAACACACAAGCGAACAAGAAGCAAGCGAACGGTAAATACACGGCAAAAAGAAGGGCAAATAAAATGGCAAGGGTGAAGTGGGGAGAGGAAAATGAGAGGCAAATAAATGTAATGCGAAGGATAAGAGTTTGTGATAGGTACTTGGTATATGACTTTTGCGTAAGCCTCCCCAGCAACGACGCCAGAAATTCTTCTTGCTACTTCTTGAGCTTGTGGTGTATTCCCTCAAAGAGGAAAGGGAGATGCAACACAGTAGCGTAAGTATTTCCCTCGGTTTTTGAGAGCCAAGGTATCAATCCAGTAGGAGACCACACACGAGTCCCTCGCACCTGCACAAACAAATAAGAACTTCGTAGCCAACGCTATATGGGGTTGTCAATCCCTTTACGGACACTTACGAAAGTGAGATCTGATAGATATGATAGTTTGATATTTTTGGTATTTCTAGATATAAGAACAGAAAGTAAAAACAATAAAGTAAAGTAGATTGTAGATTAATATGTTGAGAATAGACCCAGGGGCCATAGGTTTCACTAGTGGCTTCTCTTGTGATAGCAGATTTCTACGGTGGGTGAACGAATTACTATCGAGCAATTGATAGAAAAGCGAATAATTATGAGAATATCTAGGCATGATCATTACATATAGGCATCACGTCTGTGATAAGTAGACCGAAACGATTCTGCATCTACTACTATTACTCCACACATCGACCGCTATCCAGCATGCATCTAGAGTATTAAGTTCAAAAGAACGGATGCTTTAAGCAAGATGACATGATGTAGAGGGATAAACTCAAGCAATATGATATAACCCCCATCTTTTTATGCTCGATGGCAACAATACTATACGTGCCTTGCTGCCCCAACTGTCACTGGGAAAGGACACCGCAAGATTGAACCCAAAGGCAAGCACTTCTCCCATTCCAAGAACTATAGATCTAATAGGCCAAACCAAATCGATAATTCGAAGAGACTTGCAAGGATATTATAATCATACATAAAAGAATTCAGAAAAGAACCAAATATTTCTCATAGATAATTTTGATCATAAACCCACAATTCATCGGACCTCGACAAACACGCCGCAAAAAGATTACATTGAATAGATCTCCTCGAAGACCGAGGAGAACTTGGTATTGAGATCCAAAAAGAGAGAAGAAGCCATCTAGGTACTAACTATGGACCCGAAGGTCGGTGGCTAACTACTCACAACTCATGGTGAGGCGATGGTGTTGATGTAGAAGCACTCCATGGAAGATCCCCCTCGGCGGAGCTCCGGAACAGGCCCCAAGATGGGATCTCACGGGAATAGAAGGTTGCGGCGGTGGAATTAGGGTTTTCTCTGTTGCTTCGATGTTTTCAGGGTACATGGGTATATATAGGAGGAAGGAGGGCACCAGGGGCCAAACGTGGGGCCCACGAGGCAGGGGGCCCGCCCTGTAGGGGGGCGCACCCCCCACCCTCGTGGACGCCACGTGTGCCCTATTCCGTGGTTCTCAAGTCTCCCGTGTGTATTTTGCTCCAAAAATATCTCTCCCGAAGTTTCATTCCGTTTGAACTCCGTTTGATATTCCTATTCTGTAAAACCCTGAAATAGGCAAAAAACAGCAATCTGGACTTGGCCTTTGGGTTAATAGGTTAGTCCCAAAAATAGTATAAAAGTGTATAACAAAGCCCATTAAACATCCAAAACATCTTAAATAATATCATGGAACAATCAAAAATTATAGATACGTTGGAGACGTATCAAGCATCCCCAAGCTTAATTCATGCTTGTCCTCGAGTAGGTAAATGATAAAAACAAATTTTTTGATGTGGAATGCTAACCAACATAATTTTCAATGTAACTCTCTTTATTGTGGCATGAATGTTCAGATCCGAAAGATTCAAGACAAAAGTTTATATTGTCATAAGAAATAATAATACTTCAAGCATACTAACAAAGCAATCATGTCTTCTCAAAATAACATGGCTAAAGAAAGTTATCCCTACAAAACCATATAGTCTGGCTATGCTCCCTCTTCATCACACGAAATATTCATATCATCCACAACCCCAGTTTCAGCCAAGCACTTGTTTTCATACTCAATTTTTCAAACCTTTCAACTTTCACACAATAAATGAGCGTGAGCCATGGATATAGCACTATGGGTGGAATAGAGTGGTGGTTATGGAGAAGACAAAAAGGAGGAAGAAAGTCTCACATCGACTAGGCGTATCAACGGGCTATGGAGATGCCCATCAATAGATATCAATGTGAGTGAGTAGGGATTGCCAAGCAACTGATGCACTAGAGATATAAGTGTATGAAAGCTCATCAAAAGAAACTAAGTGGGTGTGCATCCAACTTGCTTGCTCATGAAGACCTAGGGTATTTGAGGAAGCCCATCGTTGGAATATACAAGCCAAGTTCTATAATGAAATTTTCCCACTAGCATATGAAAGTGACTAAACATGAGATTCTCTATCATGAAGAACATGGTGCTACTTTGAAGCACAAGTGTGGGAAAAAGATAGTAGCATTGTCCCTTTTTTTGGAGGGGCCTTCTCTTTTTTTTGCCTTTCCTCACATGGGACAATGCTCTATAATGAAGATCATCACACTTTTATTGATTTACAACTCGATATTACAACTCGATACTAGAACAAAGTATGACTCTATATGAATGCCTCCGGTGGTGTACCGGGATGTGCAATGAATCAAGAGTGACATGTATGAAAAATTATGCATGGTGGCTTTGCCACAAATACGATGTCAACTACATGATCATGCATGGCAATATGACAATATGAAGCATGTCATATGAACGGAACGGTGGAAAGTTGCATGGCAATATATCTCAGAATGGCTATGGAAATGCCATGATAGGTAGGTATGGTGGCTGTTTCGAGGAAGGTATATGGTGGCTATTTTGAGGAAGGTATATAGTGGGTGTATGGTACCGGCGAAAGTTGTGCGGTACAAGAGATGCTAGCAATGGTGGAAGGGTGAGAGTGCGTATAATCCATGGACTCAACATTAGTCATAAAGAACTCATATACTTATTGCAAAAATTTACGAGTCATCAAAACAAAGCAATCAACGCATGCTCCTAGGGGGGAGGTTGGTAGGAGTTAACTATTGCGCGCCCCCGACCTCCACACAAAGGATGACACTCTACAAATACCTCATGCTCTAACTTCGTCACATAGTGGTTCACCATACATGCATGCTACGGGAATCACAAACTTTAACACAAGTATTTCTCAATTTCATAATAACTCCACTAGCATGACTCTAATATCGCTATCCTCATATCTCAAAACAATCATCAAGTATCTAACTTCTCAGCATATTCAATGCACTTTGTATGAAAGTTTTTACTACATTTATCTTGGATGCCTATCATATTAGGACTAGTTTTATAACCAAAGCACATTACCATGCTATTCTAATAGACTCTCAAAAGGATATAAGTGAGCCATAAGAGATCAACAATTTCTACAAAATAAAATCACCACCGTGCTCTAAAAGATATAAGTGAAGCACTAGAGCAAAACTATTTAGCTCATAGGATATAAGTGAAGCACATAGAGTGTTCTAACAAATTCTAGGCCATATTTATCTCTCTCAAAAAGGTGTGTCCAGCAAGGATGATTGTGGCAAACTAACAAGCAAAGACTCAAATCATACATGACGCTCCAAGTAAAACACATATCATGTGGTGAATAAAAAAATAGTCCCGAGTATAGTTACCGATACATGAAGACGTAAGAGGGGATGCCTTCCCGGGGCATCCCCAAGCTTAGGCTCTTGGTTGTCCTTGAATTCTACCTTGGGGTGCCTTGGGCATCCCCAAGCTTAGGCTCTTGCCACTCCTTGTTCCATAATCCATCAAAGCAATACTCAAAACTTGAAAACTTCACAACACAAAACTTAGCCAAAAATCTCATGAGCTCTGTTAGTATAAGAAAACAAACCACCACTCAAAGGTACTGTAATGAACTCATTCTTTGTTTATATGGGTGTTAAACCTACTGTATTCCAACTTTTCTATGATTCATATCCTCCAATACTACTCATAGATTCATCAAAATAAGCAAACAACACACAAAAAAACAGAATCTGTCAAAAACAGAACAGACTGTAGTAATATGTAACTTTCGCATACTTCTGTAACTCCAAATAAAATAAAATAATTGGTAAACGTGGGGAATTTGTCTATTAATCATCTGCAAAAATAATCAACTAAATAGCACTCTCCAGTAAAATCTGGTGACTATTCTCGTGAGCGCTAACGTTTCTGTTTTTTACAGCAAGATCATTTAAACTTCACACAAGTCTTCCCAAAGGTTCTACTTGGCACAAACACTAATTAAAACACAAAACCACATCTAAATAGAAGCTAGATGCAATATTTATTCCTAAACATAAGCAAAAACAAAGAAAATAAAATTGGGTTGCCTCCCAACAAGCGTTATCGTTTAACGCCCCTAGCTAGGCATGATACAAGGATAGATCTAGGTATTGCCATCTTTGGAAGGAAATTCTTTAATTAAGCACTTGTAATTCTTAGGAACTTCTTTATTCCTATTGATAATCAAACTTTTGGGCAAGAAATCAAGAAATTCATTCGTATCAAAAGGTTCTCTTGCAAAAGTGAGAAAATTAGGATGAACACTTATAGATTTAAGATCCGTGATTCATTTACTAGATGGTTCACCCTCGTTTTTAGGAACATACATGAACTTAGACAATTTAGTGGTAGAATAGCCTGATTGTGTTATCCCGAGAGGCAAAGATAATCACGTCTTCATTAGGATGAGTAATCTTGACTTCCTTATTTGCACAATCAATGTGAGCATCATGCTGAGAAAGCCAATCCTCCCAAGAATAAGATCAATGTCGGAATTGCCGAGAATAACCGGATTAGCCAGAAAGCGGTAATCACCCATGCGAATAGATACATTCGGAGCAACTGAGTTGGAAGTCATTTGCAAACCCGGAGAAATAATCTTCAAAGGTCTAGGAATGCTCTCCGAAACCAATTCATGCTTAGCAACAAAAGGTCTTGAAATGAAAGAAAGCAATGCACCCGAATCAAACAATACTTTTGCAGGAATAGAGTTAACTGGAAGGTTACCAAGTATCACATCCGAAGAATTCTCTGCTTGAGCTGCATTCATCAGATTCACTCTTGCAACCTTTGGATTGTGCTTGACAATAGCAGTGCTGACAGGAGGAGGAGGAGGCGGAAGGCGCCTTGGGTTGGGGCACTTGTTAGCATAATGACCCTTCTGGCCACACTTGTTGCAAATCACTTCTGAGAGAGGACGGTAATGAGGAGCACTTGACTTGGAAGCTTGAAACTGATTCTTTGACTGATTGCTTGGGTTGGGTGGGTGGGAGAAACCACGGCCACCAGAATTCTTCTTGTTGTTGTTGTAGGGAGCTCGGATGACTGGAGGAGGTGGAAGCCAAAACTTCTGTTGTTTCGCGACCACTTGAGAAGATGAGGAGGAGTGAACAGCGTCTCTGATCCTCTTTTTGGAAGCTTCCATCTTGAGCTGGGCTGCCTCTTTCTTAAGTGCCATGTTATAGAATTTGTCAAACTCATCAGGCTCGAACAAGGTGAGAGCAAGTTGGAGTTCATCCTTCAAACCACCACGGAACTGATAGATCTTGCTCTTGGCATCTGGGATGTCTTGCTTGGCATAGCGGGCAAGGTTCTGGAACTTGACATTATATTGGTAGACAGTCATAGAGCCTTGCTTCAGGTTGCGGAATTGCTCACGCATACCCTCGATGACACTTGTTGGAATGTGGTGAGAACGAAAGTCCTTGCAGAAATCATCCCAGGAGATTACACGCCCTTCTCTGGAGTCTTTGTACTGCTGCCACCAATCAGCTGCTTGGTCCTTGAGTTGGAAGGCTGCAAACTTCACATAGTCCTCAGGCCTGACGTTACTGCACTCAAAATGCTTCTTGATATCTGTTATCCAGTCTTCAGCATCGAGAGGGTCCACGCAGTAACTGAATGCCTTTGGTTGATTAGCCAAGAACTGGTTGAGCGTAGCAAAGTGCTGTTGGTTGAACAAATTGCCTTGGTTCCCATGAGCACCCTGATTTGCTTGATTTGCTTGCATTTGCTGCATCATCTGCATAAGCATCTGGGTGTTCTGATTCGTAGTTTGCACAATTGCTCTCCAGGCCTCAGACGGAGGAGGAGGGGAAGGAGGACGATCAGGAACCTCTTCACCCTCTGGGTTGGCGTTGGGAACCCTTTTAGGAGCCATCCTGAAAGAGATGACCACTATTAGCCATTTGATTGAAAGAAGATATAAGCTGAAACAACGGCTAGAAATTGCAACATAGCCTTCACAAGAATCATTCGAACAAGAGGAACGAATGAAATTCTCAGTTTAATGATAACAACAATCTTCACGAGAAGCCACTTGGGAGACAAAAGGTAAATAAAAAAAACAAGGTGCAGATAGAACAAATACAAGATAGGAGCTTCGTTCGACATATTCGTGCTGAAAGCTTATGGAACGTGTTACAAAAGGGTTTTGCAATCCCCGGATCAGCATAGCCAAGGACCCTTTAAGATGCAACTCCCGATTGGAACAACGGCCATAAAACTACTTCACTCAATGTAGAACCCCGAACTCCATATCCTGCATTCGTTGGAAGAATGCCTACGAGCTATTAGATGAACCCACCTATTAATTTCTGAAAGTTTCCAGTTATGCAATCAGGTGTTGGGGATACAGGGGAAGCATCGCGCACTCAACTGTAATCCTACATCCAGCTGTATCCATCCTTCAACACATAACCAGTTATTTCCGGAAACCGTCTACCTCGGACCTTCGAAACGCATCCACTATACAAGCTATGGAAATACTCCCGAACTACCTCCCCAGTACTAGGTGATGTCGGGGTTATCTTGCCACTAACCGCATAGGAGAGTTTTCGATGTCGGCCGTCTTAAGTATTCTAGAACTGCCGCGATATGTTTGTGACGACAACACCTCGGAGCTCAACTCCCCGGAACACTGCCACAACCCCTAATGACAGGAGGCATCGAGAACAATGTTCTCGTCACAAAGACATCGGAACAATCCAAACAATACTCGCGAGATTCCTAAAAAAAATGGTGCAATTTTTTAGAGTAGAAGAGGCAAGAGTAATCGTCAGGAGTCCTCACCCGAGTGAAAAGAGATGAGGAGCAAAAGAATTCCTACTCTCCGATATAAATATAGGACTCAAAACATTCTAAGTGTGTGCCTAGACTCAACCGTCAACGATTCGATCAATCAGTGGGGGCTTCTAGGTCGGAGAAGGCTCTGAATACCAACTTGTAATGCCCAGGATGGGACTATACCTCCTACGTGTCGAGGCACGACTTAAAGGTATAAGCCCATTCTGGAATGATCGCAAGTTCGGTATCTTTGCACATCTCATGTAAAAATAGGGATGAAAGGGAAAAGATAGTTGGCTTACACTCGCCACATCACACAATTCATTACATAGCCAAACATCATTCAAATAACATCACAACCCGTCTACGAGTGAAGATCCAAATGAAAGATACCAAACATACATAAAGCCACAGGTCTGAATCGCCCTAGTAGAAACCACTACTGATCGTCGGGATAGTGCACATAGTAACGGCTACGGTCCTCGTCATACTCCCAGATGAGATCTGTGCCGTCACCTGAATAGCTCACCATAGTACCTGCATCTGGTGTGGTGTAGAATCTGTGAGCCACAAAGGACTCAGCAATCCCGTTCCTGGGTAACACAACTATCCAAGCCTTGGGTGTGGAACAAGGCTGAAGAAAGAATAAGAGGTTGCAGCAGTACTAGCACTAACTTACGTAAAAGAGAGTGAGAAGAGAAGTGCCTCGGACGAAAAGATGATCACGAAGTGATCCTAACTAAGGATGTCAAACATAACCCCACCGTGTTCACTTTCCGAACCCCTTTTCGGAAAATGACCGTCACGGTACTCACGCTGGTAGTGTGTTCTGAACATGGTGTCAAGTTTTCTACAACCGGATATTAACAAATTCCCATCTGCCACATAATCGCGGGCACGGCTTTTGAAAGTTCATAACCCTGCAGGGGTGTTCCAACTTGGCCCATGACAAGCCCACGATCTGCGGAGTCGCAACTCCAAGGTGGGAAGGCCCGAGTATCCTCGGAATCCCGTGCTCAAGATACTCCGACTAAGGTAAGACTAATCCAGCAAATCCTCCCGACGTGCCAACACCCTGATAGTAGCCGCGCGTATCTAGTCTCAGGTCACGACCGTATGAGCGCTACGTACAGATACCAAAGACCCCAGCGAACTGGGTGGCACCGCAAGTGGCTCTAGTTTGGACCAACACTCAAATCGAGCACTGGCCCAGGGGGGTTGATTAATTAATCCTCGGGTTAATTACTCCCTCGGCAAGTTTTTAGTTGTTTAGGCAAATAGTACCAATGTTGGGACTTACTGGAAAAGACTTAGCGCTAAGCGGTTTATCGAGGGGGTCCCATAACCCCAACCGTGTGAGGAACGCATAATCAAGGAACATAACACCGGTTTATACGGTTCCTAGGGCGGCATGAGTGGAACAAATCACCAAGCAAAAGGCTTAGCCTTCCACCCATTACCAATATATAGATGATTTCATTAAGAGTTAAATATAGTGTGATATCCCAACAAGCTTCAACAAGAAGCAAGAATCTTCAAATCTTCTCCTGCAACTAGCAATGCTATAAGAGGGGCTGAGCGAAGCTTACTTAGCCAAACATGGGTTTGCATAGGTAGGGTGGTTAGACAGATTCATGGTTACAATAGGAGGCTGACAGGAAAACATGGGCATCGAGGCAATAAGCTAAGAGCGAGACTTATAGCAATAGGCAAAGATAGTAATGTTATCTGGGTCAGGTCATCTTGCCAGTCGAGTCGTCGATGGGATCGTAAGAGGGCTCCTCGTTCTCAACCTCGGTAGTAACCTTGTTCTCGTACTCAGTCTCGGCTTCTGGCTCTACTCAACACAAAACACACGAGGAACGAAATCAAACAAGATGCAATGCGCAAGCTACAGGATGCATGGCTGATGCACTAAGGAAGCACTGCAGATGCACTAAGGATGCACAGAAAGACAAAATAGGAAACACAGAGATACAACACAAGGAACATGACAATATGCAACAAGCAAGAAGCTTCAAAACATGTTAACAAGAGGATATTAAGAATCTACATCCAAAATCACCCAAGTTTCATATAGGACTTGCTCAAAACGGAGCAACGGGCTAAAAGATACACCCGAAACAAGAAACATGCAAGGCTGAAATTAACAGCCACATAGCAACTTCGGAGCAAGAAATATATACTCTACAGCACTCAAACATCATGACAAGAAGCATGGACTTAAAGTAGACATATCCTACAGCAAACAAATCCATTGGGGCATCTCCATAGGAGGCATGGATCAATAGCAACAAGCTACGACATTTTGAACATGACAACAAAAACCTGACAGCAGTAATTTATAGCAACTTGGGAGCAAGAATTAAATATGCTACAGCCACCCAAAAGAGCATGTGAGGACATGAATGGATAGCCAACAACATATACAACAGAGAATCATCAAGAGTCACCCAAAACTAGCATGGATTTGCCTAGAACAACAAGCAAACATGGCATCTGGAAAATACAGATTCCAGACTTAGTGAAATTTTATTAAGTGTTAAAACAGCAGTTTTATCATGGCATGTTTGTGAGCAAGTTTAAGTCACCTCAAAGCATAACATGGCAAATGGTTAGCACCACAGCAAAGTACACATGATGGGGAGTCCAAAACATATAAGCATGCAACAAGGGGACAACCACATCAATAGCAACGAGCTCCTCAACTAGGCATCTCGTAACAAGTTTAACAACCTAACAGCCACAAGCACTTATGCAAAGGAGATAAACATGGCAAGATGAATTCTATCATGCAAGCTAAAGCAACCAACATGTAGAGCATCTCATGATGAACATGTGGACATATCATTTGCTTCATTTCGATAAACATGCAACAAGTTATCACATATCAAACATGGCATGAAAACAACTAATAGCAGCAGTTTATAACAAGTAGCACTCTTCCCATGAAGATTAAGACATCTAGATGATCTCAAACATGCATGACTCAATGGAACAGAACATAGTACATGCCACCACGACATTTTGACATATCATACACACAAAACGGACATGCACAGTAAAAGATATCCTCATCACAAATATGCATCAGACACTGAAAAACTACAGACTTAGAGGAAAAACGAGGGCAACCTGCGGGTCAGGGTCAAACGGGTCGGAGCGGTCAAATGGGAGCGGGTCCACCGGGTCGGGTCCGCGATCAGCAGCCCGCTAGGGTTCCACCCGCCCGATCGGATCTGAGGCGCTGGATCGCTCGATCCCTCGAGCGGCTCCCTCGAGCCGGCGGCGGGAGGTTGGAGCAGCGGGGCGGCGCCCTGGCCCGGCGGGCGGCGGCTCCGGCCGGAGGGCCCGGCGGCGGCGAGGTGGTAGGCCGGCGGCGAGGTGGTAGGTCGGCGGGGTCTTGCAGCGAGGGGGCCGAGGCGGCGGAGGTCGGCGAGGCTGGCGGCGAGGGGGGGAGCTCCTGGCGCGGCGCGGAGAAGGTGGCCGGCGGCGACAGGCGGAGGAGAGGCGAGGTCCGGCCGGCGGCGAGAGGAAGAAGACGGAGGGCGCGGCTCGGCCCAGATCTGCGCGGCGGCGGGCCGGTGCTGGGCCCCGCGGGCCCACACGGCGGGGTTGGAAGCACTGGGGCGGGGTCGGAAGCACTACGCGGCGATGGTGGAAACACGGTGCGGTGGCGGTGGAAGCACGACGCGGCGATGGTGGAAGCACGGACGGCGGTCGGTGGAAACACTGCGCGGCGGAGGTGGAAACACTAGGGTTTTGGACGCCAAATTGGAGGGGGTTGGACGTTTATATAGGCACAAGGAGCTAGGGAAGTCCAAATGAGGAGAGGTTTTCGGCCACGAGATCACAATTGAACGGCCTAGATGATGTGTAGGGTTTGAGATGGGTTGGTGGGCTGTTGGAGGGGTTTCTTGGGCCTCAAAGAGGAGGTACTTAAAGCCCACGGGGATAACTGTTAAGGCATCAAACGAACTCCAAACGCGACGCAACTTGACAGGCGGGTTACACATATCAAAACAACATCGCACGACAAGTCTCATGCCATTCCGGAAACGTTACACGGCCAAACGCAAAAGAAGGACTCCGGGATGCCACGGGCACGTGTGAGAGCATCGGAACTCGAAACGGACAACGGGAAGAAACGAGTGAGACCGGATGCAAAAGACAACACAAATGCAATGCAATGCACATGACAACATGACATGGATGAATGCACACTAAGCACACGACAAAACGATGAAAACCCGAAAAGACGAAGAACCCGGAATGGAACTGATGAAGCCAAAGTTATATATTGCCAAAAAGGGAAAGTATTACATCCGGGGCATTACAATTACTCCACACATCGGCCGCTATACAGCAAGCATCTAGAGTATTAAGTTCAAAAGAACAGAGTAATGCTTTAAGCAAGATGACATGATGTAGAGGGATAAACTCAAGCAATATGATATAAACCCCATCTTTTTATCCTCGATGGCAACAATACTATATGTGCCTTGCTGCCCCTACTGTCACAGGGAAAGGACACCGCAAGATTGAACCCAAAGCCAAGAACTTCTTCCATTGCAAGAACTATATATCTAGTAGGCCAAACCAAAACAATAATTCGAAGAGACTTGCAAGGATATTATAATCATACATAAAAGAATTCAGAAAAGAACCAAATATTTCTCATAGATAATCTTGATCATAAACCCACAATTCATCGGATCTCGACAAACACACCACAAAAAGATTACATCGAATAGATCTCCTCGAAGACCGAGGAGAACTTGGTATTGAGATCCAAAAAGAGAGAAGAAGCCATCTAGGTACTAACTATGGACCCGAAGGTCTGTGGTAAACTACTCACAACTCATGGTGAGGCGGTGGTGTTGATGTAGAAGCACTCCGTGGAAGATCCCCCCTCCGGCGGAGCTCCAGAATAGGCCCCAAGATGGGATCTCACGGGAATAGAAGGTTGCGGCGGTGGAATTAGGGTTTTCTCTGTTGCTTCCATATTTTCAGGGTACATGGTATATATAGGAGGAAGGAGGGCATTGGGGGAGCAACATAAGGCCCACGAGGCAGGGGGCACGCCCAGGGGGAGGGGGCGCGCCCCCCACCCTCGTGGACGCCACGTGTGCCCTATTCCGTGGTTGTCAAGTCTCCCGTGAAGATATCGCTCCAAAAATATGTCACACCCTGATTTTCATGTCACATTGCTTAAGCTAATTATCATGTTAAAAATGTGGATTTAAAAAAACTTTTGAATGTTTTTGACTTTGCTTGATTTGACTTTTGTCTGTTGTTTGCTAGTGCTCTAAAAATCAAATAAATCCTCCAACTCTCATACTTCATCTCCTTGATCCAAAACTTTTTCCCAACGATCATGCCATGTGTGTAGAACAATATAGAATTTTCTTATAAAAATATTTTGGCCAAATAGTATTTTCTAAAATTAGTTTTCCAAAAACCCCTGAATTAAGGTTTGCACTGCAAGTACCTTATTTAGGGTGTGAAAAATCTTTCAAAAAGAATATTTGAATCCTATTAGGTATAGGACTCCCAGAAACCACAAAGTTATAATTTTAAAAGTTATTTTTATATTTTATTTAAAAGCTTTATCTTAAGGCCAGAAATGGTCTTTAATAGGGAAAAATTATTTAATTATTTCAAAAATATTTGCCAAAATTCAGGGAATCTCATAGGACATATATTGTCCATATATAAGAGTTTCAACACATGGTCATGTTCAAAATATTGGACAAATCCTTCCAAAACCCTTTCTGGATATTTCAAGCTTTTGAAATATTTACAAAGGAAATATTCTCCAAAAATTCCAGGAAAATTCTATCATGTCACATATGACATATTTGATGATCTTGCAAAGCCTCATGCCTTGAAGATCAAGGAATCATCATCTAATCCCCTCAAAACCATTTCTGTCCATTTTGAAGTTTGAGCAACTTTACATTGCCAAATTTGTCCAAATGCTCTCAAACTTGGTGCACATGCTAAAATGATGTAATTATGCATCTATGCCAAATGGCACAAGTTTTGGAGAAGCATAACTTGGTCTAAGTGCCCCAAAACCATTTCTGTTCAAATTCAAATTTGAACAACTTTACATTACCAACTTTTTACCTGGGGCTTCAAACTTTGTGAGCATGATCATAACCCCAAATGATGATACTACACCAAGTGGTGCATCAAGGGGAGATGATAAGCTCAACTCAAACAAGGTGAAACCATTTCTGTTGATTTCTAGGGTTCACCAAAGTTACATTGGCAACTTTGCCCAAATGATCTCAAAATTGGTGGAGGGTCCTAATTGTGTGTGACATTCCATCCTGTTAAGTCTCATGTCAAGTGGAGCTATTTTACTTGCCCAAAACCTGATCAAACACCTTCTGTCCAATTACCAAAACCCTTGTTTGGACCCCTTTTACTATTTCCCTTTACCTCAAATTCTTACCACAGCTTCTCCTGATCATCTTCTACCCCCAGTAACTTCTCTATGGCCTCAGCTCAATCATTGGAGGAGGTAAAACCCCAATTCACACTGCTGGACAGCACTAAACTCCATCTCCCTCACCTCCCTCCTCATTCCAGTGGCTCCCTAGAGCATCCAAGGCCATAGGCCATTTCTTTACTCCTCCCCTGACCTTCTAGACAACCTTGGGCACGATGGACATGACCAGAGCGGCGAGGACACGACCGTGCCAGCCATTCGGGCGCTCTGGAGCGCGCTACAGTGCGCTCCCGCACTGTAGCCGCCTCCAATCAGCTGCTCCCGACAGCCTTGGGCCTCCCCCTCGTGTCCCCCGAGGCTGCCTCGACGTCCGCAACCTGCTGGACGGTCGGCCCTCTCCTCTCTCCTCCTCCCTCACCCCTGCTCGCACGCGCACCGGCCGGCCTTGAGCTCCAGTGAGCAAGCTCACACGCGCGAAGACTCTGGCGCCTCCCCGCTCCTCCTCTGCTTTCCCCTTGGCCTGGACCTCGTCCACGAGCGCCTCAGACATGCCCAGGAGAGCCAGGTTGGCCTTCAGCAACGGCCACGGCCCCGCCGGCGCACAGCCCCACGGTGAACCTCGGGCTGGCCTGTATAAGGCCTCCCCGAGCCCTCTCCGTACTCCATCCACTCCCTCACCCTCCAGTAAGCCTCCCTGAGCAAAGCACACTCCCTCCCGAGCCTTCCTCCTCCTCCTCTGTCGCCATTGCCGCCTCGGGGCCCTGCTCGAATTCGGGCACCCCGGCCTCTCCCTCTCCACCTAGCCACCACCAGAGCCTCTCACGCACCCCCTTGAGCCTCCCCGTGCTCCGCCCCATTCCCCCTGAGGCCGTAGCGCCGTAACCCTCTTCGACGTCGCCATCATCGCCGCGCCAGGCGCTTCTCCCCTTTCCGAGCTCCCCCACAGGCATGAGGCACATGGGCGGGTGCGCCTCGCCGCCCTGAGCACTCCGGTGCGCAGAACGCCGGCGGAAACCCCCTGGGTCGCCAGCGCGATCAGCGGCCGAGCTCCTCTGCCCCGCTCCTGTCGCGGGCGGGAGGAAGGAGAAGGTCCTGCAGGAGGGCCCCGCAGGTCAGCGACCCCGGAGGCAGGCCCCACCGGTTTAAGTGGAGACGGCTACGGCATAGCTCGTCTTCCCCGCGTGAAAACGCATTTCTGGGAAGCCGCCTTCGACGTGGCCAGGTTCCCCACGCGCTGCTGTGCAGTTGGGCCGGCCCAGTACACTGCGGCGTTATACTGCGCCCAAAACGCAGTATAGGTATAAAACCCTTCCCTTTTTCCTTTTCTTTTCTTTTCCAGTAAACTTCAAAAACCCACAAATAATTCAAATAAACTCCAAACTTGATGATTCAAATTTCCTATGGCTCCATAAATCATGCTCTATCACATGATGCAACATGCACACTTTTCCAGAAACATTTCTTTCACAAATAATTATCAAATGCCAATATTTCATTTATGTGATGAACTTTAGAAAATCACTGAGAGCTCAATCTTGATCCAAATACAGTGGTTCAAATTCCTAGATGCTTGTCATATCCAAACTTAGTTTGGAACATTTTTATTAACACTTTCTGTACCCCACCAAATATTGAGCCATTTCTTCATATTTTACAGCTTTGCAAAATCTTAGGAATTCCATTTGAACTCCAAATCCAGTGAAACCAACTCCTAGAGGCTTCTAAAATCATGACTTGTTGATGAGTGCCTTTTCTCATCATTCAAGAATATATTTCTGTACACTCCTTTCAAATCCATAAACCCCTTGGTTCCATCATATTGGAATGTTCCAAATCACCCATTGATCCAATACCTATGAAACCACCTTGGTCATTTCTAATATGACCAGAGGTATCCTAGAAAAGTCCAACTCCTATTTTTAGAGCACTTTTATTTTTGCTTTGGTTGTGTTGCTTATTATGATTGCTTCCATCGTTAGTTGACGAAATAAACGAAATACTCGGAGATGGACCAGAAGGTTTGAAGACTCAGAAGAATAAGGCAAGCAGCCCTTTGACCATGTTCGAGAAACCTTTTTATGCATGTCTCATAGCACCTTATTATCGATGCATCGGAATCATGTTGAGGTGGAGACCACTTTGGTTGCTACCTTTGTTACTTACTATTGAAACTTGCATCAAACATGACCCTACCTTCCTATGAGGGTTATGTGGGTGGGAGTATTTAGGTTGCTATAGTAGTGGCTACGCAAATGGGACGGGCATATGCATGGTGACGGAGACAGGATACTTTCAAAAGACTTTTCGAAAACCCCGTCGGGTGCCACTTATGCCCGAGGGAGATGGTGAGATGGGTAACCATTTGGTGACGAAGTGGTGTACCGAAGCAAGTGTGTGTGTTGTTTTGAAAACGGATTGGTTTAAGTTGCGACCGTTATTCCAACCTTACATGCGCAACCACTCTACCCTTATATGGGAAAGGGCATTATTGATTACCTAGGTCGATACTAGCATGGTGCCCGCATTACTAGTGACGGGGGTGACATGAGGTCACTCTCGGGACAGGGTCGTGCTTGGATAGGCGGCCATGACTGTTTTTACAGGGCACCGAACACACCGTTGGTACCCCGTGTCAGTGGTATGTGATGAATATGGGAGCGAGTCTCCACAATTATTGAGATGTGAAATGTGGGCACGGGTTTACTACCAATCGAGTGGACTCTATGTTAGTGTCGTCTAGGGAAAGATAGTGATCGGGTGCTTACCCCGGGTACTTGAGGTACCGCGGGTCGTGGATGTCACGGAAGTTCCCCGGATCTAGTGGGTAAAGTGTGCAACCTCTGCAGAGTGTAAAACTATTCGAATAGCCGTGTCCGCGGTCAAGGACAGTTGGGTAACCGCTCTTGGTCTACGTCCAATGTTTGCGAAACCTGGTGTGTGTGTGAGAAAACAACACGATTCAGAGATATTGTTGATGTGATTGTGAGGAAGTCACAATGAGCTTGAGCATGAGTTGATTACAACTCTTTCTCGATAATAATGTATGTGACCTCCTGATGCTTGTTGCAGACACATGCATGCCCATGTTATACGTTGATCATACTTGCATATGAAAAACTAGCTTTCCGCAAAACTGCCAATTTAGGAGTAGAGCCTTGCATAATTATTCTGTTATCGCACTTGGGTTGCTTGCGAGTACATTCAAAGTACTCATTGGCTTGCCACTGGTTATTTTATTGGCCAGGCATGAGAGAACAGGTTAGTTATGAAGAAGATTTCTTGGTGACGAGCACGCGAGCTAGGACGCTTCCCAGTCAGAATGCCTGTAGGGTTAAGGCAGATGGCATGGGTCCAAATTGTCTTTGAAGACTTCCACTGCGATGATATACTAAGACTTGACCATTATGGTCCTATTTGTGTAATACAGTATGTATGGATGTAAGACTCTTGTTATTCAGCTTCTGTGTGTTCAGTGAGCATTGATCTCTGGGATCACTGTACACGTGCATTCGGTGATCACGACTTATGAGTCGGGGTCCCCACAGAGCTGGTATCAGAGCCATCCTGACTGTAGGAAGCCTTAGTTAGCATGGTCGTTAGTTAGGGTAAAACTATTTCCAAAATTATTAGTAGTTTTCAAAACTATCTATACTCATCTTCCCATCTCAGTTTTTCGAAAACTAGGCTATACTTGATCTCTTCCCCTTCAAAACCTTGGTCGCTAAAACCCTTATGCCCCAGACCACTGGATTTTCTGTAATCCTCGTAGAGTGCACCTTGCCAAACACTCACCACCTCTTCTGGACACAAGATTGGTGACACCACGACAAGACAATGCCAACAGGAAATCCATCCTCGAGAAATGAGGACATGAAGACCAGAAGATGGTGATACCCTTGACAGTGCCCCAAGAAGATGCAATATTGGCCTATGATGACCAGGGTATAGGTTATGCAAAATCGTGATATGCATCGCTAATAGAGTAATCATGACGCTACCGTTGTTGTATCGGCAACCACCGGTGGATGAGAACCTCACCATTTGGTCCGCCTCACTATAGTGAGCAGGAAAACGGTTCTCTTCATCCCCCGCTCTTGGTGTCGATGTTGTCACCAACGAAACCGACATGTTGGACCTCTGTTATGCGTTGTCATTGCATACAAATTGCCTACCTGGTACCCTCGACGTCCTAGAAGGCCCAAGGGGTCGACATGATTAAAGTGACAAGAAAAGACCAAGTCAACACCAGCTACAAGGACTAGACCCCGAGACCCCCAAATCACTTGCAAGACTTATTCCACTTCTCTCCTCTTTTGAACTAATCAGCAGTGACAACCTTTTGCATTTGTCATAGCATCTCTTGTCATATTGACTCTTCTCTAACCTCCTTGTAGATGGTTGTCGCCCCCACGAGACTCCTCATGATCGGATTTCCACCACTCCTAAGGGACTGCCTCCAACAATGCCACTATCCTTTGGAGCCGATGTACACCCTGCACGAACTAGACAATGGTGAATTCAAGACGGAATTCTATGCCAAAGTAATCGTACCTGCCAAGACCTCACCTCAAGGCTGGTTCTTTATCGGACCACCTATGCCCACTCAGGACCTAGCCATACAGCAAGTGGCCTACGAAGCCCTTCTCCGCCTTCAAGATCTCCTCCCAGAAATGAAGGAAGGTCGGGCTACTTGTTACCTGCCCAGCAAAAGTGGAACAGGAACCACCTCGCAGGCCATGATTCCCACAGGAGATGAAGACCCGACTCTCAAGCTCCAGATCCGCTTCGCCCACACAGCCAATTATCTTCTGCACAACCTCATGGAAGAATTCCTCAAGTCCCGCGAGGATTTCCCTTCACTTCTACATCTCCACTGCCTCGAGAAGAAGAAGGTGATCGAAGGGGAACAAAAAATTACTGCCCTACAAGTCTACATCGCTAATCAGAAGCAACAGATCGAAGAGCTTCAAGGAGCTTGCCATCAGACCCCACGAAGAAGGCATAGGGCTAGACTACCATATCTACGTCATGGGGGACCAACGTCAGGCCACCAGAAACATGACCCAAGACGGGATAACAACCTCTTTGCTTCCATCACATGTTACGAGTGTGGTGAGCTCGGGCATATCAGAAGGATGTGCCCCAGCAAGCAGCCATCTGTCAAACCACCGGAAGACCCACGAGCTGAAGACTGAAGGCCTTCCTCCTCACGACTGTCAATCCGAGAACCCCTAGGGTAGGATGAGTCGTGTACCCCCCCCTTATGCGAAGTCGAGTCTATGTAGCGGTTCATATGAAACCATGTCATGTGTTGCTTGTCCTTATATGTTTGTGTTTTTGATATAAGTCGCACTTTTGCCTTGGGCAGCATGTACGCGACTATATCACCTATCTTATCTTAACAAATGTGTGTGGCCTTTATGGCACTTGGTTGTTTGTTCTTCCACTATAAAACCCCCTTTAGGCATTTCCCTCCTCTATGCTACTTTTTCCCTCTCTTCTCTCTCCCCAACTGAAGACCCGCAAGACAAGATGCACCAAGGATTCTACCTCGGCAGCCAACTGGCACTGAAGACTTCTGCTACTACCTCCGTGACCAAGTACAACCCCATAGAATTATGTTTAACCCTCCAGACCAGTAACCCCATTCCTAGACCCTTTGAGACTTCACGAGATACTCCAGCACGAACCCTTAGCCATGTGCCTAACCCATAGTAAAGCGAGAGAACCAGTTAAGCCTTTATAACCTTGCACAACACTGGGTTCGTAAAGGAGCTAGTGGACACAGTGAGTGAGCACATTTTCATCCTAATATAGCACAAGAACTGACGATGCCATAGATAGACCAGTTCGAGGATATTGGACAGATGACTTGGTGGATTGTGAGATTTCATATTGTTAGGATCATGACTTTGGGGAAGCATGTAGGAGTGCCCGATGGACATGAGATTTGGATTTATGTAGGTGATTCTGGTTGGTATAAATGCTGGATATGTCTGCATGGTTCGGAGTAAACTGGATTTAGGCCTATGATCCTGATTATGATATCATGTTTCTCGGTGGACAATAACCTAGGAGATTGGATTATTTGTCGGAGTTGATTTAGGGATCTATATAATCATGACCTTGGAGTTTACTTGACCCGGATGATGAGAATTTGGTGGACATACTATCGTAATGCATAGTCCTTCCAAGTATTTGGATATCTTAGGGACTTGAGATCTTGTGGAACACCGTAGACATCGGATTTGTAGAATTGTTGGATTATGTGGTGATTGATGGTAATTACCGGGCTATTGGAGTTGATCTATAGGAAGGAAACAAAATCTTGGAGTGGCATATGACGTGTTTCCTTAGATTGGTGATGCATTATCGTGAGCCTTGCAAAAATAGATTAAGTGCTTGGATTGTGGTGTTTAATTTAAGCTTAGTAGCATGTATGGCCTACCCATGGATTTTTGGGGGTAGACATACATATGGATTTGGGGATCGTAGGCAAGTATGGTTTTGTTAGACCGTCTCTTGAGAGTCATGAGGATATGTATGGCATGAGTGGTGATTGAAGTTGGTCTCTGCGAGAAGATGCTTTTGTTCGGAGTACTAGATAGAGCTAATGGCATCTCAGAGAACCGTGCTTAAGGATAGGATGATATAAGTTCACTCACTCACTAGAATCCTTGAAACCCTTAAGCCCCACCAAGCCATAACCTGGTCAGATTCCGACCACGGGCCTTCGCTCTAAGTCGGGAAGGCCTCTGCAAATACTCAACGGAGACCACCACCAATACCCCAGCCTACCTTGCGTACCCCATAGACCTCATGGAGAAATTGGACAAGTTGGGTAACATCATTATTTGATGGCCTACTTGTCTGCCCGAAGACATAGAAGAGTCGGACAGCTGGATAGAAGACATTTGAAGACCACCCTATCAAGAAGAAAGATCTACACCAACCACCGTCATCAAGAAGTAAACTTCCGCGTCGAAGACCGGGCGTATCTGCAACCCACTCCTCTCGAAGGGACCGAGCATTTCCGTGTCGAAGGAACGCTCACACCAAGATTTATCGACCCTTCTTCAAGACCACTGCAAGACAAATAGTAGACGTCTACCAGCTAGATTTACCACCTGAGATACCCTCCGTGCACCAAATCTTCCACGAGTCACCACTCTGGAAGTACTTCTTACCTCCTAGCTAGCCCGATGCCCGCAAGGACATCGATCACCGATCCTTTGACAGCTAACCCAACCTAACCTATGCAAGAGACCCCTCAGCAACCTGCATCAAAGAAGGTAACAAGCAAGAGCCACGACACCAAGTACTTCAAGATTCCATGGAGCACCATTCGGAAGCAGAACCGACAAGAAGAAGTGAAGACTACCCCGTATCCAAGGCTCCGCATTTCTTTTCCACGCCTAGTCTGGGAATCTCGGGGACGAGATTCTTGTAAGGGGGTAGGTCTATCACACCCTGATTTTCATGTCACATTGCTTAAGCTAATTATCATGTTAAAAATGTGGATTTATAAAAACTTTTGAGTGTTTTTGACTTTGCTTGATTTGACTTTTGTTTGCTGTTTGCTAGTGCTCTAAAAATCAAATAAATCCTCCAACTCTCATACTTCATCTCCTTGATCCAAAACTTTTTCCCAACGATCATGCCATGTGTGTAGAACAATATAGAATTTTCTTATAAAAATATTTTGGCCAAATAGTATTTTCTAAAATTAGTTTTCCAAAAACCCCTGAATTAAGGTTTGCACTGCAAGTACCTTATTTAGGGTGTGAAAAATCTTTCAAAAAGAATATTTGAATCCTATTAGGTATAGGACTCCCAGAAACCACAAAGTTATAATTTTAAAACTTATTTTTATATTTTATTTAAAAGCTTTTTCTTAAGGCCAGAAATGGTCTTTAATAGGGAAAAATTATTTAATAATTTCAAAAATATTTGCCAAAATTCAGGGAAACTCATAGAACATATATTGTCCATATATAAGAGTTTCAACACATGGTCATGTTCAAAATATTGGACAAATCCTTCCAAAACCCTTTCTGGATATTTCAAGCTTTTGAAATATTTACAAAGGAAATATTCTCCAAACATTCCAGGAAAATTCTATCATGTCATATATGACATATTTGATGATCTTGCAAAGCCTCA
This sequence comes from Secale cereale, assembly GCA_902687465.1. Classification (NCBI taxonomy): domain Eukaryota; kingdom Viridiplantae; phylum Streptophyta; class Magnoliopsida; order Poales; family Poaceae; genus Secale; species Secale cereale. The sequence goes on from LR738710.1 coordinate 160,975,475, forward strand.
TGTCTTGAAGATCAAGGAATCATCATCTAATCCCCTCAAAACCATTTCTGTCCATTTTGAAGTTTGAGCAACTGTACATTGCCAAATTTGTCCAAATGCTCTCAAACTTGGTGCACATGCTAAAATGATGTAATTATGCATCTATGCCAAATGGCACAAGTTTTGGAGGAGCATAACTTGGTCTAAGTGCCCCAAAACCATTTCTGTTCAAATTCAAATTTGAACAACTTTACATTACCAACTTTTTACCTGGGGCTTCAAACTTTGTGAGCATGATCATAACCCCAAATGATGATACTACACCAACTGGTGCATCAAGGGGAGATGATTAGCTCAACTCAAACAAGGTGAAACCATTTCTGTTGATTTCTAGGGTTCACCAAAGTTACATTGGCAACTTTGCCCAAATGATCTCAAAATTGGTGGAGGGTCCTAATTGTGTGTGACATTCCATCCTGTTAAGTCTCATGTCAAGTGGAGCTATTTTACTTGCCCAAAACCTGATCAAACACCTTCTGTCCAATTACCAAAACCCTTGTTTGGACCCCTTTTACTATTTCCCTTTACCTCAAATTCTTACCACAGCTTCTCCTGATCATCTTCTACACCCAGTAACTTCTCTATGGCCTCAGCTCAATCATTGGAGGGGGTAAAACCGCAATTCACACTGCTGGACAGCAGTAAACTCCTTCTCCCTCACCTCCCTCCTCATTCCAGTGGCTCCCTAGAGCATCCAAGGCCACAGGCCATTTCTTTACTCCTCCCCTGACCTTCTAGACAACCTTGGGCACGATGGACATGACCAGAGCGGCGAGGACACGACCGTGCCAGCCATTCGGGCGCTCTGGAGCGCGCTACAGTGCGCTCCCGCACTGTAGCCGCCTCCAATCGGCTGCTCCCGACAGCCTTGGGCCTCCCCCTCGTGTCCCCCGAGGCTGCCTCGACGTCCGCAACCTGCTGGACGGTCGGCCCTCTCCTCTCTCCTCCTCCCTCACCCCTGCTCGCACGCGCACCGGCCGGCCTTGAGCTCCAGTGAGCAAGCTCACACGCGCGAAGACTCTGGCGCCTCCCCGCTCCTCCTCTGCTTTCCCCTTGGCCTGGACCTCGTCCACGAGTGCCTCAGACATGCCCAGGAGAGCCAGGTTGGCCTTCAGCAACGGCCACGGCCCCGCCGGCGCACAGCCCCGCGGTGAACCTCGGGCTGGCCTATATAAGGCCTCCCCGAGCCCTCTCCGTACTCCATCCACTCCCTCACCCTCCAGTAAGCCTCCCTGAGCAACGCACGCTTCCTCCCGAGCCTTCCTCCTCCTCCTCTGTCGCCATTGCCGCCTCGGGGCCCTGCTCGAATTCGGGCACCCCGGCCTCTCCCTCTCCACCTAGCCACCACCAGAGCCTCTCACGCACCCCCTTGAGCCTCCCCGTGCTCCGCCCCATTCCCCCTGAGCCCGTAGCGTCGTAACCCTCTTCGTCGTCGCCATCATCGCCGCGCCAGGCGCTTCTCCCCTTTCCGAGCTCCCCCACAGGCGTGAGGCACATGGGCGGGTGCGCCTCGCCGCCCTGAGCACTCCGGTGCGCAGAACGCCGGCGGAGACCCCTTGGGTCGCCAGCGCGATCAGCGGACGAGCTCCTCTGCCCCGCTCCTGTCGCAGGCGGGATGAAGGAGAAGGTCCTGCAGGAGGGCCCCGCAGGTCAGCGACCCCGGAGGCAGGCCCCACCGGTTTAAGTGGAGACGGCTACGGCATAGCCCGTCTTCCCCGCGTGAAAACGCATTTCCGGGAAGCCGCCTTCGACGTGGCCAGGTTCCCCGCGCGCTGTTGTGCAGTTGGGTCGGCCCAGTACACTGCGGCGTTATACTACGCCCAAAACGCAGTATAGGTATAAAACCCTTCCCTTTTTCCTTTTCTTTTCTTTTCTAGTAAACTTCAAAAACCCACAAATAATTCAAATAAACTCCAAACTTGATGATTCAAATTTCCTATGGCTCCATAAATCATGCTCTATCACATGATGCAACATGCACACTTTTCCAGAAACATTTCTTTCACAAATAATTATCAAATGCCAATATTTCATTTCTGTGATGAACTTTAGAAAATCACTGAGAGCTCAATCTTGATCCAAATACAGTGGTTCAAATTCCTAGATGCTTGTCATATCCAAACTTAGTTTTGGAACATTTTTATTAACACTTTCTGTACCCCACCAAATATTGAGCCATTTCTTCATATTTTACAGCTTTGCAAAATCTTAGGAATTCCATTTGAACTCCAAATCCAGTGAAACCAACTCCTAGAGGCTTCTAAAATCATGACTTGTTGATGAGTGCCTTTTCTCATCACTCAAGAATATATTTCTGTACACTCCTTTCAAATCCATAAACCCCTTGGTTCCATCATATTGGAATGTTCCAAATCACCCATTGATCCAATACCTATGAAACCACCTTGGTCATTTCTAATATGACCAGAGGTATCCTAGAAAAGTCCAACTCCTATTTTTAGAGCACTTTTATTTTTGCTTTGATTGTGTTGCTTATTATGATTGCTTCCATCGTTAGTTGATGAAATAAACGGAATACTCGGAGATGGACCAGAAGGTTTGAAGACTCGGAAGAATAAGGCAAGCAGCCCTTTGACCATGTTCGAGAAACCTTTTTATGCATGTCTCATAGCACCTTATTATCGATGCATCGGAATCATGTTGAGGTGGAGACCACTTTGGTTGCTACCTTTGTTACTTACTATTGAAACTTGCATCAAACATGACCCTACCTTCCTATGAGGGTTATGTGGGTGGGAGTAGTTAGGTTGCTATAGTAGTGGCTACGCAAATGGGACGGGTATATGCATGGTGACGGAGACAGGATACTTTCAAAAGACTTTTCGAAAACCCCGTCGGGTGCCACTTATGCCCGAGGGAGATGGTGAGATGGGTAACCATTTGATGACGAAGTGGTGTACCGAGGCAAGTGTGTGTGTTGTTTTGAAAACGGATTGGTTTAAGTTGCGACCGTTATTCCAACCTTACATGCGCAACCACTCTACCCTTATATGGGAAAGGGCATTATTGATTACCTAGGTCGATACTAGCATGGTGCCCGCATTACTAGTGACGGGGGTGACATGAGGTCACTCTCGGGACGGGGTCGTGCTTGGATAGGCCGCCATGACTGTTTTTACAAGGCACCGAACACACCGTTGGTACCCCGTGTCAGTGGTATGTGATGAATATGGGAGCGAGTCTCCACAATTATTAAGATGTGAAATGTGGGCACGGGGGTTACTACCAATCGAGTGGACTCTATGTTAGTGTCGTCTAGGTAAAGATAGTGATCGGGTGCTTACCCCGGGTACTTGAGGTACCGCGGGTCGTGGATGTCACTGAAGTTCCCCGGATCTAGTGGGTAAAGTGTGCAACCTCTACAGAGTGTAAAACTATTCGAATAGCCGTGTCCGCGGTCAAGGACAGTTGGGTAACCGCTCTTGGGCTACGTCCAATGTTTGCGAAACCTGGTGTGTGTGTGAGAAAACAACACGATTCAGAGATATTGTTGATGTGATTGTGAGGAAGTCACAATGAGCTTGAGCATGAGTTGATTACAACTCTTTCTCGATAATAATGTATGTGACCTCCTGATGCTTGTTGCAGACACATGCATGCCCATGTTATACGTTGATCATACTTGCATATGAAAAACTAGCTTTCCGCAAAACTGCCAATTTAGCAGTAGATCCTTGCATAATTATTCTGTTATCGCACTTGGGTTGCTTGCGAGTACATTCAAAGTACTCATTGGCTTGCCACTGGTTATTTTATTGGCCAGGCATGAGAGAACAGGTTATGAAGAAGATTTCTTGGTGACGAGCACGCGAGCTAGGACGCTTCCCAGTCAGAATGCCTGTAGGGTTAAGGCAGATGGCATGGGTCCAAGTTGTCTTTGAAGACTTCCGCTGCGATGATATACTAAGACTTGACCATTATGGTCCTATTTGTGTAATACGGTATGTATGGATGTCAGACTCTTGTTATTCAGCTTCTGTGTGTTCAGTGAGCATTGATCTCTGGGATCACTGTACACGTGCATTCGGTGATCACGACTTATGAGTCGGGGTCCCCACAAAATATCTCTCCCGAAGGTTCCATTCCGTTTGGACTCCATTTGATATTCCTTTTTTGTAAAACCCTGAAATAGGCAAAAAACAGCAATCTGGACTGGGCCTTTGGGTTAATAGGTTAATCCCAAAAATAATATAAAAGTGTATAATAAAGCTCATTAAACATCCAAAACATCATAAATAATAGCATGGAACAAAAAAAATTATAGATAAGTTGGAGACGTATCAGAGATCATGAGAAACAACAACCTTGCCAAGCCCCAATACCTTAGAAGATGAAGCATCACACCATTCGACATTGGTGGCCATAGATGAATCTTGGTGCACGTCCACCACCAAGTCTTTGCTTCCAGTCATATGATTTGTGGCTCCACTATCGAGCAACCATGATCCCCCACCGGAAGCAAACTACTACAAGAGATCAATGCTTGGATTTAGGTACCCATTTTGTAATGGGTCCTTTGAGGTTAGTAACAAGGGTCTTAGGAACCCAAATAGAAAATTCAATGTACTCATAATAAGAACCAACAAATTTAGTAAAAACATGTCCATCACTAGCACGGCATAACACACAAGATGGGTTAAAGTCGCCGGCTTTGTTGGAAGGAGTGGCATTGTTTTTCTTGACTCCACTACCCTCCACATTGTTCTTCTTCTTCTTAGGAGTACCCTCTCCCTCCTTCACAAATGTTTGCTTGAGAAGAGGGGGTTGCTTGGTCTTGTCATTCTTCTTCTTCTTGGACTTGGGGGAAAACCCAATTCCCTCCTTGGCAACAACTTCCTTTTGATTGCTCAAAAGGTCATTGAGGTTCTTCTCACCTTGTTTGCAAGACACAAGGCATTTCTCAAGTTGCTTCTTTAACTTGGCATTCTCTTCAAGAAGATGCACATGCTCGCAACATGAGTTAGTAGTATTTGCATTATCAATTAAAACCATGCGAGGAAAAGTGGCTTTCTCCTTGGTTAGCAAAACTTGAAGTTGATCATGAGACTCTTTGAGGCTAGCATGTACGATCTTCAAGACCTTGTGAGACTTATCAAGTGTATGAAACTCCTCCTTGAGTCTAGCATGGTCAACCACAAGTTTTGCCTTCTCGGAATTGAGGACACGAGAGACAACTAAAGCATGATCAAGATATTTCTTTAATTTAGCATGATCATCGTTGTGTGACTCCTCAAGAGCCAAACGAAGACCACACTCTTCCTCAAGAGCATTAGAGAGATATGATATCTCATCCGCATAGTCTCAACTATGACCCTCCATCTTGGAGATGGTCTTCTTGTGAGCCTCGATCATGTCATTGGCTTCACCAAGTTGTTCCAAGAGAGCAACGAAGTGCTTCTTGGGTTTACCTTTGAGTTTACTCATAAAAGACTCTAATTCATTTTCCTCCTCCTCCGCCCCTTACTCTCTTCAATGCAATCCGTCAATGAAGGATTAGAAGTGATGGTAGAATTGATGTTGGGGGTTACCTTGTTGGTGGCTTTAGCCATGAGGCACTTGGCGCTGATGTTCTCATTTGGTGAGTTGAAGAGTGATGACCATGGAGTTATTGCAAAAGCAATGTTGGCCCTGGTGACCATCTCCTCATCTTCTTCATCATCGTCATCTTCATCATACTCTTCTTGGGCCACCAATCCTTTGGGAGGAGTCTTCTTGGTGAAGCTGTTCTTGTTGGGATAAGACTTGGCTTTGTCCTTTCAGATAAGCTTTCCTCTATTGTCTTCTCTTTTCTCATATGGACAGTCTACAACAAAGTGACTCACATTGCCATAGTTGTAGCATGTCCTCACTCGTTGCTTGCCCTTGAAGCCACTTGAATTGTTCTTATTGCAGTTGGGCCTTGAGTTTTGCTTGTTGCCCCAAAATTGTCGTGAGGCGAGAGCCATGTGCTCATGATAGGCATATTTGGTGTCTTCGGGACAACATTCATATTCATCCTCTTCATCCTCTTCTGCCACACAAGCCTTGGCCTTCAATGCTAGGTTGGGCTTATTTTATCGTTGAGCTCGCAACACCGCATTGTCGGCATTCTTGTCCAAGATCCTCATGGCAACGAACTCATCCAACACTTCACTTGAGGACAAAGTGTGGAAGTCCGGTCTTTAGCGGATGACGGAGGACATGGCCTTGTGATAAGGCATCATGTCCTTGAGAACTTGCGCTTTATCCAATTGTCATATGTATCCTTGCTCCCATGATCTCGAAGTGAGACCGCAAGAGTGGTTAATCTCCGATAAAGTTCACGGGGATCTTCATCTTCGATCATGGCAAAATGTCGGAGATATTGACCACGGGTGTCTTCATCGACTAACCATGGCGTTTCAAGACAAATAGGGTCCACTTGTCATCCTCCAGCCGTCTGCGCATCGGGCCGCCTCCTAGGGCCGCAACGCCCAGGAGCCGGCTGCCAGCAGGCGGCGGAGCCCGGACAGGCGGCAGCCAAACAACCAGCGTCCAGAAGAGGGCCCCGTGCCTCCCCCTCGGGACGTATGCTGGGAAACTGCGACGAGACTAAGGCATGGCAACAGTTAAGCATGTCCTTAGAGAATCTATAAAGGCGTGGCTAAGTGAGAGTGTACCTTACGGACACTCCTTAAGAGGCGTATCACTGTAGCCATGTTACCGATGACATAGCCCTGGTCATAGGAGGCCATGATCCCACTACCTACAGGCGGCGGGGCCAGCAGGCGGCAGGCCCCATCAACCAGTGAGTCACCCAGGAGCAAGCGACCTTTGGCAGGCGGCCTGTGGGACGGGCCGCCTGGTAGCAGGCGGCTGACCGCGACCTAGGAGTCTGAACCCCATCAAGATGACAAGACAGGATGTGGTGGCAGTGTACGACAGGAGGCGGCGGCACTGTAGCCATTCCCCTCCTGACGATGCTGCCGTCAGCAGAAGGACGCTCACAGTAAAAAGCAATCAAGAGGGCCCACAGACGGCAGGCCCCAGCAGACAGGCAAAGAGGCCGGCACCCAAAGACACTGACGGCCGGGGGCCACTTCGCCCAGATTACCATTGTACCCCTGGGGGGTAGGCCTATATAAACCCCCCCAGGGTCCTCCATGTGGAGGGGTTGGACCCTAAGAGACACAGAGAGAAAGAGAGAGCTCGAGAGGGAGAAACCCTAGCGATCATCCCCGTTCCCTAGAGCGAAGGTAGAGAGCTAGCCTTGCCCTTCTTCTTCCTCTAGACGACACAGCTCAAGGAGCAACCTTGTAGCTACCATATTGACATTAGTCATGATGCGGAGCCCCCGCAGAGCAGCACTAGGGGTGTTATCTCCCCGGAGAGCACCAAACCTGGGTAAGATTCGTAGGCGTCCTAAGTACCGCCTTATCCCGCTTCCAGGGCCCGGCGACGTACTCTTGTCCCCATGCATTATAAGCCATCCTTTGGCATATGTCGCACCAAAACCCCGACATTTGGCGCCCACCGTGGGGCAAGGTGCACCGTCGTCCGGAGACATGTTCTAGACGGGAACTTTGTTCCTCCCTGGCGAGCACAGCAAGCCCGGCACACCCGCGGGCGTGGATGCCGGGATGCTTTGCGGCGTTGAGGCCGCATGCGCCGCGAGCGGACTCGTCGACCTTCTCGGCGGTGTCAACCTCCACGACGGGCCCTCTCCGGTCGTAGGACCAGTTGGCTCGGAGAGTTGCCTCGTCGAGATCCTCGACAAGCTCCACATCATCGAGGAGCGCTCCTCCGACATGGAGTCCGTGGGCTCCTCTGATCCACCCGTCGACATGATCGTCGACCTCGATGCGGCATCCACCGATTCCTTCCTCGACCATGTGGTGGTCATGGATGATCCCCTCCCCCCTACGACCTGCGACATTAGCGTCAGCACCGTCACGGAGGTGCTGGCCGCTAGCCACGATGAGCCTTCCAACGGGTCTGGCCAGGACCCGCTGCGGGCGGCCATGCAGAGCCTCTCCGCCCCCATCGTCGTGGGAACAGACGGCGCGGCACTGGAAGCACTCCGCGTCTCGCTCCTCGACAACGCCAACAAGTTAGCCGCCTCCCTGCGTCTCACCGAAGCCTACCGCCGTGAGATGGACCGTGCCATAGGCGGCACGCCGGCTGCTGGCGAGCCCAGCCGGGCCGGTGTTGTCCGTGATCGAGGCGGGGTCCTGGCCGATATGTTGGGGGCCCCACAGCCGGTATACGTCACCCCGTCGGAGAACCTAAGGTCTGCCCAGGCGGCAGTTGATGAGCTGAGCCACCTGGAGGGAGATGAGCTTTGCTGCATGACACAACGCGTCCAGCAGCTCCTCGATACGGCTGCCGAGTAGCAGGAAGCCCGGCGCCGTCCTCTGGAGGCCGACGCGCAGGCAGACAACCGTCCTCTTCGACGGGAGCAAGGGGCTACGTCCCGTTCACCAACAGTCGGCACTCGCAGTCGGCGTGACTCAGAGCCGACTGCTAGCCGCAGCAGGCAGACTTGCATCACCATCGAGCGCAATCAAGACGGCCACCCAAGAGCTGTAGAGCAGCGAAATGAGCGCTCGCCTCCCCCTCGCCGGAGAGGCGTGTGACTCCACCGGCTATCGACCATCCGTCCCTCGGAGGCTGCTTGGGCCGCCGCGAGGGTGTTGGGGAGAATGATGCCCGCCACCGCCTTGACCGACTCGCCCGGTCCCAGGCGGTCGAGGAAGAAGATGCGCTCAGTCCGGCTTGCTTCGGTCCCCGCATCCGTGACGAGCCTTTCCCCAAAGGTTTCTCGCTCCCCAAAGACACCCCTAAGTACAATGGATCTGTGAAGCCAAAGGACTGGCTAGTGGATTACTCCAGGGCCATCAGCATAGCAACCGGTAACAAGCGCGTTGCGGTGAAGTATGTGCCACTCATGCTCCAGGGCACGGCCCGGACGTGGCTAAACAGCCTCAAGCCCAACAGCATCAATAGCTGGCTGGACTTCACCGGCGTCTTCACTCGCAACTTCACCATCACCTACAAGCGACCACCCAAGCCACGACAGCTCTCCCTATGCATCCAAGGTTCGAACGAGTCCGCTCATGACTACTTGACGCATTGGGCTGAGCTACGCAACTCTTATGAAGGAGTGCATGAGGTGCAAGCCATCGAGTACTTTACGGCCAGGTGCAGAGAAGGCACCTTGCTCAAGCACAAGCTCCTCTGCGACGAGCCCACCACACTGGACGAGCTGCTAAGCATAGCAGACAAGTATGGTACCGTAGATTCTTCCATGAAGTCCGAACTGCACATGGATGCCTCCGGAAAGATGGCCCCACCGGCACCTAGAACGTCGGCTGGAGAGTCCAGTCGGCGCCAGCAATAGACAGATAACAAGCGTAAAGCCCCCCCGCCAGCTTCCAATAGCCGGCTAGTGGCGGCAGTTGATGGCCAGCAGCCAGAAGCTCAAGCAGGTCCCAAACTCGAGAGGGGCGACAGGCCAGCCTGGCAGCCCGCCTTCTCCTTTGATCAAGCTCTGTATGCCCCTTGCAAGTTTCACAGCGGCGCGAATCCCTCCAATCATGTCACACAGAAGTGTCCCTGGCTCACACGATTGCCAGAGGCGAAGCTTTGCCACCGACGCCTGCTGGGCAGGCGGCTCTGCCTCCAAAACCACATGCGGCTCGTCCAGGCGGCCAGGTCCTGGATGAGTTCCCAGAAGAGAACGGAGCTTATGTTGTCTTCACAAGCCAGGCGGATGATAGGCACAGCCGGCGTCAGCGGCACAGAGAAGTCAACACTGTTGCCTCCGAAGCCCGAGAGTTCATGCACTGGTCCGAAAGAACCATCAGTTGGAGCCGTGAGGATCACCCGGCTGTCATGCCTTCGCCAGGAGCTTACGCCATGGTCCTGGATGCAACTTTCTCCACCGACAGACGGGCCTGTCGTTTCTCCCGAGTGCTGGTAGATGGTGGCAGCAGCATCAACATCATGTACCGAGACACCATGGAGAAGTTGGGCATCAAAGAGAAGCAGCTTTAGCCTACCAGGAAAATGTTCCACGGCATCGTCCCTGGTCTCTCTTGCTCACCAATTGGCAAGGTCAAGATTGATGTCCTGTTTGGTGACAAGAAGCATTTCTGGCGGGAGCCGGTCTGGTTTGAAGTAGTGAATCTGGAAAGCCCCTATCATGTGATATTGGGCCGGCCAGCTCGTGCAAAATTCATGGCAGTATCTCATTACGCCTACCTCAAGATAAAGATGCCGGGCCCCAAAGGAATAATCACCATAGTGAGGGACTATGAGAAGTCCATTGCATGTGCCACTGCCAGCAGCCGGCTGGCCGAGTCCCTTGTCATAGCTGAGGAGAAGCGCCGCCTTGATCGGTTGGTGGCAATGGCTGGCAAGCAGCTAGCCATACCATCCGATCCCAAGGAGGCAGAACCACAAGGCTCATTCCAGCCGGCCAAGGAAACCAAGAAGATTGCTTTGGACCCGTAGCACCCGGAGCGATTTGTTGTCATAGGGTCAAACCTAGATATCAAATAGGAAAGTGAGCTCATTGATTTCCTCCGTGAGAATCGGGACATCTTCGCATGGTCCCCCAAAGACATGTCGCGTGTCCCGATGGATTTCGCCGAGCACAAGCTACATGTGAGAGAAGATGTGAAGCCTGCCAGGTAGCCACTCCGCTGCCTGTCAGAAGAAAACAGAAGAGTTGTTGGAGAAGAAGTTGCCCGCCTGCTAGTAGCCGGCTTCATTATGGAAGTGTTCTACCCAGAGTGGCTCTCCAACCCTGTCCTAGTGCTGAAGAAGAACAACAAATGGCGCATGTGCATCGACTACACCAGCCTCAACAAAGCTTGCCCTAAAGATCCGTTTGCTCTGCCGCGAATAGACCGAGTGATTGACTCTACAGCCGGATGCGAGCTGCTATCATTCCTTGATGCATATTCCGGATACCACCAGATCAAATTGGATCCGGCCGACCGCCTGAAGACCGCCTTCCTCACGCCATTTGGGGCCATCTGCTACCTGACTATGATGTTCGGCTTGAGAAATGCCGGCGCCACCTTTCAGCGTTGCATGCAGAAGTGTCTCCTCAAGCAACTTGGTAGAAACACCCACATTTACGTGGACGACATCATGGTGAAGACGGAGAAGAGGGGAACTCTCTTGGAGGACCTCCAAGAGACCTTCGAAAACCTGCGCCGCTTTCAGATCAAGCTAAACCCGGAGAAATGCGTCTTTGGGGTACCAGCAGGCCAGCTCCTTGGTTTTCCGGTATCTGAACGCGGCATCGAGTGCAACCCTACAAAGATCAAGGCCATTGAGAGGATGGAGAGGCGAACTCGCATATGAGACGTCCAGAAGTTTACTGGGTGCCTGGCATCGCTCAGCCGGTTGATCAGCCGGCTGGGCGAGAAGGCACTCCCTCTATACCAACTGATGAAGAAGACCACCTGCTTCGAGTGGAATGATAAGGCGGACGAAGCCTTCCACCAGCTCAAGAAAGTGTTGTCCACGCCGCCTGTCTTGGCGGCGCCAACAGACAAGGAACCCATGTTCCTTTACATAGCCGCCACCAGCCAGGTGGTCAGCACTGTGATTGTGGTGGAACGCCCAGAAGACGGCAGAGCCTTGCCTGTCCAGAGGCCGGTGTATTATTTGAGCGAGGTGCTATCAGTTTCCAAGTAGAACTATCCCCATTACCAGAAGATGTGCTATGGTGTGTACTTTGCCGCCAAGAAACTCAAGCAGTACTTCCAAGAGCATCCGATCACGGTCGTATGCACGGCTCCGCTTGCTGAGATCATGGGCAACAGAGATGCTTCAGGCCTAGTGGCGAAGTGGGCCATTGAGCTGGCCCCCTTTACTATCTTCTACCAGCCCCGCACCACCATCAAGTCACATGTGCTGGCCGACTTCCTCGTCGACTAGGCCGAGACCCAGTACCTGCCGCCTGCTCCAGATTCAACCCATTGGCGGATGCACTTTGAAGGATCAAAGATGCGCACTGGTTTGGGAGCCGGCGTCATCCTCACCTCTCCCAAAGGCGACAAGCTCAAGTACACCTTGCAACTCCACTTTGCCGCCTCCAACAATGTGGCCAAGTACGAGGCACTCATTCATGGGCTCCGGATGGCCAAAGAGATTGGCATCCGCCGGGTGCTGTGCTATGGTGACACGGACTTGGTGGTCCAACATTCGTCTGATGATTGGGACACCAAAGATGCAAACATGGCAAGTTACCGTTTCTTGGTCCAGCAAATTAGTGGGCATTTTGACGGCTGCGAGTTCCTCCACATACCACGAGCTGACAACGTTCAAGCCGACGCCTTGGCACGAATTGGCTCCACCCGGAAAGCAATACCATCCGGTGTGTCCCTCAAATGCTTGCGCAGGACGTCTATCTAGCCGTCACCAGAGTCAGAATCAATCTTCATGCCAGCCAATCCTGGGGCAGACGGCCCAAAAACCTCAGCAGCTGGCCCGGGGACTGCTGCGGCCAGCTTAGGAGCTTCAGCAGGCGGCCAAGAAACTTCAGCTCCAACATGCGGTCAGGGGACAGCTACACTAGCACCTGGCCCGGGGACTTCAAAACCCGGCCCGGGGACTTCAGAAGCACAGTAGGCGGCTCACTCTAGCCCTCCACCTCCCGGCCCAACCAGCCTGGTTTCAGTGGCAGAAATAACAGGAGTCTCAGCACCATCTTGGGCACGGCCAATCCTCAATTTTTTGCTCAGAAGAGAGTCGCCAGTAGACGAGACCTTCGCACGGCAAGTTCAGCGCAGAGCTTCAGCATATACAATAGTAAACAAAGAGATTGTCAGACGCAGCGCAACCGGCGTCTTCCAGCGCTGTGTGGAAGCAAAAAAGGGTCTGGCCATATTGAGAGATATTCATCAAGGCGAATGCGGCCACCATGCGGCCTCAAGATCCCTCGTCGCCAAAGCTTTCCGCCACGGCTTCTTCTGGCCGACTGCTTTGGACGACGCCAAAGAATTAGTCAAGAAATGCAATGGCTGCCAGCGCTTCAGCTCCAAGCAACACCTGCCAGCTTCTGCACTCAAGACCATTCCGATCACTTGGTCGTTTGTAGTTTGGGGATTCGACATGGTGGGTCCCTTCAAGACAGCACGTGGCAGCTTGACTCATTTGCTTGTGGCCGTGGACAAGTTCATCAAGTGGATCGAGGCGAAGCCAATCAAGAAACTCAACGGCCCAACTGCTATCACCTTCATCGCAGATATCATAGTCCGGTATGGCATACCACACAGCATCATCACCGACAACGACACAAACTTTGCCAAAGGAGCTTTGGCCCGATTCTGCGCAACACAGGGCATCCGACTGGACTTAGCATCCGTTGCCCACCTGCAGTCAAATGGCCAAGTTGAGCGTGCAAACGGCCTCATCTTGTCCGGCATCAAGCCCCGGCTGGTCGAGCCTTTGGAACGATCGGCCGGCTGCTGGATCGAGGAGTTGTCGTCTGTCCTCTGGAGCCTCAGGACAACTTCGAACAAGTCAACCAGCTTCACTCCCTTCTTCCTCGTCTATGGGGCCGAGGCCGTCATCCCAACAGATGTTGAGTTTGACTCGCCTCGTGTCACCATGTACACAGAAGCCGAAGCAAGAGAAGCACGAGAAGACGGCGTGGACCTGCTGGAGGAGGCCCGGCTGGTAGCATGTAATGCCCCAGATGTAACACTTTCCCAATATGGCAATATATAAACTTTGGCTTCACCAATTCCTTTCCGGGCCCTTCTTTCATTTTGGGTTCTTCGTTTTGTCGTGTGCGTGTGTGCATTTCATCCATGTCATGTTGTCATGTGCATTGCATTTGTGTTGTCACTTGCATCCGGTCCCACTCGTCTCTTCCTGTTGTCCGTTTCGAGTTCCGACGCTCTCACATGTGCCCATGGCATCCCCGAGTCATTCTTTCGTGTGTGGCCGTGTAACGTTTCCGGAATTGCGTGAGACTTGTCGTGCGATGTTGTTTTGGTACGTGTAGGCCGCCTGTCAAGTTTCGTCGCATTTGGAGTTCGTTTGGTGCTCCAACGGTTAACCTAGTGGGCTAAAAGAACCTCTTCTTTGAGGCCCAAGACCCCCTCCACAACAGCCCACTAACCCAGCACAACCCTTCCCATCATCTCAGTCGTCGAATTGTGATCGCGTGGCCGAAAACCGCTCCCCATTTGGACTCTCCTAGCTCCTTGTGCCTATAAAAACGTCCCCCCATGTCATTTTTCGTTCAAAAAACCCTAGTTCCACCCCTCCACCGCCGCCGGACACGTCCGCCCGGACGCGCCAGACCAACCAGCGCCTGCCACCTGTCCACCGCCGCCGTCCCACCGCGCCGGCCCGCAGGCCCGACGCGGGCCCGCCGCCGCCGCCGAGCGGGCCTCTCCGCCCCGAGTCCGCAGCGCCCGACCACCACCGCGGGATCCTCGCCGCCGCCGGTGCCGATCCCCGCCGCCGGGCTTGTGCCGCCGCCTCCGCCTCCCGCCGGCGGCCCGACCCCGCCACCGATCTCCGTCGCCGCCGCCGGCGCCTCCGGCCAGCCCCCGTCGCTCCACCGCCGCCCTCCGGAGCCGCCGCCCCAACCGCTCTCCTCCGGCGCCTCCTCGGCCGGCGCCGCCACCGTCGTCGCCGGCCGGCGCCGCCGCCGCCTCCAGCTCCGGTCGGGCGAGCGCCCGAGCCCCGATCCCATTGGTCGTCGCCACCGCGGGCCCGAACCCTAACGGGTCCGCTTCCGTAACCCACGCCCGCAACCCGACCCAATCCGCTGTCCAACCCGATCCGATCTGAGGTTGACCTTTTTCCTCTAAGTCTTTTGTTGATTTTGTTGTGTGATGGCATCTTTGCATGGCGATATCTTTTTGTGTGTATGTCCGATTTGTGCATATGATATGTAAAAATGATCGTGGTGATGTGTACTACGTTTTGTTCCATTGTGTCATGCTTGTTTGAGTCCATCTAGATGTCTTAATCTTTGTGACAATAGTGCTACATGATATAAACTGCTGCTACTAGTTATTTTCATGCCATGTTTGAGATGTGATAACTTGGTGCATGTTTATCCAAATGAAGCAAATGAGATGTCAAAATGTTCATCATGAGATGCTCTAAATGTTGGTTGCTGTAGCATACATGTTAGGGTTCTTATTTCCATGTTAAACTTGGTTGCAACAGTGCATGTGGCTGTTAGGTTTTGTAACTTGTTGCGAGATGCCTAGTTGAGGAGCTCGTTGCTATTGATGTGTTTGCCCCCATGTCGCATGCTCATATGTTTTATATTCTCCATCATGTGATCTTTGCTGTGGTGCAAACCATTTGCCATGTTATGCTTTAAGATGACTTAAACATGCTCGCAAACATGCCATGCTAATGTTACTGTTGTAACACTTAGTGAAATTTCACCAAGTCTGGAATCTGTCATATCCTGATGTTATGTTTGCTTGATGTCCTAGGCAAATCCATGTTAGTTTTGGGGTGGCCTTTGATCATTCCTTGTTGTACATGTTGTTGTCTATCCATCCATGTCCTCACTTGCTCATATGGCTTGTTGTAGCTTATTTAATTCTTGCTCCCAAGTTGCTATAAAATATTACTGTCAGGTTTTAGTGTCATGATCAAAATGTTGTAGCTTGTTGCTATTGATCCATGCCTCCTATGGAGTTGCTCCAATGGAGTTGTTTGCTGTAGGATATGTCTACTTCATGTCCATGATTCTTGTCACCATGTTTGAGTACTGTAGAGTATATATTTCTTGCTCCAAAGTTGCTATGTGGCTGTTAATTTCAGCTTTGCATTGTTTCTTGTTTCGAGTGTATGTTTTGATCCGTTGCTCCGTTTTGAGCGTGCCCTACATGAAACTTGTGTGATTTTGCATGTAGAATCATAATATCATCTTGTTAACATGTTTGGAGTATGTTTGCTTGATGTTTGGGTGCATGTTGCACCGTTGCCATGCTTATCTTGTTTTGATCATATCTTCTAGACCGTAGCTCCGTTTTAAACAAACTTTATATGAAACTTGACTAGAATTTCGTGTAGATCATCATGGTGCATGTTAACTTGCTGTTTCACAACTTTAACTTAAGGTTTGTTCAGATCTGAACTAATTTCAAACTATGCATATGAGGACTTACCAGATTTGTCTTAAGTAGTTTCCGGCCTCATTTAAACTTGTTGTTATTATGTTGTTTCTCTGTGCTTCCTACCTTGCCATGTTTTGCATCCTATATAGATCTGTCTTGCATCCAACTTGCTTGAGCATATTGTCATGTTCTTGTGTTGTTCTGGTGTGCTTCCTACTTTGACACGTTATGCATCCTAAGTGCATCTGCAGTGCGTCCTAGGTGCATCGTACGTGCATCCTATAGATTGTGCATTGCACCTTGTTTGATTTCGTGCCTCGTGTGTTCTTGTATTGAGTAGAGCCAGAAGCCGAGATCGAGTACGAGAACGAGGTTACTACCGAGGTTGAGAACGAAGAGCCGTCTTACGATCCCATCGACGACTCGACAAGCAAGATGACCTGACCCAGATATCATTACTATCTTTGCCTATTGCTAGAAGTCTCACTCTTTAGCTTATTGCCTCGATGCCAATGTTTGTTTGTCAGCCTCCTATTGTAACCATGAATCTGTCTAACCACCCAACCTAGCAAACCTCTGATTGGCTAAGTAAGCTTCGCTCAGCCCCTCTTATAGCATTGCTAGTTGCAGGAGAAGATTTGAAGATTCTTGCTTCATGTTGAAGTATTGTTGGGATATCACACTATATAAACTCTTAAACTAAATCATCTATATATTGGTAATGGGTGGAAGGCTGAGCCTCTTGATCGGTGTTTTGTTCCACTCATGCCGCCCTAGGAACCGTATAAACCGGTGTTATGTTCCTTGATTTTGCGTTCCTCACACGGTTGGGGTTATGGGACCCCCTCGATAAACCGCTTAGCGCTAAGACTTTTCCAGGAAGTCCCAACATTGGTACTCCATTTGCCTAAACAACTAAAAACTTGCATAGGGAGTTATAAACCCTCTTATTAATCAACAACCCGGGCCAGTGCTCCACATGAGTGTTGGTCCAAACTGGGGGTCCTGCAGGGCCACCTTGGGGGAACCCGAGGGCTGGTAAAAAACTGTAGCATCGCACATCCGGTCGTGGCCTGAGACGAGATACGCGCAGCTACTATCAGGGTGTCGGCACGCTGGGAGGATTTGCTAGATTAGTCTTACCTTAGTCGGAGTATCTTGAGCACGGGATTCCGAGAATACTCGGGCCTTCCCACCTTGGAGTTGCAACTCCGCAGATCGTGAGCTTGTCATGGGCTAAGTTGGGACACCCCTGCAGGGTTTTGAACTTTCGAAAGCCGTGCCCATGGTTATGTGGCAGATGGGAATTTGTTAATATCCGGTTGTAGAAAACTTGACACCATGTTCAGAACACACTACCAGCGTGAGTAACCGTGACGGTCATTTTCTGAAAGGGGTTCGGGAAGTGAACACGATGGGGTTATGATTGACATGCTTAGATAGGATCACCTAGTGATCACTTTGACGCTCGTGGCACTTCTCTTCTCGCTCTTAACATGTAAGCTAGTGCTAGTGCAGCTGCAACCTTTTATCTTTCTTCAGCCTTGTTCCACACCCAAGGCTTAGATAGTTTTGCTACTCGGAAACGGGGTTGCTGAGTCCTCCGTGGCTCACAGATTCTACACCACACCAGATGCAGGTACTATGGTGAACTACTCAGGTGACGGCACAGAGCTGTACTGGGAGTACGATGAAGAACGTAGTCGATACTATGTGCACTATCCCGATGATCAGTAGTGGTTTCTACTAGGGGTGATTCGGACCTGTGGCTTTATGTATTTGGTATCTTTCTTTTGGATCTTCACCCGTAGTCGGGTTGTGATGTTATTTGGATGATGATTTGCTTATGTAATGAATTGTGTGATGTGGCGAGTGTAAGCCAACTATCCTTTTGCAATTTCATCCCTATTTTTACATGAGTCGTGCAAAGATACCGAACTTGAGATCATTCCAGAATGGGCTTATACCTTTAAGTCGTGCCTCGACACGTAGGAGGTATAGTCCCATCCTGGGCATTACATAGCACTCCGCCGATCCGCTATCTACCAGCAGGGTCTCCATCGCTACCACAGCCGGCGAGTCAGGCCGTGATCCTTCCGCGAGGGGGATCTTGTGCTCCGGCTGATCCAGCGAACAGCCGGCCAACACAAGCTCTCAGCCCCTTGGGAAGGACCATTCATCAGCAGCAATGTACTAGGTAACGATGCCTACTACCTTATCAATGCGCAGAAGCCAAGAGCACGCAAAAGAGATGACTCGGGCAAGGAGTCGGAGCGCCCGTGGAACGCAAACCTCCTTTGCTGCTTTTACAGCTAAAGGAAATATGTATCATACTATCTACTGTATTTTGAGAAACAACGGGACCCCCGAGGAGTTCTCGGGGACTGCCCCTCCCTTTATCTATATGATAAGAATTATGCATGTGAATGAGTATTTCCATTCCTTCGCCCGGCACCGGGACCGTGCAGACGGCCCAGGGCTTGCCACCTGGCCCTATGTTTAAAGCTTTTTCTCCAACAGTTGAGCAAATAATGTGCCAGCATCCAAGCCCTCTCCCACCTAAAAGTCACAGACTCACAGAGCGCGGCTGTCTGACTGGCGGGAGCCAAAGGCAGTAAGTGGTGCCCACATGAAAAATGGCTAAAGAAAAATAAACATAGGGCAAGACGGCCCTTGAGACAAGTTGGCCGGCTGCCGAGCAGCCGGCCAGCCGGCTTCTAGCTCAGCCAAACCGCGTTCCAGAGGGCAGGATGCTTGCCTATCCAGAAAATAGCTAAGTACCTAACCCAGCCACAGACCACAGAGTGGCTGTCTGGCTGGCAGGGCGGCAGTTAAAGGAGACGGCAAAAGAAAAGTGCCCGAAGGAACAAAGGACGGTGCTAACTTTAGAACCCGACAAACAACATAAACATATGCAGAATTAAGAATATTTACATAACAAAAGGCCTCGAAGGCCGCCTTCCAGCAATTGTTTGCGAATACACCCAGTGGGTGGAATTGTTCAAGACTAACTCTACCAAGTCTTAAGAGAAACAGGAAATAAAATATAAGATTGGCCGCCTAGGCCAGAGGTGTAGCAGGCGGAGCAGGTGGCACGACGGGGTCCGTTGGGCTGGCTACTAAGGGGGCCGCCTGGTGGGTCTCGGCTTGGTCGCCTTCCATGGCAGACGTCGCAGTCCAGCAGGGCCCGCTCGTCGAGGCCTGGTCGGGCTGATGACGAACAGGCGGCTCCTCCTCCAGAAAGCAGCCTTACTCGTCGTCGTCCTCCTCGTCTTCACCCTCGTCACTTGAAGCGATCTCCTCGTCCAGCTCCTCCGGCACCGCCAGGTCCAGCCCTAAGTTGTCAGGCGGCACCACATGGCCGTTTTCATCCAACTCCGGGATGAAGACGATGGTGTCGGCATACTCGGCAACCGCGGTGGCGCGCTTGATGAGGTCTCCTCGTATCGCCGCCAGCTCGGGCTCGGCCTCCAGGAGGAAGGTCGCCAGCTGGGCGAGATTCAGATCCGGGTACCAGCCCTTGGCAAATTCTAGGGTTGTCCGTGTGCCGGCTCGCGCCGCGGCACCCTTCCAAGCCTCGAAGCGACCGGTGGCCGCCTCCAGCCATTCGGCGGCCCGACTAGGAGTGCGGCGTGCTGGAACGCTCGGCCAGAGGGCGGCCAGCACTTGGGACCCGGCACGCTGAAGACGGCAAAGCAGACGGTGGGCCGGCTGGAGGCGAGCGCGAACGGCGAGGAGTTGCTCGGTGGGAGTCCGGGGTGCATTGGGCGCGATCACCCGACCCACCCGGTGCCTCTCGTCGCGTTGGGCCTCAATGGCTTGGCTGGCGGCAACAGAATGGCCCAGGAAGTATTCTGCGCCAAGGACAAGACAACGAATCAGAAAAAGAAAGTTGGCTGCCGTAGACGGCGAACACATGAAAGCAAAGAAAGCAGCTTACCATCGACCATGTCCTCGATGGCCCCGTAGCCGTCCTGCAGGGCCGTCTTCGTCTTGGCCCAGTTCGAGCGCTCAGTCTCGAACTCGGCCCGAAGAAGCTTTTCGACGTCTGCTAGCTTTTTAAGCTCCGCCTTGTGCATCGCCGCCTGGTCCGCCAGCTCCTTGGCCAGGCAGGCACGATCTTGGATGGCGAGGCTACGCTTCTGCTCCTTGGCGGCAAGCTCGGCCTGAACTCCGCCAAGCTGGTTGCGGAGGTCGGTTGCGATTGCTGACAAGAAAGAAGAAGGAGCATTAGCACCAGTGAGAAAACAAAACAACCTTGGAGTTCCAGGCCGCCTGCTCAGCAGCCGGCCCGGACTCGGGGACTACACCCAGCGGGTGCGCTGACTCGCCCCCGCAAAGAGGAAAAGAAGACACTCACTCCGGCTCTCGGTCAAGGCAGCTCTCAGCTGAGCCAGCTCCTGATGCTGGGAGTTGTAGGCCGCCACACGAAGATTGTGATAGTCATGCAGCCAGAAAGGCAAGAAACAAGTTAGCTCACAAAATAGCACCTTGGAGTTCCAACCCGCCTGCTCAGCAGCCGGCTCGGAACTCGGGGACTACACCCAGTGGGTGCGCTGATGCGCCCCCACAAGAGAAATTGAAGGAATAAAAAGTAAAGCAGGAAATCAACATACCAGGACGGAAGTCCGCGTAGCCAAGAACTCCCGAAAGACCGTCTGCATGACCTCGCCCAGAGAGTTGAAACGATCAAGGACGTCTCGGGACGCGACGTTCAGCACGCCGCCACCACCAGGCGTCCAGCCTGGCGGCGCTGCGCTGGTGGCCTCGTTGTCTGGTGATGACGAACTGGCAGTGTCGGCTTCTACTTGCCGCGGGGCTGAGGCCGCCCTTGCCGGACGCGGACGGGCTGGAACTTGGGGGGTTGCCAGTGGGCCTACCACCAACACGCCCTCTGCCGGCGGCACCTACGCCCCCGTGGGCCGGCTGTGCTGCGACCCAGCAAGCGGCGCAGGAGGAGTTGCTTCCGCCTCCATGGCGGCGCAGCCGTCCCCCTCCTTGTCAAAAGACGGCTGATCGCCAGCAGCCGACTGATCGCCGGCAGCCGGCACTTGAAGAGACGGCTCCGGAGGAGCCACGTGCTGGAGATCGGCCTGGTCCGCCGGCTGCTGGAGGGCCCCCTCCCATTCCTGGGCTCGGGCGGCGGCATTTGCCTGGGCCTTGGTAGCCGCCTCGGTTTCGGCCTTGGCTGCGGCGTCGGCCTTCGCCTGTTCGCGGGCCGCGGCCTCCCGCTCTTCTCGCGCCTCTCACGCATTCATTTCCGTCGCCTCTTGGAGCACGGCGGTAGGGTCCGCGTGGCGCGGCGCAGAAGGGGCGTCCGTGCCCCCAACCACTGAGCCCACAGGAGCTCGCGAGAGAGAAAGCGGGGCACTATTCGAGTGTTCCCAAGAAGACAGTAAAGTCAGCCACGAAGAAGGCGAAATACTAGAACAAATACAGAGAGAAAAGTAGGATGCGACACTTACGCGGACACGATTGGCCTAGGCTTGGGGACCCTAAGAAGGGCCGCCTCCTGGCGTTTGGTGGTGGCGGCCGAGACCTTGGGCTTCTTGGGCCGGCCACCGGTCGGCCCGGCGGCAGCTCGGCGCTTCGAGCTGCCGGCCGCGGTTTGCGGCGCCATCGTGTAGCTGCTGCTCCCAACTGGGTCCGACTCTCGTACGTGAGGCGGCGCTTCCTCCTCCTCGTCATCATCCAGCCAGTCCTCGACTCCGCCCCCTGACGAGCCGCCTGCTGGCTGGCCCCCGCCGCATGTCACCTCCTCCTCCTCCATGGCGGCCGCCCCTAGGTCGGGGTTGCTCGTGTCGCTCTAGGAGCGGTCTAGGAGCGGAGGGCGGCCCGGTTGATCAGAGCCCGGCTCCGGCTAGCCAGGAAAGAGCTGCAGGCAGCACAAGGGTCAGGCGGCTGGGGCAGTCGGAAGAAGGAAAGAAGAAGAAAAAGAAAAGGGGGCTCACCGCAGGCGGTGGGTTGCTGCGGCTGTATGGCGGCTTGCCAAATGCCCAGCCCGAGTCGGAGAGCTTGCAGTTGGAGACGGAGTTCACCAGAAGGGCCACCTCCTTGTATGGCATAATCTTGGTGCAGGTCCGGCTCAGATCCCAGTGCCCGCTCATTTCGCAGATCAGGTGCGGGCGGGACTGCAGCGGCAGCACTCTGCGCTCCGCAAAGGTGTCCAGGAGATCCGAGAACACCAGGCCCTCATTTTCCTTCATCTCCCGAAGGCGCCTCGCGGCGATAGAGGCCCCGGGCATGAGGGAGATGGGCTGGAACTTCCAGGAGGTCCGAGGCTCGGCAGGCGGGCCGACTGCGTAGTCCGGCAAGTTGATGAAATCATGCTCCCGGTCAACATTGGAGACATAAAAATATGTCTTTTGCCACAACTTCAATGAATGCACGAGGGCAGGCGGCGGGAAGTGATTCTTGTTCCCGGTGCGCTTCACTGTGATGCACCCGCTGCATTGAGCAGCCTCGCCCCAGAGTGCGGTGCCGAGCTTCAGGTAGAAGATCTCGCTCCACAGCTCTACTGTGGGGAGTATCCCGAGGTACCCCTCGCAGAGGACGACGAAGGAAGACATTGTCACCACCGTGTTCGGCATAAGGTGGTGGGGCTGCATGTTGAAGAAGTCGAGGAAGGAGCAGAAGAAACCGCCAACGGGGTGCCCGAAGCCGCAGGGGAAGTGTGAGCAGAAGACTACCCGCTCGCCTAGCCGCGGCACCGGCCTGATTTCGGTCGCCGGTGCCAGACGCACGGCGACCTTTTCAGTGGGGGGCAGCCGTCGTGAGTGGCGGAGGTAGAATATGTGCTCATCGAGGACCTCGCTGCCGTCCCACTCGCTGGAGCGGTAGACCTGCGCTTCCGCAGCCATGGCTTGGGGTGAGGGCAAGCTCCGGCGGAGCGATGCGGGCGGCAGTGGCGAAGAGCACAAGAGGGAGCGAGGAAGAAGAAGAAGATGGAGCGGGGGTGTGCGCGTGAGCGGCGCTAACCCCCTCCCGCGCCTACTTATAGGCTCTGAGCGACAAAGCCGAGGGGGCGGGGGCGTGGGATTAACTGTGCCACGCCCCGCACGGCCCCCACCTTTTTAGCGCCTAATCTGCGCGCATTAAATGCGCGTGGGGAAGGCAATCGATTGCCTCTGCCGCAATAGATCCGCGCGCGCACCAAGGCCCTGTAGTGGCGGGCCCTGGCCTGCTGCTACGTCCCATCGCGCGCATGCGCTGGCAGGGAGGTTTGACGAGAGGATGACGCGTGGAACGCCGCCAAGGGGCAGCAAAACCACCTCGCGGCTTGCCATCCATGCGGTATCTTCTCCGCGAAGACTCGAAGACAAAGGCTCGGCTACCAGAAGTCGGTCCTTCCAGAAGACAAATGGCCCGGCTGCTAAAAGCCTGACCTTCCAGAAGACGGACCAGAAGCACAACCTAACCTTACTTGGAGTGGGAAGCTGCTGGAACCCCGCAGTCCCGCTTTCGACTGCGGAGCTCCACCAGCTTCGGGGACTATTGTCGGAGAAATTGACCACGGGTGTCTTCATCGACCACCCATGGCGTTTCAAGACAAATAGGGGCCACCTGTCATCCTCCGGCCGCCTGCGCATCGTGCCGCCTACTAGGGCCGCAACGCCCAGGAGACGGCAGGCCCCAGCAGACAGGCAAAGAGGCCGGCACCCAAAGACACTGACGGCCAGGGGCCACTTCACCCATATTACCATTGTACCCCTCGGGGGTAGGCCTATATAAACCCCCTAGGGTCCTCCATGTGGAGGGGTTGGACCCTAAGAGACACAGGGAGAAAGAGAGAGATCAAGAGGGAGAAACCCTAGCGACCATCCCCGTTCCCTAGAGCGAAGGTAGAGAGCTAGCCTTGCCCTTCTTCTTCCTCTAGACGACACAGCTCAAGGAGCAACCTTGTTGCTACCATATTGACATTAGTCATGACGCGGAGCCCCCGAGAGCAGGACTAGGGGTGTTATCTCCCCGGAGAGCCCCGAACCTGGGTAAGATTTGTAGGCGTCCTAAGTACCGCCTTATCCCGCTTCCAGGGCTCGGCGACGTACTCTTGTCCCCATGCATTATAAGCCATCCTTTGGCATATGTCGCACCAAAACCCCGACACAAACTCATCGGCTTCATCTTGCACAACTTTATAGTTTGAGCGTTGAATGCTTGTGCTTCCCTTGTACACGGAACCAGCATGCTCCCATGCTTCCTTGGCCACGGGGAAGGGTCGAAGGTGTGCAATGTCTTCGGGAGGGATAACTTCTTGAAGAATGCAAAGAACGGACTCATTGAATTGATGATCCGCAGCTTCTCTTGGAGTTAAGTTGTATGGATCATGCAGGTAGAAACCTTGCTCAATGATTCTCCAAAGATTAGTAGAACAATGATTTAAATGACGTTTAAAATGAAACATCCAAGTAGCAAAATCAGCATTTTTCACAAACTTAAGAGGAGGACCAACCGAATTTAAATGCGGGGTGGGAACTGGTCCTCCATAATTGATGGGAGGTGCGGAGTGAGAAAATATGCCACTCCTATTCTTAGTCACCGGGACTTGCTCACTACTAGCTTCTCCCTTATCGGGAATAGCATCCGGCACGTTGTTAGTGGGACGAACCACTTCCGACGGTGCGGTACGTAATTTAAGTCCCTCAAGAAATTCTTTGAACATGCCTTTGACCTCGATCGTCAATGAGTCTTTCAATGTGTCCAAAGCCACATTGAACTCCTCACGAGAGACCGAGGGTCCCCCATCGGACATATACAAGGACGGATTTTCACCGGAGTGTCCCCCCGTCCCGACTATGTTGTCACCCATACACTTTGGACGGTAAAGTCCTTAATAAAGAGACGAGGCTCTGATACATCCAAAATGCATCACTATTTTATATCGTAATTCATCCTTATCATTGATATATTTCACATTACGATGATGTTCTTATGTTGTTTTGGCCTATTTTACACAGTTTGCAACTTTCCGGTGCCGAAGCAGCAGACGCAAGATTCAGCGGTAAAAAGTGGACGCTGAGTTGCTGAAGAAGAATACCTCCAAATTACCTGAAAATCGACGGACGGTATTTTCCAGAAGGATCACGAAGATACGCAAAAGAGCAACCAGAGGGGGGCCACAGGGTGCCCAGGCGGCCACCTGGCGCGGCCCCCACCCTGGCCGCGCCAGGAGGGCGCCTGGAGCCCCTGGCCCACTCCAGGCTCCCCCCTCTGGCCTATATACTCCTCGTCATCCAGAAACCCTAAAAAGAGGGGAGTTTACGGAGTTCCGCTGCCGCTCCGTGGCGGAAACCTACAGAGAAGAAAAGCCATCTCCGGCGGGCAGATTCCGCCGGGGAGATCACCTCCCGGAAGGGGAGATCATCGCCATCGTCATCACCATCGTCACGGGCATCATCGAGATCATCATCAACATCATCCCCAACATCAGCACCATCTCCATCTTCATCCAATCTCATCTCACAATTGCAACTAGTGTTGTAATCTGTACTATCTATCCTCTCTACCCTATCGGTGTTGATTACTACTTTGTGGTGAATGCTATTGAGTTTTGTTGGAGAAATATCATTGTGTCCAGATGTTTATCATTCATCTATCTCCACTGATCATGATCTCTTTTATGTCTTGTGAGTAGTTACTTTAGTTCTTGAGGACATGGGAGAAGTCCTGTTGTTAGTAGTCATATGATGTTGAAGTAATATGTGTTGTTTGATACTTAAGTTGTGTTGTTATTTTCCTAGTGGTGTTGTGTGAGTCGAACACTCAACACTTCGCCTTATTAAGGACCTAGGGGAATACATTGTGTACAAAGAATGCTTACGGTGGGTTGCCGGAGTGACAGAAACCTGAACCCCAGTTCGCACGCTTTTGCACAAGGGAACAATAGATCATCGATCGTATTGCTATGGTTAGGCTTTTTCCTTAAATACTATCTTGTATTTGCGGATGCTTGCAAGGTGTTTAATCATAAGAGTGCACTCATCTTAGTCTAGAGGGTGTACTAGCATAGATCCACCCACTCAACACTTATCAACACATCACATAGTACCGATACGGAATATGGCGAAAGCACATGACTACCTCTCCAGTGTGTCCTCAAGAACACTTTAGCCTTTATAAGTTCAGTTGCTAGGCCTCTCCTTTGCTCAGAAAGGATTGGGCCATTGTTACTCTCCAGTGCCTTTTACTTTGCTCGCTTTTACTTTCCTGTTGCTTATATCAAGAAAACCCCTAAAAAGTTATCTTTCAGTGCTTGCAGTTATTCCTTGCTCAGAATCACTTATCAATACCTTCTGCTCCTCGTTGGGTTCAACACTCTTACTTATCGAAAACGCTGCAATAGATCCCTTATGGTTGTGGGTCATCAAGTACCGTTTTCTGGCGCCGTTGCCGGGGAGTGTAGCGCTATTGGTAAGTGAAGCTGGTAAGGAAGTTTTTTTATTTATGTTTTTATTTTGCTGTTGCTGCTCTTTGTCCTTATGGACAACCTTGCTATTGGATCGTCGCTTGTGGGAAGACGCCCCACATCTGTGGTGGTTGCTCCTCCCCCTACTAAAATTGTGCCCTATAAAATACCAGCTGGTATTATCGATTATGTTTTGGCTAATAGTTATGCAGGAGACAGACATCCCGGTGAACACTTGCTATATCTGTCACAACTATGTTCATTATTTAAGCTTGCAGGTGTATCAATGGAGTTTGTCATGAGGAAATTGTTCTCCGTATCGCTTATAGATAAAGCTTCAGATTGGTATAAGCT
The DNA here is from genome assembly GCA_902687465.1 of Secale cereale. Taxonomy (NCBI): domain Eukaryota; kingdom Viridiplantae; phylum Streptophyta; class Magnoliopsida; order Poales; family Poaceae; genus Secale; species Secale cereale. Next base: position 161,002,370 of record LR738710.1, read on the forward strand.
TCTCGATAACTCACACTTGCTTGATTGGCAAGAGCCTATGTCTCTCTTTTATACCAAGTTTTATCCTCTTCATGAAATTCATCGAGACAGGAACTATATCTATAACTTTAGGTCTCGTGACGGAGAAAGCATTGCTCAAGCTTGGGGGAGATTGAAGTCCCTAATGCTCAAATGTCCTATTCATGAGCTCCCCAAGAAAATTATACTTACAAATTTTTATGCCAGGCTTTCTCGTCAGGATAAGGAGATGATGGATGCCTCCTCTAGTGGGGTATTTCAGACAAAGAGCGTTGAAGAAAGGTGGGATCTCATTGAAAGGATCCAGAGGAATACCGAAGATTGGGAAATCTATAAAGGTATTGAACCCGCTATAAATTATGAGCATGATTATATTGAGAGCTATGTGAAAACTGATTACTTCAATACCTTTTGCTCTAAGATTGGTCTTGATTCCCATCTAATGATTGATTTCTGTAAGGATTTTGCCTCTCACGTTGATTCTTTAAAAAAGAAGAGAGATCAGCATCATGAACCTTTCAAAGAGTTACCTGTTGATATTCATGTTGCTGACCCTATTTTGCCTGCAGTTATATATGAAAAGCCTCCTTTTCCCGAAAGGATAAGGGAGCACTCTCTTGTGACAGGCATAATAAATAAAAGTGAGAGAAGAATTGATGAGCCTGAGGACCAGATCAAGGTCAATCCTCAAGTTGCATTGGTTAAAGACCTTGTTACTAATGATGTTTTGGATTCCAATGTAATTTTTTGTGCTATTTCCACTAACCTTGTCACAGCCAAGAATAAAGGCCCAATTTCAGGTACTCCAGTAGTATATGTTAAAATAGGATATCACAATTATTATGGGCTATGCGATTTGGGATCGAGTGCTAGTGATATCCCCTATTCACTTTATCAAGAGATCATCGGTGAGATTTCACCTTGTGAACTTGAAGAAGTTGATGTTACCATTCATCTTGCAAACAGAGCAACTATCTCTCCTATCGGAATTGTGAGAGACGTTGAAGTCCTATGTGGAAAGGTAAAATACCCTACCGACTTTCTAGTACTTGGTTCAGTGAGGGACAATTTTTGTCCTATTATTTTTGGTAGACCTTTTCTCAGAACTTGTGGAGCTATAATAGATTGCAAGAAAGGTAAAGTTTCTGTTGAATTCAATGGTGAGCCATATGAATTTAACTTTTCTAAGTTCTCTAAGCAGCCTCGTGGTACCGATTTACCTAGTGATGATAAAATTATTGAAAGTATTGCTTCTATTGCTATTCCCCCTAATGATCCTTTGCAGCAATATATGGAGGACCACGAGAATGATTTGCATATGCGGGAAAGAAATGATACAGATGAAATATTCTTGAGACAACCTGCTATCCTGAAGCACAACCTTCCGGTTGAACCTTTGGGAATTTTGTCAAAACCAAAAGAAGACCCGGTGTTCGATCTTAAACCTCTTCCCGATACGCTCAAGTATGCTTATTTAGATGAAAAGAAAGTATATCCTGTTATTATCAACTCTAACCTTTCAGGATATGAAGAAGAGCGACTATTGGAAGTACTTCGTAAACACCGAGGTGCAATTGGCTATACCCTTGATGACCTTAAGGGGATTAGTCCGTCTATCTGTCAACATACTATCAACCTTGAGCCCGATGCTAAACCAGTTGTTGATCATCAATGACGGTTGAACCCGAAGATGATGGATGTTGTAAGAACTGAGATTCTCAAGCTTCTAGCCATAGGTATTATCTACCCTATAGCTGATAGTAAGTGGGTAAGCCCGGTACATTGTGTTCCTAAGAAAGGAGGTACAACTGTGGTTCCTAATGATAAAAATGAACTAATACCTCAGAGAATTATTATTGGATATAGAATGTGTATTGATTACAGGAAGCTGAACAAGGCAACCAGGAAGGATCACTACACGTTACCGTTCATCGCCAAATGCTTGAAAGGTTATCCAAAAATACCCACTTTTGTTAGCTCGATGGTTATTCTGGCTTCTCTCAAATTCATGTTAACACTGTTAATCAAGAGAAGACCACTTTTACTTGTCCCTATGGTACTTATGCTTATAGGCATATGCCTTTTGGTTTATGTAATGCCCCTGCTACTTTTCAAAGGTGTATGTCTGCTATCTTTCATGGTTTCTGTGAGGAGATTGTGGAAGTCTTCATGGACGATTTCTCCGTCTATGGAACTTCCTTTGACCATTGTCTCCACAACCTTAATAAAGTTTTGCAGAGATATGAGGAGACAAATCTGGTACTCAACTGGGAGAAGTGCCACTTCATGGTTAACGAAGGAATTGTTCTTGGTCACAAGATTTCCGGAAGGGGAATTGAGGTGGACAAGGCCAAGATCGAAGCAATTGAGAGGATGCCCTATCCAAGGGACATCAAAGGTATTCGCAGTTTTCTCGGTCATGCTGGTTTCTATAGAATATTTATTAAAGACTTTTCTAAGACTTCGAGACCCCTCACTGATGGGCCTCGAACCTCTCGTTGGTTACCCCAAGTGGAAGGTGTAAGATGCAGTAAGTAGAAGTGTTTTCCCCTAGGAAAGATGCCAAGGATCGAATCCCCAGAGACTCCTAGGTTCAACAAGTAGGTGTCAATTGCTAACGGCGGAATTAGAAATCGACGTGGACCTGCACACAGATACAAATAACTTTGCTCCCAACAAGTACAGAGAGGTTGTCAATCTCTCCGGCCTTGTAGTTCACAAATGGTTAAAAGCAATATGATAGTAGTGATAGATAGTGTTTTGCAATAGTAAGTAAATAACGAAAAGTAAATAGTGAATGTGATCAATGATGGTAATATGGACCGGAGTCTCATGATGTTCACTAGTGATGTCTCTCTCCCAAAAGACGATAAAACAGCTATGTGAGGTAAACAAATTACAGCTGGGCAATTGACAGGACCCACGAGCGCATACAAATGCTTACATTGCAAGAAAGGTTGAGGTTCAAAGCATGGGCGGTACGCCAAATTAAGTAGACCGAAATCCATCAATATCTACTACTAATCATCCACCCTGAGATATCTATCCAGAACATCTCGCTGGTATTAAGTTGCGAGTCCCACCCATAGTGTAAACTCAATGCAACAGACAACTGCATTAAAAGAACTTTGCGTAAAGTAAACAATCCTTGCACCCGCGGGCACAAGCACCGTTGTTTTCCCCCTTGTGGCAACAGCACATCCCCTAGACTCATGTTTCTGTCACTCAAGCTAGTCATAGAGGGGCATGAACCCACAATCGAGCATAACGTTCCCTCTTGGAGTCACTACCTATTACTCGGCCAAAGCAATAAATAACAACGGAGAACATGCAAGAATTACTTATGAACTAAAATATAAAAGAGGTGCATCAAATATATTACTCAAGATCAATTTGAACATAATCTCATAATCCATCGGATCCCAGCAAACTCAACATAGCAACAGCATAAGGATTACATAGGTGCCTCGATCATGTAGGGCAGCTCACGAGGACTAATTAGTGAAGCACAAGAACGGGAGGAGAACATCACATAGCTACTGGTCATGGACTCATGGTCCAAGGGAGACTACTCACGAGTCATCCGGGAGGCGTCCATGGTGGTGGAGAAGCTCCCGGTGGTGATCCTCCCCTCCGGCAGGGTGCCGGGAAGAGTTCTCCTGGTGCTCCCGATCTTGGAAGCGGCGGCGGCGGCGGAACAGAGATGGGATCGCGAAAAGAAGTCATGTTCTGAGGGTTACGGAGGACCCTTTAAATATATGCCAAAGTAGGGCACCGGGGGAGCCTCGGGGGGCCCAGGCGCCCCCCCCCCCGGCGCGGCCCAGGGGGGGCGCGCCCACAGGGCGCCTGGAGCCCCTGTGCCCCCCCCCCCAGGCTGCCCTTCGGACGCAGTGTTGTTTCCGGTTCGCTGATTTTTTATATAATTTTTCTGGATTTTTCTGGGCAGTTCTCAAAACGTGAAAACCTGAAATACAAAAACAGCCGAAAACAGAAACTGGCACTGGGGTGCACTGGATTAGTAAGTTAGTCCAAATATGATCAAAAGTGTATGGAAGTGTATGAATATCATAGCAATATCACCCAAAAGTGGCATGGAGAAAGCAGAAATTATAGATACGTTTTAGACGTATCAACATCCCCAAGCTTAATTCCTGCTCGTCCTCGAGTAGGTAAATGATAACAAGAATAATTTCTGTGGTGACATGCTATTAACCATATAGGACTTTCTCATAGTCATATGACAAAAGCTTACTGAGACAATGATTCTAAAGTTATTAAGTTGCCTCAAGAGAAAATCACAAATGACTGAAAGTTTTACAATATGAAACTGAAACATCAAAAAGATTTGCAATGAACATGACGTGCAAATATGATAAAGTGATATCTAGCTTGCCCCCTTTAGTGATGCAAAACATAAATGCAAAGGCACCTTCAAGGTTTAAGTGATGACTAGATACAATCATTTCAGAATAAACGATATCACAATCATGCAAAAGACAATGCTACTTTGGGACAATGCACATTACACTCAGAATGACAATCATGCTCTCAGTAGTTGGTGCTTCAACATAAAGATAAAAGAAAGGTTAAGTGCTAGAGCTTTTTATTTTGAAAACATGGAAGCAATTGTGTCAACGGTAGTAGTACTTCATATGTGTCATGTATAAAACATCTTATAAGTTGCAAGCCTCATGCATCGAATACTAATAGTGCTCGCTCCTTGTCCTAATTAGCTCGGATCCCCATGGGTTATCATTGCATTGCATATGTTTTAACCAAGCGTCACAAAGGGGTACCTCTATGCCACCTGTACAAAGGTCCAAGGAGATAGATCGCATTTAATTTCTCGTTTTTGATAAATCTCAACTTGAGGACATCCATACCGGGACAACATAGAAAATAGATGATGGACTCCTCTTTAATGCATAAGCATATTCTCATGAGAGATTGAGGATTAAGGTCCAAGCTAAAACTTCCACCATGATGCATGGCTTTGGTTGGCGGCCCAATGTTCTTCTCTAACAATATGCATATTAATTCAACCCACGGTGACTCACCCTTACTTCAGACAAGACGAACATGCATAGCAACTCACATGATATTCAACAAAAGTGTGACAGTTGATGGCGTCCCCAGAAACATGGTTACCGCTCAGCAAGCAACTCATAAGAAATAAGATACATAGGCAACATATTCTTTACCACAATAGTTTTTAGGCTACTTTCCCATGAGCTATGTATTGCATGGTTAGTTTGCTTAGTGCAGGTGGAGGTTAGCAAAAGACTGGGAGCGACCAACTAAGAGAGCAATGACGGTCATAATCATGCAGAGCGACAAAGCAATATTGAATCAGGCATGGTAGTTATATCGCTACTTAGAAACAAAAGATCATCAAGGATTGACAGACTTTCTTTACAGTCTTGAATATGCGTGAGAATACGCCAAGTCAATCAAAATAAATTCTCGAAGGAAGATATTACTAAACCATACCACATCATAGGCAAACAAACCAAGTTGGTACTCCAATAACACATTGGGAACCCCCCAGCTATTTGAGATTAACCATAAGAAAACCTGAACTACTAAGCACCATCATGAAAGTAGCATCTTTATCATAGACACATTAACCCATGCAATGGAAGCAAACTCTCTTAATAAGGTGAGCATGGTAATTAAAAAGAGTTCAAGCAACCAACTAAATAAAAGCTCTTGAAAAGATAAGCATGAATACTAAGAGCAGAGCACGATAGTAGCTATTAAAAGACAAAGAACACACACAGCATAGATAGACATGAAAATTCTATGTAATGTTCTAGGTAGAGGTGGAGCGTGTTTCTCTCCCACATAAAGGAATGCTGGGTTCCGACTCGTTATGAAAAACTAAAAAGAAAACTAAAAGCAAGACGCTCCAAGCATAGCACATAACATATGAAGTGATAAAAATATAGCGAAACGAAAGACGAACTGATAATGTTGATGGAGAAGGGGATGCACGGGGGGCATCCCCAAGCTTAGATGCTTGAGTCTCCTTGAATATTTCTTGGGGGTGCACGGGGGCATCCCCAAGCTTGAGCGCTTGACACTCCTGAATCTTTTTATCATCTTCCCTCGCACACTTGAAAACTCCCTTCATACACAACTCATCATAATCTGATTAGCGAGGTTAGTACCCTTAATAAAATAATTATACCTTGCTGGAAATAAGGATATTCTTGAAGTTCTACTGTTTCTCAAGATTGCCAAAGGGTTTTTGCAAAGAAAAAGCAAGTTCTTAATTTGCAAAGTGAAGGTAAGGCAAAACAGGACAGAATCTGTGAAAAACAGAACAGCAGGCAGTAATTGACCTGTTCGGGATACTTCTGCAACTCAAATCAAAAAACTCAGAACTGACGCACGAAAGATAATTATATAGAGAATGCTGTCAAAACAATTCAGACCAAAAAGATGATCTGGTGATTTTATACGAATTTTTCTTTCCAAGGACAGAATCAGTTTCCTGGACAGCACCTCACAACTTTTGAACTTTCTAGCAATCAGAGGCTATACTTGGCACAAATATGAAAAGCAAAGATACAATGATGATGCTACAGCAGTAAACAACATCAAGACACAAAAAAAGCAAAAAAATTATTCATGTGGGCTGCCTCCCAAAAGCGCTTTCTTTTATGCCTTTAAGCTAGGCATAATGCATAGATCAAGTTTTATCAAGAGTAAAAGAATAGCTAGCCCGTACAACGGACTCAAAAGGTAACTTGACCTTCTTACGAGGGAAGTGTTCCATCCCTTTATTGAGAGGAAACTGAAATTTTATATTACCCTCTTTCATGTCAATGACAGCACCAACAGTGCGCAAAAAGGGACGTCCCAAAATAATTGGACATGAAGGATCACATTCAATATCCATAATAGTGAAATCAACGGGCACATAATTATCATTGACAACAATAAGAACATCGTCGATCCTCCCCAAAGGTTTCTTTATGGAAGAATCAACGAGACGAACACCAAAAGAACAAGAATCATAAGGTTTCAATTTAAGCATATCATATATCCTTTTGGGCATAACAGAGGTACTAGCACCAACATCACATAATGCATAACAAGAGAAGTCATTCAAATAAATTTTTATCATAGGATCCCAACCATCTTCTAGCTTTCTAGGTATGGAGGCTTCTACTCTAAGTTTCTCCTCCCTAACTTTGATGAGAGCATTAGTGATATGCTCTGTGAAGGCAAGGTTAAGCGTGCTAGTGCTGGGATCTCTAGACATCTTGTGAAGGAAATCAATAACTTCTGTAAGAGTGCAATTATCAAAATCAAGGTCACGAGCATCAAGTAAAGTAGTAGTGGTGTCCTTAAGGTTCACTTGGTTGGTAGTTTCTATAGCATCACCATTAATAGGTCCATTGGGACCAGGAGTACATTGGGTGCTAAGAGTGTGAACATCCTCAATAACTTGGATAGTAGCAACAGTGTGGTGGGTAGGAAGGATCTTAATTCTTTCCTATTCCTCCCTTTCTCTAGCCCATCTTTCTTTTAGCTTAGCCATCATCCTAATGTTTTCATTAATTTGTACTTGAGTAGCATTAATAGGGATGACTTCCCTCTCCTTAAGTGGAGAAGTTTCAATTTTTAGCAATTTTACCTCATTGGCTAAGTGGTCTACCTTAAAAGAAAGATCATCTAGTTTATGTAGTTTCTCTTCTACATTCTTATTAAAGGCTTTTTGGGTAGTAATGAAATCTCTAAGCATGGTCTCTAGTTCAGTGTTGGAGTTCTTGGTACTAGGATAAGCATTGTTGTTCCCATAAGAGTTAGAGGGGAACGGTCTAGGATTGTTACCAAAGTTACTCCTATAAGCATTGCTGTTAAAATTGTTTCTAGAGATAAAGTTCACATCTACTTGTTCTTGAGCAATCAAAGAATTTAAAGGAACATCACGAGGATCAATAGTAGATTGCTTCGAAAGTAGAGACATAATCAAGTCAACTTTTTCATTGAGGGAGGAAATCTCCTCGACAGAGTTTACCTTCCTACCTGTTGGAGCGCGTTCGGTGTGCCATTGGGAATAGTTGGTCATCATCTCATCGAGAAGCTTTGTGGCAGCACCAAGTGTAGTTGACATAAAAGTTCCTCCCGCGGCCGAATCTAACAAGTTCCGCGAGGTAAAGTTCAAGCCTGCATAAAAAGTTTGGATAACCATCCAAGTAGTCAAACCGTGAGTAGGGCAGTTTTTGATAAGAGATTTCATACGTTCCCAAGCTTGGGCAACGTGTTCATTATCCAATTGTTTAAAATTCATTATGTTACTTCTAAGTTGGATAATTTTAGCAGGTGGATAGTATTTTCCGATAAAAGCATCTTTGCACTTGTCCCACGAATCTATGCTATTTCTAGGCAAAGAGTGAAACCAAATTTTAGCTCCTCCTCTCAAGGAGAAAGGGAAAAGCTTAAGCTTAACAATATTACCATCTATTTCTTGGTACTTTTGCATATCACAAAGTTCTACAAAGTTGTTCAAGTGTAAAGCAGCATCATCTCCAGCACCGGAGAATTTTTCTTTCATAACTAAGTTCAGTAAAGCAGGTTTAATTTCATATGAAGGTGCTGAAGTGGCAGGTGTAGTGATAGGTGTGCTGATAAAGTCATCGTCGTTGTGACTAGTGAAGTCACACAACTTGGTGTTCTCGATGGAACCCATAGTAGCAAGCAAGCAAGATAACTATTTTTGTGATTTTCGATAAAAGGAACTAAAGCAAAAATGAAAAGTAAACTAACAAGACTAAAAAGCAAAGGTAAAAGATAGCATGCAACTCCCCTATCCTGAAGAGTGGAGTCCCCGGCAACGGCGCCAGAAAATACTCCTTGATGGGCCTCGAACCCCTCGTTGGTTACCTTAAGTGGAAGGTGTAAGATGCAGTAAGTAGAAGTGTTTTCCCCTAGCAAAGATGCCAAGGATCGAATCCCCAGAGACTCCTAGGTTCAACAAGTAGGTGTCAATTGCTAACGGCGCAATTAGCAATCAACGTGGACCTGCACACAGATACAAATAACTTTGCTCCCAACGAGTACAGAGAGGTTGTCAATCTCTGCGGCCTTGTAGTTCACAAAGGGTTAAAAGCAATATGATAGTAGTGATAGATAGTGTTTTGCAATAGTAAGTAAATAACGAAAAGTAAATAGTGAATGTGATCAATGATGGTAATATGGACCGGAGTCTCATGATGTTCACTAGTGATGTCTCTCTCCCAAAAGACGATGAAACAGCTATGTGAGGTAAACAAATTACAGCTGGGCAATTGACAGGACCCACGAGCACATACAAATGCTGATTACATTGCAAGAAAGGTTGAGGTTCAAAGCATGGGCGGTACGCCAAAGTAAGTAGACCGAAATCCATCAATATCTACTACTAGTCATCCACCTTGAGATATCTATCCAGAACATCTCGCTGGTATTAAGTTGTGAGTCCCACCCATAGTGTAAACTCAATGCAACAGACAACTGCATTAAAAGAACTTTGCGTAAAGTAAACAATCCTTGCACCCGCGGGCACAAGCACCGTTGTTTTCCCCCTTGTGGCAACAGCACATCCCCTAGACTCATGTTTCTGTCACTCAAGCTAGTCATCGAGGGGCATGAACCCACAATCGAGCATAATGTTCCCTCTTGGAGTCACTACCTATTACTCGGCCAAAGCAATAAATAACAACGGAGAAAATGCAAGAATTACTTATGAACTAAAATATAAAAGAGGTGAATTAAATATATTACTCAAGATCAATCTGAACATAATCTCATAATCCATCGGATCCCAGCAAACTCAACATAGCAACAGCATAAGGATTACATAGGTGCCTCGATCATGTAGGGCAGCTCACGAGGACTAATTAGTGAAGCACAAGAACGGGAGGAGAACATCACATAGCTACTGGTCATGGACTCATGGTCCAAGGGAGACTACTCACGAGTCATCCGGGAGGCGTCCATGGTGGTGGAGAAGCTCCCGGTGGTGATCCTCCCCTCCGGCAGGGTGCCGGGAAGAGTTCTCCTGGTGCTCCCGATCTTGGAAGCGGCGGCGGCGGAACAGAGATGGGATCGCGAAAAGAAGTCATGTTCTGAGGGTTACGGAGGACCCTTTAAATATATGCCAAAGTAGGGCACCGGGGCAGCCTCGGGAGGCCCAGGCGCCCCCCCCCCCCCCCC
>LR738710.1:161012650-161047470 GCA_902687465.1 Secale cereale
CCCCCCCCGGCGCGGCCCAGGGGGGGCGCGCCCACAGGGCGCCTGGAGCCCCTGTGGCCCCCTCCCCCCAGGCTGCCCTTCGGACGTAGTGTTGTTTCCGATTCGCTGATTTTTTATATAATTTTTCTGGATTTTTCTGGGCAGTTCTCGAAATGTGAAAACCTGAAATACAAAAATAGCCGAAAACAGAAACTGGCACTGGGGTCCACTGGATTAGTAAGTTAGTCCAAATATGATCAAAAGTGTATGGAAGTGTATGAATATCATAGCAATATCACCCAAAAGTGGCATGGAGCAAGCAGAAATTATAGATACGTTTTAGACGTATCACTCACTAATCTTCTCCAGAAGGACGTTCTTTTTGTATTTGATGAAGATTGTAAGGAGGCTTTTGAAGTTCTTAAGGAAGCTTTAATAATCGCTCCTATAGTACAACCACCTGACTGGAATTTACCTTTTGAGATTATGTGTGATGCTAGTGATTTTACTGTTGGAGTTGTTTTAGGGCAAAGGGTTGATAAGAAATTGAATGTTATACATTATGCTAGTAAAACCCTTGATAGTGCTCAAAAGAATTATGCTACTACTGAGAAGGAATTCTTAGCTGTAGTGTTTGCTTGTGATAAGTTTAGGCAGTATATTGTTGATTCCAAAGTTATTATTCATACTGACCATGCTGCCATTAAGTACCTTATGACAAAGAAGGATGCCAAGCCAAGACTTATCATATGGGTACTCCTTCTTCAAGAATTTGATTTGCAGATTGTTGATAGGAAAGGAGAAGACAATCCGGTGGCGGACAATCTTTCAAGGATGGAAGATATACCGCATGATCCCATCCCAGTCAACGACAGTTTTCCAGACGAGCAACTTGTCGTTGTAAAAGTACAATCTCTTTCCGATCCTTGGTTTGCAGATTATGCTAATTTTATCGTTGCGAAGTATTTGCCTCCAGGTTTAACATTTCAGCAAAGGAAGAAGTCATTTCATGATTTGAGGCACTACTTTTGGGATGACCCACATGTTTTCAAAGAAGGTCCAGACGGGATCGTGAGAAGATGCATACCGGAACATGAGAGAAGGACATTCTCAGACAATGTCATGATAGTCCCTATGGAGGACATCATGCCGGTGAGAGCACCGCACATAAGGTTCTTCAATCAGATCCCGTTTCAGGTTTTCTCCAGGCAAACTACTTTCCAGGTGGGCAGGGCCATTTCATATTGAAGAAGTCTATCGGTCTGGTGCAATCAAGATTAACAATTTTGAAGGCACCAAACCTCAAGTTGTGAATGGGCAAAGACTTAAGCATTACTGTGACGCCCGAGACCGACGTCCCAGAAGATTCCAGAAGATTCCAGATGTTCCGGATTGCCCGTGTGTTCGTTTGTGCTTGTGTTATTTATTTTTTTGCATTGCATCATGTCATTTTAATTTTGCATCTCAACCTAAATAAATTGTGTGGACCTTCGGTCCATTTAAATCGAGGGAAGAATGTCTTCTCTTTAAAACATATCATCCCAATATTAGGGAGCTATATAAATAATATTCCATTTGTTTGGAATTACCCGCAACACACGTGCATAATTTTCCCCATGCCTTCCTATTTCAAGTTTCACCGTCAAACCCTCCCTGTATTTCTTTTCCCAATTATCGAGGCTCCTCCTTTTATCTAGACTCTTTTCAAACTCCTTGAGGCAAGCTATTTATTTTTTAGTTTGCACTTCCCTTTTGTTGGAACTATTTTGTGGGGTTGGAATTATTCCATAAAGCCTTACAAAAATGTCCATCATTTTATTCTTGTTGTTGCCTCTTTTCTTATTAATTTTGACTCTCTCTATTTCTTTTCTGCAAAGAAAACAGTTATAGAAAGAGAAATGCCAGAAGAAGAGCAGCCTCCCAGCAGCCCTTTAGCCCACTTGGGCCTCCCAGGCCTCTAGGCCCACTCCAGCCGCCAGGCTTCCTTTCAGCTGTAGCCCATCCGGCCCGTTTTTTCCCTAACCCTAGCTCCCTCAGGCCTCAGCGCCGCACTTCCCTCTCTTCCCCTCGAGCCGCCGCCTCCTCTCGTTCCCCATCTCTCTCTCGCTCTCTGTCCCGATCCCCTCGTCCCTCTCGCTCGCTCGCTCTGGCCCGAGCACCCATCGACCGCACTCGATCGCCCCGCTCTCCCGTTCGCTCCCGCACCCTCGTTCCTCTCGCCCCGATTCCTCTCACTTCCCCTCGCCCGTGCACCCTCCAGCCTCGTCGCCAAGGCCAGGAGCGCCTACTCCTCTCCCCCAGCCCGACGTCTCCTCCAGCCGCGGGTGTCTGCTCCGCCAGCGCTGGCCTCCCCGGCGCCTCCCTCCTCCAGGTCGCCTCCATCCTGCGCCGCGACCGCGCCAAGGCCTCCAGCGGTGACCGCCCCGTCCTCCAGCTCGCCGGCCAGGTCGCCAGGCCGCGACCTCGTGCCTCCTCTGGTCGGCTCGTCCCGAGCGCCGGCCCCTGCCTCGTTCCCCAGTGCGCGAGCCGCCACCTCGCGAGGGAGCAGCCCCTCGAGCAGGCCGCGCCCGTGCCTCCAGCACCGAGCGCCAAGGCCCGACGCGTTTCCCCTCTCCAGGTGGAGCCCGAGGCCCCTCGAGCGCCCGATGGCCTCGTGGTGCTGCTGTTTCTGTTTTTTTTTTTTGTGTGTTGCCTTGTGCTTTTGGGATGTCCAGGAACGTGCACGATTACCTTCGGAAGAACGAGTACCCCTCCGATACGACAAGTACCCCTACACGGCGAAACGACAAGTACCACTACCGACGCCGGAGCCATCGGAACCCTCGTGTACCTCTTCGTTACAAGAACCGAGACCGCACCGTCAAGTACATCTACCGATGCCAAGTACCACGACGACCGCGACAAGTACCTCGACGAACCGAACATCTACGGAAAAACGAGCTCGTGAACGGCTACGGAACAAGTACCACTACATACGTGAACGACTACCCTCACCGGAAGCGCCAAGTACCACGACTACTCGGAGACTCCAAGTACCCCTACCGTCGACCATCGAAGACCCCGTGAACAACTACTTCCTCTACTTCATCTACGATCTCGAACCGTCCCGAAACAATTGTTTCGAAGGTATAACCCCGAGACGTGACCCGTGTGATGCTTGTTGTGGTTGTATGAAATGTTTCACTTGTGTCCTTCGTGTCCGTTTCGACCTTTTGTCATGTTCCTCGGTTGCCTCGTCACCGACCCGTTGGAACCTGGTAACGGGATCGCCCCACCTTTCAACTCGTTTGACTCGATCACGCCACCTCTTTCTTTTGCACCGGTCTCTCAACGAGATACCGGAACCGATATGTTGCGTGGCATCATTTTTGGATCGTTGCCGTGGCACCTTTTCCTTCCACCGCGGTGACAATACTTCATATCTCTTTTAAGTCAACCTTTTAATAATTGCATAAACTTGATCATGTCATCCGCATCTTTTAACAACATTATATATGTGTTAAATTGTTGTTTGCTTATAATTACTAAACATGCTTATGGGGATTTTCCGGACTTGTTGTTGTTATTCTCCGGCCTCATTTAAATTGCCTAGTTAGTATAGTTTTATTTTGCTTCACCTCTTGTCATGTTAAAAACATTTTATCTTGTCTTGTAAATAACGAGAGTCAACTAATTAATAAAATGTGGTGTTTTGTCAATATGCAACTCGTTGCATATTGAGCTCCACTTAACTTGTAGTTTTGTTTATGCACTTGCCATGCCATGCATATTTAAACCGGACATGCATCATGCTTGGATGTGCATCGTATGCCATGTTTATGATTGTGTGTTTACCGTGTTGTTTCTTTTCTTTCCGGTTGCTTCTCTTGTTAGCTTCGGTTTCGTTCCAGAGTTGTGAGGTTTCGCTCGACTGTTGCTCCGTCTTCTTCGTGGATCCGTTCTTCTCCCTTGTGGAATCCCAGGCAAGATGACCGAACCCCGATAACATTACTATCTTTGCCTATTGCTAGTAGATCCGCTCTATAGTTTTGCCTCGATGCCCATGATCTTCTTGTCAGCCTCCTACTTGTAACCTTTGCCCTGTTTAACCAACCTACCTATGCAAACCGTTGCTTGGCTAAGTACGCTTCGCTCAGCCCTTCTTATAGCATTGCTAGTTGCAGGTGAAGATTGAAGATGCTTGCTTCATGTTGAAGTTTGGTTGGGTTATATCACACTATATAAATGCTTAAAAATGAAATCATCTATATACTGGCAAGGGTGGAAGGCTAAGCCTTTTGCTTGGTGTTTTGTTCCACTCATGCTGTTAGGAACCGTATAAACCGGTGTTATGTTCCTTGATTATGCGTTCCTAACACGGTTGGGGTGTATGGGACCCCCTTGATAAACCGCTAAGTGCTAAGTCTTTTCCAGCAAGTCCCAACATTTGGTACTATTTGCCTCATAATAACAACTTAAATAATTAATTAATTGCATAGGGGGTCATGTCCCCGAGGATTCTTAATTCTACATAGCAGGGGGGGCCAGTGCTGATGGTGTTGGTCCCAAACGGGGGTCCTGCAGGGCCGCCTTGGGGAAACCTGAGGTATCTGGTATAACCTGTAGCATCGCCCATCCGGTCGTGTCCTGAGACTTAGATAGGCGCGGCTACTATCAGGGTGTCGACACGCCGGGAGGATTTGCTGGATTAGCCTTACCTTAGTTCGGTTTAACTTGAGCACGGGATTCCGAGAATACTCGGGTCTTCCCACCTATGGAGTTGCGACTCCGCGGATCATGGGCTTGTAATGGGTCAAGTTGGAACACCCCTGCAGGGTTTGAACTTTCGAAAGCCGTGCCCGCGGTTATGTGGCAGATGGGAGCTTGTTAATACCCGGTTGTAGATAACTTGACACAATGTTTCAATACACTACCAGCGTGTGTACCGTGACTGTCAATTTCCGAAGAGGGATTCGGGAGTTGAACACGGTGGGGTTATGTTTGACCGGCTTTAGCTAGGATCACTTCGTGATCATCTTTCGACCGATGCTCTTCTCTTCTCGCTCTCTTTTGCGTAAGTTAGTGCTAGTTGCTGCTGCAGACTCTTGTTGTTCCTTCACCTCTCGTTCTTTCTTCAGCCTTGTCCTCACCCAAGGCTTAAATAGTCTTGTTACCCGGGAACGGGATTGCTGAGTCCTCTGTGGCTCACAGTTACTTCACCACACCAGATGCAGGTTCAGGCGAGTTTGATGCAGGAGTTAGTTCAGTACTTCACCAGGAGCTCGATGAAGAGCGTGGTCGTTTGCTTGTGTCGTTTCCGACGATCAGTAGTGGTTTCTACTAGGATTCGATCCTGACCTGTGGCTTTATGTTGTTTTGGTATCTTTCTTTTGGATCTTCACCCGTAGTCGGGTTGTGATGTTTTGAATGATGATTTGCTTATGTAATGTATTGTGTGAAGTGGCGAGTGTAAGCCAACTATCTCCTTTTGCAATTTAATCCCTCTTTTACATGAGTCATGCAAAGATACCAAACTTGAGATCATTCTAGGATGGGCTTATACCTTTAAGTCGTGCCTCGACACGTAGGAGGTATAGTCCCATCCTGGGCATTACAAGTTGGTATTCAGAGCCTTCTCCGACCTAGAAGCCCCTACTGATTGATCGAATCGTTGACGGTCGAGTCTAGGCACACACTGAAAACTTTTTGAGTCCTATATTATATCGGAGAGTAGGATTTCTTTACTTCCCATCCCCTTTCTCTCTGGTGAGGACTCCTGACGATTACTCTTGCCTCTTCTACTTTCAAAAATTGCACAATTTTTTTTTAGGAATCCCGCGAGTATTCTGGGATTGTTTCGATGTTCTTGTGACAAGGATATTGTTCTCGATGCCTCCTGTTCCCGAGGAGTTGAGCTTCGGGGTATTGTTGTCACAAGCATATCGCGGCAGTACTAAATACTTAAGACGGCCGACATCGAAAATCTCTCCTATACGGCCAGTGGCAAGATAACCCCGACATCACCCAGTACTGGGGAGGTAGTTCGAGAGTATTGCCATAGCTTGTTATAGTGGATGCTTTTCGAAGGTCCGAGGTAAACAGTTTCCGAGAAAGACTGGTTATGTGTTGAAGGATGGATACACCTGGATGTAGGTGTAGAGTTGATTGCGCGGTGCTTCCCGTGTATCCCCAACACCTGATTGCATAACTGGAAACTTTCAGAAATCTATAGGTGGGTTCATCCAGTAGTTCTAGGCATTCTTCCAACGGATGCACGATATGAAGTTTGGGGTTCTACATTGAGTGAAGTGGTTTTATGGGCTTGTTCCGATCGGGAGTTGCATCTTAAAGGGTCCTTGGCTATGCTGATCCGGGGATTGCAAAACCCTTTTGTAACACGTTCCATAAGCTTTCAGCACGAAGATGTCGAACGAAGCTTCTATCTTGTATTTGTTCTATCTGTTCCTTGTTCCTTTTTATTTACTTTTTGTTCTCCAAGTGGCTTCTCGACAAGCTGATGTACCTGCGGAATTCATTCGTTCAAGTCTCTGTTTGAATGATATTGTGAAGATCATGTTGCACATCTATCCGTTGTTTCGTTTTGATTCTGGTATTCGAGTTGCTTCGATGTCAAATGGTGATTCCATAACCTTCCTAATTGGTGTTCTCATATTTCTATGGGAGTGCTAATTCTTCTTGATCATCAAGATGGTCATGTTAAATTCTTCTCAACCGGCGTCCTTTTCTTCGAGTTAATCAGATCTTTTCATCATCTGCAACATAAACTCTCAGTCTTTTCTCAACGGTGTATGTTCTTTCATCCCAAGTTGTCTTTGTTTTCCCCGCCCTCCCACCCTTCTTTTCTCGGAGCCAGGAATTCTCAGATGAAATATCCATTTTGTTCATGTGATATTTTCTTCATTCTTTTTCCTTCAATGTTCTTATCCGGTGAATTATCGTGAAGATGCTCAAGAGCTTCAAGTTCATCATTCATTTGTTCTCAGATTCTGCCGGTGGATGTAATTCAAGATTTCGGTGTTGATCTTATCCTTTTCCTTATTTCATAATGCTTTCTTATTCCGGTGCACCAATTAATCATTCTCCTCTTGCTATTCATATCCGGAGTGCTGAAGATGCATAATTCCATTCTTAATCCGTTCAAATTATTATGTTGAGGATTGTCATCTTATTCAAGCCATTTAATTCAACTGGTGCAATATCTCTCAAGCAATCTTTTCAACGGTGTTTTCTTTAGTGGGCCCTAACCCACAGGTCTTTTCCCAGGATCTTACCTGACTCTTCTATTTTCTGGAGTTACTCAAATTCTTTTCAAACTGTGACGTAAGAATGATTTCCATCAGTCACATGTCTTCTCCAAGATCGCTTTCAATTCTTTTCATCTTTGTTTCAACCTTTTTAATTCTTCATTCCGGAGTGCTCAACAATTCTTCATGGCTTTTCTCGTCTTCATTATCAACATTTGGAGACCGGAGAAGTGTTTCTCTTAAATCTTGGCCCGTTCTCTTGATGAGTTGTGGTTCCAGCTTCATGCCATCCTCATTATTGTTCAGATTGTGAGGTATTCTTTTATGCCATCCGAAGCATTTCATGAATTCTTTTCCTTGTGTTCCTCCGAAGGCCATCATTTCAGAAGATTTCTTCGTTCTCAGTTTTCAACTTCGTCCTCCAAATATTCTTCATTGATGTCTCTTCGTTCGTCTCTATATTCTTACGGTGGTTCTTTCAACATTACCCTTCCGTTGTTATCGTTTTAATTCATTTGTTCTTTTCATAATCCTATCGGTGCTTTGTTGAAGATTTATCCAAGCTTGTGCGAGATCTCTCTTAATTCTTTCCAACGAGAATAAGTAGTATGCCAAATCCTTTGGTTGTCATCAATTTAATTGGTGAAGGAGATGCATCACATAATTCTTATTCTTATTCCTTCAAGGTGATTTAATTCTTTTGTCTGGAGCTTGTTCATCATATCATATCCTTGGTTCCAAGTTTTCATCTTCTTTTCTGGAGCTCCATGTTATTTCAATTATATCATTTCAAAGCTCCATCTAATTCATCGCAGGCTTCAATCTTATTCTTTTTATCTTTCACTTCTCATCCTTTTGTTACCGGAGTTCTTCATGGCGGTTCTTCATCATTTAATTCATCCTTGAAGTCTTCATCAAGATTCTTGTTGGAGCTCAAGCATTCTTCATCTTGCTTTCCAATTGCAATCCTTTCTACCTTATTTTCAGATGGTGGTATGCCATTTTTGACAATTTCCCTTCATGTTTTATGATTCACGAGTTGTCAGGAATGAGATATTTAAAACCATCATTTATTTCCCTCTAGGAGATCTTTTCAACCCCTCATTGTTGTTTCTTGGAGTTATCTTGGGTTGTATTTCACCTAAAGCTTTCCCTAAGGATTGTGGCTATTATGGTGCTTATAAATGACCCAAGTTCTTCATTTTTATTCCGGTGAATAAGTTTATCGTCTCCTTGTTGATCTCAATCAAATCAATTGTTTTCGTTAGTGGCTGGTTATCACCTCTTAATTTGGAGATGTTTTCCATAAGCCCACATCTCTCGTTGTTGAATTTCCAACAACTCTATCCAACCCTTCTTTGTAAGGAGGATTTCCTAATTCAATTTTGAGAGAAGTTGTCATTTTCTTCTCCGTTCTTTCTTCCCAGCGATCTTGCATCTATTCTTTCGTTCCGGAGGTTTTGTTATGTTGCTCTCTCCTAACCATCATCTCGTTTTATCAAGATCATGTTCTTTTCCTTGTTTATCTATTTAAACGGAGTGTTGTGTCCTCCATTCTAGTTCCCTCATCTTATCAAGTTTTGCCTATCTTTTAACCGGAGTGCTGTCAGAATCTTTTCTTACCCTTGTGCCATTCTTTTAATTGTTCCGGAGGCTGTGTGTTGTTGTTTTCATCAAGTAGCATTCCATCTCCTCAAGTTCTTGTTCAATTCCTTCCATTTTCAGACGGAGTGCTGCCCAAATTCTGTCATTCTTATTCCTTGGCTATACCGTTGCGGTTTCATATTCTTTTGTCATCCGTGAGCTCTTGTTTCATGTCTTTCAACCTGCAAGGTTCTCGTGGTGTTCCTTGTTACTCTCTTTTTTACCGGAGTGCTCTTAACTTCGTTCATCTCCGTTGCATTCTTTCTTTCAAGTTTGTTCAACCTCTCAAGGTTCGTGGTTTCACTCGTCTGTCAAAGAAGCAACTTTGTTTTACCTCTTCCTTTTCCGTTTTTACCCGGTGATATCTCTAGGATCTCGGGTCGAGATCCTCTGTTAGTGTGGGAGAGTTGTGACACCCGAGACCGACGTCCCAGAAGATTCCAGAAGATTCCAGATGTTCCGGGTTGCCCGTGTGTTCGTTTGTGCTTGTGTTATTTATTTTTTTGCATTGCATCATGTCATTTTAATTTTGCATCTCAACCTAAATAAATTGTGTGGACCTTCGGTCCATTTAAATCGAGGGAAGAATGTCTTCTCTTTAAAACATATCATCCCAATATTAGGGAGCTATATAAATAATATTCCATTTGTTTGGAATTACCCGCAACACACGTGCATAATTTTCCCCATGCCTTCCTATTTCAAGTTTCACCGTCAAACCCTCCCTGTATTTCTTTTCCCAATTATCGAGGCTCCTCCTTTTATCTAGACTCTTTTCAAACTCCTTGAGGCAAGCTATTTATTTTTTAGTTTGCACTTCCCTTTTGTTGGAACTATTTTGTGGGGTTGGAATTATTCCATAAAGCCTTACAAAAATGTCCATCATTTTATTCTTGTTGTTGCCTCTTTTCTTATTAATTTTGACTCTCTCTATTTCTTTTCTGCAAAGAAAACAGTTATAGAAAGAGAAATGCCAGAAGAAGAGCAGCCTCCCAGCAGCCCTTTAGCCCACTTGGGCCTCCCAGGCCTCTAGGCCCACTCCAGCCGCCAGGCTTCCTTTCAGCTGCAGCCCATCCGGCCCGTTTTTTCCCTAACCCTAGCTCCCTCAGGCCTCAGCGCCGCACTTCCCTCTCTTCCCCTCGAGCCGCCGCCTCCTCTCGTTCCCCATCTCTCTCTTGCTCTCTGTCCCGATCCCCTCGTCCCTCTCGCTCGCTCGCTCTGGCCCGAGCACCCATCGACCGCACTCGATCGCCCCGCTCTCCCGTTCGCTCCCGCACCCTCGTTCCTCTCGCCCCGATTCCTCTCACTTCCCCTCGCCCGTGCACCCTCCAGCCTCGTCGCCAAGGCCAGGAGCGCCTGCTCCTCTCCCCCAGCCCGACGTCTCCTCCAGCCGCGCGTGTCTGCTCCGCCAGCGCTGGCCTCCCCGGCGCCTCCCTCCTCCAGGTCGCCTCCATCCTGCGCCGCGACCGCGCCAAGGCCTCCAGCGGTGACCGCCCCGTCCTCCAGCTCGCCGGCCAGGTCGCCAGGCCGCGACCTCGTGCCTCCTCTGGCCGGCTCGTCCCAAGCGCCGGCCCCTGCCTCGTTCCCCAGTGCGCGAGCCGCCACCTCGCGAGGGAGCAGCCCCTCGAGCAGGCCGCGCCCGTGCCTCCAGCACCGAGCGCCAAGGCCCGACGCGTTTCCCCTCTCCAGGTGGAGCCCGAGGCCCCTCGAGCGCCCGATGGCCTCGTGGTGCTGCTGTTTCTGTTTTTTTGTGTGTTGCCTTGTGCTTTTGGGATGTCCAGGAACGTGCACGATTACCTTCGGAAGAACGAGTACCCCTCCGATACGACAAGTACCCCTACACGGCGAAACGACAAGTACCACTACCGACGCCGGAGCCATCGGAACCCTCGTGTACCTCTTCGTTACAAGAACCGAGACCGGACCGTCAAGTACATCTACCGATGCCAAGTACCACGACGACCGCGACAAGTACCTCGACGAACCGAACATCTACGGAAAAACGAGCTCGTGAATGGCTACGGAACAAGTACCACTACATACGTGAACGACTACCCTCACCGGAAGCGCCAAGTACCACGACTACTCGGAGACTCCAAGTACCCGTACCGTCGACCATTGAAGACCCCGTGAACAACTACTTCCTCTACTTCATCTACGATCTCGAACCGTCCCGAAACAATTGTTTCAAAGGTATAACCCCGAGACGTGACCCGTGTGATGCTTGTTGTGGTTGTATGAAATGTTTCACTTGTGTGCTTCGTGTCCGTTTCGACCTTTTGTCATGTTCCTCGGTTGCCTCGTCACCGACCCGTGGGAACCCGGTAACGGGATCGCCCCACCTTTCATCTCGTTTGACTCGATCACGCCACCTCTTTCTTTTGCACCGGTCTCTCAACGAGATACCGGAACCGATATGTTGCGTGGCATCATTTTCGGATCGTTGCCGTGGCACCTTTTCCTTCCACCGCGGTGACAATACTTCATATCTCTTTTAAGTCAACCTTTTAATAATTGCATAAACTTGATCATGTCATCCGCATCTTTTAACAACATTATATATGTGTTAAATTGTTGTTTGCTTATAATTACTAAACATGCTTATGGGGATTTTCCGGACTTGTTGTTGTTATTCTCCGGCCTCATTTAAATTGCCTAGTTAGTATAGTTTTATTTTGCTTCACCTCTTGCCATGTTAAAAACATTTAATCTTGTCTTGTAAATAACGAGAGTCAACTAATTAATAAAATGTGGTGTTTTGTCAATATGCAACTCGTTGCATATTGAGCTCCACTTAACTTGTAGTTTTGTTTGTGCACTTGCCATGCCATGCATATTTAAACCGGACATGCATCATGCTTGGATGTGCATCGTATGCCATGTTTATGATTGTGTGTTTACCGTGTTGTTTCTTTTCTTTCCGGTTGCTTCTCTTGTTAGCTTCGGTTTCGTTCCGGAGTTGTGAGGTTTCGCTCGACTGTTGCTCCGTCTTCTTCGTGGATCCGTTCTTCTCCCTTGTGGAATCCCAGGCAAGATGACCGAACCCCGATAACATTACTATCTTTGCCTATTGCTAGTAGATCCGCTCTATAGTTTTGCCTCGATGCCCATGATCTTCTTGTCAGCCTCCTACTTGTAACCTTTGCCCTGTTTAACCAACCTACCTATGCAAACCGTTGCTTGGCTAAGTACGCTTCGCTCAGCCCTTCTTATAGCATTGCTAGTTGCAGGTGAAGATTGAAGATGCTTGCTTCATGTTGAAGTTTGGTTGGGTTATATCACACTATATAAATGCTTAAAAATGAAATCATCTATATACTGGCAAGGGTGGAAGGCTAAGCCTTTTGCTTGGTGTTTTGTTCCACTCATGCTGTTAGGAACCGTATAAACCGGTGTTATGTTCCTTGATTATGCGTTCCTAACACGGTTGGGGTGTATGGGACCCCCTTGATAAACCACTAAGTGCTAAGTCTTTTCCAGCAAGTCCCAACATTTGGTACTATTTGCCTCATAATAACAACTTAAATAATTAATTAATTGCATAGGGGGTCATGTCCCCGAGGATTCTTAATTCTACATAGCAGGGGGGGCCAGTGCTGATGGTGTTGGTCCCAAACGGGAGTCCTGCAGGGCCGCCTTGGGGAAACCCGAGGTATCTGGTATAACCTGTAGCATCGCCCATCCGGTCGTGTCCTGAGACTTAGATACGCGCGGCTACTATCAGGGTGTCGACACGCCGGGAGGATTTGCTGGATTAGCCTTACCTTAGTTCGGTTTAACTTGAGCACGGGATTCCGAGAATACTCGGGTCTTCCCACCTATGGAGTTGCGACTCCGCGGATCGTGGGCTTGTAATGGGTCAAGTTGGAACACCCCTGCAGGGTTTGAACTTTTGAAAGCCGTGCCCGCGGTTATGTGGTAGATGGGAGCTTGTTAATATCCGGTTGTAGATAACTTGACACAATGTTTCAATACACTACCAGCGTGTGTACCGTGACTCTCAATTTCCGAATAGGGATTCGGGAGTTGAACACGGTGGGGTTATGTTTGACCGGCTTTAGCTAGGATCACTTCGTGATCATCTTTCGACCGATGCTCTTCTCTTCTTGCTCTCTTTTGCGTAAGTTAGTGCTAGTTGCTGCTGCAGACTCTTGTTGTTCCTTCACCTCTCGTTCTTTCTTCAGCCTTGTCCTCACCCAAGGCTTAAATAGTCTTGTTACCCGGGAATGGGATTGCTGAGTCCTCTGTGGCTCACAGTTACTTCACCACACCAGATGCAGGTTCAGGCGAGTTTGATGCAGGAGTTGGTTCAGTACTTCACCAGGAGCTCGATGAAGAGCGTGGCCGTTTGCTTGTGTCGTTTCCGACGATCAGTAGTGGTTTCTACTAGGATTCGATCCTGACCTGTGGCTTTATGTTGTTTTGGTATCTTTCTTTTGGATCTTCACCCGTAGTCGGGTTGTGATGTTTTGAATGATGATTTGCTTATGTAATGTATTGTGTGAAGTGGCGAGTGTAAGCCAACTATCTCCTTTTGCAATTTAATCCCTCTTTTACATGAGTCGTGCAAAGATACCAAACTTGAGATCATTCTAGGATGGGCTTATACCTTTAAGTCGTGCCTCGACACGTAGGAGGTATAGTCCCATCCTGGGCATTACAATTACATAGCAGGAGACCCTGTCAATGTTGATGTGAATATGATATACACAACAACTCACGAAGAACATGTTGCAGCCCTGTTTCAGACACCAGCAGAAGCAGAATAAGAAAAGGTATGTATTACGGTAAGGAAACATCGCGAACTGCCATAAAAGTTCCATATTATGAGTTTTTGCAAAATTAGGAAAATGCTAAGCCTAAGTGGAGCCGGAGACAAGCTCCAAGGGGCCCAGGCGCCCCCCTGGCGCGGCCTACCTCCTGGCCGCGCCGGGAGGCCGCCTGGGCACCCAGGAGTCCATCTCCGACCCCACTTTAGCTTGTTACCTTCCTTTCTGTGTAGAAATTTTTGCTAGATATTTGCCCGGATTGTTCCGGCAACGTATCTCGCGATTTCGTGTGTTTTCTTTTCGATCTGTTTCTGCCAGGAAATCTTTTAGCTAGACCTAGGTGCCATGGCTTCCCCAAGTTCCCCCAAGGACAAGTTCGTCGTCAACGTCATCAACCCTTACCTCGCTGAGGTGAAGAAGCACCCTCAGGTTGTTCGGATGGAGGAGGTGTCCTCCATCAAGAAGATCTGAAGGGACCTATCAAGAAGGGGAGCATCCAGGCCAGGCTAGAAGAAGTGGAGCAAGAAGTCTTCAAGTACAAGAAGATGATCGAGCGTGGTGTTGAAGCTAACTTTGACATCATCAACGAGCTGAAGACCTACTTCCTGAAGGAGATGTGGAAAAGCATCACCACATCTGAAGAAAGAATTGAAGAGCTCCAAGGGAAAATTTATGATCTACATCACCAGAATTGTGAGTATGAACTAAGGTTTATGCGCATAGGTATGGGTGCTGCATGCAGGATTCAGGAGACAAACTTCTCATATGAGACTGGAGAACCCCTTCCATGGAAGCGCTTCGCCGAGGACTACGTGATCAACGTCAACAAGAATGAGGAGTGAAATCTCCTTGGGTAATGGCATCCCCTTGGCTTGTTCCAAGCTTGGGGGGGTGCCCGGTATCTTTATCTTTATCTTTTGTCTTTTAGAGTCAAGTAGAGTCGTATCATGTCTAGGGAGGTTATTATATGAAATAGGTGTGTGCATTAAGGTCTATCACTCCTTCTGTGGAGAGATTGTATCCGTGAGTGTGGAGTCGTCTATGATGGAATATTAATGAGAAGTCTATTGGTTCCTTTGCTGCACTCGGTATTCTCTTCACGCAATCGACCTTATATGATGATTCTTATGGGGAGTATTGACCTTATATCAGGTATGGCTTTGAAAACTTTATTTAATCTTGGCAAACATAGCTTTGGTCATAACAACAAGCATGATTTTCTTAAAGTAGTGACATAGCCAAAACCTTTATGTTATTATGCTTGAAGTGTTATGCTGACAAGGAAGACAACTTGATGTGTTATGCTTATTTTAATGTTTATGCTTTATATTGCTTTGCATCTTAGTCATCATCAATTGTCTGTTCTCTCAAAGCCTTTGCTAGCCTAAACTCTATACTAAGCGGAATTCTGCTTGTGCATCCATACCCTTAAACCAATACCTTCCATATGAGTCCACCATACCTTCCTATTCGTGGTATTCCACTACCACCTCCTAAAGTATAGAATTTATGTGTTATCCTTAAATGTTCAAAATCTTCTATTTTGTGCCCCTGTTTTAGCTCATGAGGAAGTAGTAGTTAATTCATGATCTTTTTAAGTTGGACAAGTTTTACCCCGGGATTGCATGTCTAATCTGCAAACCCCTAATACGAGGAGGAACTGGCATGAGTGCGCCCGGCTCATAAAAGATAATACAACAAACAAACCCTCCTTCACGCTTTGTTCATGAGAAATCAGAAAACTTTTGGCAGTGATAAACAAAGGAGATTAAGGGGATGTGATCATCCCCGTGCGGGAGCTGTTCCTCGAAACTTGTCCAGTTTGAGAAGTAATTGAGTTATCTATTAGCATTCGTTGACAAATCATGCACCTCTCAAAACTTGTTTTCATTCTGTTTGATTTAAGGATAGCACATGAGTTTTCCCTACTTCCCTAGAGCAGGGCCTATCTCTTAGTTTTAGGTTGAGTCAGTTATTCCTACTTCCTTCTATTCTTAAAGAGAGCAGACATTTGATGTTGACGAGGATTCATTCATATAAAGTTGCATTAAGATTTGTCATATCATATCCTTGTTGACATTATCATTTGATAAGTAAGTTGTTTGTCAAGCCCAGCTAAAGCAAACATCTTCCTTTGTGTTAACACTTTCACTTCTTGCCTAATAACATGTTCTTTCAAAAGCTTCAATTAATCTCATCAAAACATAAAGAGAAAGAGCAAAAGTAAAAGCTATTAGTTGTTCTTTGACCAAAGGACATGTTTGCCATGATTTGATGAGTTTCCTTAGCCCTACTTTCGATTATAAGTGTTACCACTCTTTTATAAGGGCCTTATGAGTTGAAGATTGTTGTTGAGGATATTTGAGTTTGGTGAAGAAACTGTGATGCTTCTTGTCCGTATTCTATTTATCGACACTTCACTCTCTAAACTTGTGGACAGGTTTACCGAGCTCAGTATTCGCTTGGGGACAAGCGAGGTCTAAGCTTGGGGGTGTTGATACGTCCAAAATGCATCACTATTTTATATCGTAATTCATCCTTATTCATTGATATATTTCACATTACGATGATGTTCTTATGTTTTTTTGGCCTATTTTACACAGTTTGCAACTTTCCGGTGCCAAAGCAGCAGCCGCAGGATTTAGCGGTAAAAAGTGGACGCTGAGTTGCTGAAGAAGAATACCTCCAAATTACCTGAAAATCGACGGAGGGTATTTTCCAGAAGGATCACGAAGATACACAAAAGAGCAACCAGAGGGGGGCCACAGGGTGCCCAAGCGGCCACCTGGCACGGCCCCCACCCTGGCCACGCCGGGAGGGCGCCTGGAGCCCCTGGCCCACTCCAGGCTCCCCCCTCTGGCCTATATACTCCTCGTCATCCAGAAACCCTAAAAAGAGGGGAGTTTACGGAGTTCCGCCGCCGCTCCGTGGCGGAAACCTACAGAGAAGAAAAGCCATCTCCGGCGGGCAGATTCCGCCGGGGAGATCACCTCCCGGAAGGGGAGATCATCGCCATCGTCATCACCATCGTCACGGGCATCATCGAGATCATCATCAACATCATCCCCAACATCAGCACCATCTCCATCTTCATCCAATCTCATCTCACAATTGCAACTTGTGTTGTAATCCGTACTATCTATCCTCTCTACCCTATCGGTGTTGATTACTACTTTGTGGTGAATGCTATTGAGTTTTGTTGGAGAAATATCATTGTGTCCAGATTGTTCTTGAGGACATGGGAGAAGTCCTGTTGTTAGTAGTCATATGATGTTGAAGTATTATGTGTTGTTTGATACTTAAGTTGTGTTGTTATTTTCCTAGTGGTGTTGTGTGAGTCGAACACTCAACACTTCGCCTTATTAAGGACCTAGGGGAATACATTGTGTACAAAGAATGCTTACGGTGGGTTGCCGGAGTGACAGAAACCTGAACCCCAGTTCGCACGCTTTTGCACAAGGGAACAATGGATCATCGATCGTATTGCTATGGTTAGGCTTTTGCCTTAAATACTATCTTGTATTTGCGGATGCTTGCAAGGTGTTTAATCATAAGAGTGCACTCATCTTAGTCTAGAGGGTGTACTAGCATAGATCCACCCACTCAACACTTATCAACACATCACATAGTACCGATACGGAATATGGCGAAAGCACATGACTACCTCTCCCGTGTGTCCTCAAGAACACTTTAGCCTTTATAAGTTCAGTTGCTAGGCCTCT
This sequence comes from Secale cereale, assembly GCA_902687465.1. Lineage (NCBI taxonomy): Eukaryota > Viridiplantae > Streptophyta > Magnoliopsida > Poales > Poaceae > Secale > Secale cereale. The sequence continues at coordinate 161,030,009 of LR738710.1, forward strand.
CCTTTGCTCAGAAAGGATTGGGCCATTTGTTACTCTCCAGTGCCTTTTACTTTGCTTGCTTTTACTTTCCTGTTGCTTATATCAAGAAAACCCCTAAAAAGTTATCTTTCAGTGCTTGCAGTTATTCCTTGCTCAGAATCATTTATCAATACCTTCTGCTCCTCGTTGGGTTCGACACTCTTACTTATCGAAGACGCTACAATAGATCCCTTACGGTTGTGGGTCATCAGGCTCTCATACCAATTGAAAGGATCGATATGGTTGACTAGAGGGGGGTGAATAGGCAACTAACAATTTTTAGCTTTTCTTAACCAAATTAAACTTAGCAACAATATAGGTTGTCTAGATATGCAACTAGCTGGGCAACCTATATGATGCAACAATAATAAGCACACAAGCAAGCCAGCTACGAAATACAACAAAAGCTTGCACGAGTAAAGGTAAGAGATAACCACAAGTGGAGCCGGTGAAGACGAGGATGTGTTATCGAAGTTCCTTCCCTTTGAGAGGAAGTATGTCTCCGTTGGACCGGTGTGGAGGCACAATACTACCCAAGAAGCCACTAGGGCCACCGTTGTCGGGGAACAACACATATGGGATCACTGGAATCCCTTCTACGGTTGACGGGCGCGGGGTTGTGCAAAGAGCGGGTCTAGGAGTCAGCACAAGGATCGTTTACCCAGGTTCGGGTCGCGAAGATGCGTAATACCCTAGTCCTGCTTTGATGTGTATTTGAGTGTTCTTGGGCTCTTGAACTAGCTACGGTGCGTGACTAGCCCAAAAAATCCAAATCCCTCTCCAGTATGCCTCGGGCCTCCTTTTATTGTCAAAAGGGGTCGCCACAATGGCACACAGGAGGTGGAAGGTATACAATGTACAAGCTCATCTCCTGCCATTACGGGACAAGACGCATTAAATGCGCTACTTAGGTGTCCACTTGCTTTATCGGGGACGGCAATGAGGCATGTCATGTCCGCCGCAGCTCCGTCCGACTGCGACGCGCGTGCAGGCCAATCGAGGCATACAACGCCATGTAGGTTGGCAGGCAGCTGAGATGGCATGGTGGTAGGGTTTTCACGAAGATCTGCATGCCACCACGTAGGTGCTTGACTAGCTGGATCAGGAACCACGTACTACCACGTGGGTACTTGCCTGGGCTAGTGAGTCGGCTGCCGAGCTGGGGCGATGACGCGGCGGGAAGGGCTTGTCGCAGCCTTGCGTCTGTCCTCCGCAAGGGTCTTACCGGGGCCTTTGTGAGCGCCCTCGGCAAGAGGCTTGCCGGGGCTTCGGGGGTATCTTCGGCAAGGAGCCTTGCCGGGGCCTTGTGGGCATCCTCGGCAAGGAGCCTTGCGGTTGTCTTGTCTTCTGGTTCTCATCTAGGATTCGTGGACCCTTTGTCTTCACAAAGATCTGCATGCCATCACGCAGGCGCTTCCTGAGCCTTGGTTCCAACGTTGTTGATGGTGTCGGAGCTCCTAGGCTCAAGGGTGGAAGCAATGAAGGCGTTGGGTGAGTTGCCCCGGCAAGGGTTCTTGTCGGGGTCGTGCAGGCCGCTCCGGCAAGGGTCTTGTCGGGGGAAGCCTATCTTGTTGCTTGGCCTTCGTGCACCACTATCTTGGCGCTGCTCTGGTAGTCTTGTGCTTCAAATTCCCTCCTTTGCCCTGTTAGGTGTGGCCGCAGGTGTGGCTCTGACTGCCCGTGCACAAGTAAGGGGTACAAAGGAGAGCCCCTACTTTTGTACACTGATAGGAGCCCCCGGGTCTAGGCCATACATAAGTCTGACGCGTTGTTGGGCTAGGCCCAAAACAGTGCGCGGGCAGTTGGGGCCGGATTCTTTTTACTGCAGTAACTCCTCCGGTGGTTGCGCTTCCCCATGACTCGCGTTGAGTGCGGGACGTGGGGGTTGTGCGTGGGGTGACCGCAGCATGCTTGCGTCACCCCGTGGTTCCAAATAGTAAAGAGGCGGTTCGCGTCCTCCTCATAAAAAATAGAGGAAGTTGCGGGGGCGCGGCTCATTTACTAAGTGGACTTGGGTCGCCCCATGATCACGGGGTGCGGAATGGTCGTACCATGCGCCATCTGAGTCATGATCCGCCCGCCACGTGCCTTTCACGCATCGGGGAGGGCAGGCGGCGGACGCAGAGGGCGCGGGCTTTAACGCCGGGGCGGGGGGCCGGGCGCTGCTGATTGGAGCAGCGGGTCGGCCTTGTTTCCTTGCGTCTCCGACGACTGGATTGGTTGATTCGGGCGGTCACCTTCAGGCTTGCTTGGTCTCGCCCTCCTATAAAGAAGGGGAGAGGGACAATGCTCCCCCCGCACTCATCCTCTTCCAGTCCGATCCCTTTCATTTCCAAGCCATGGCGAGAGGGCGTGGCCGTGGAGGCGGCCATGTCTTCTTATCGTCAGAGGGCGGCGGTGGTCAAAGAGGAGCCGGACACCCAAGATGAGGGCCATGCTAGAGGCAGAGGCGTCGGCCAGGGTCGTGGTCGGCAAGGCGGTCGAGGCAGAGGCGGGTGACGACGGGGGACACCCGCGTCGTCATCATCTCCGTCTCCATCTCCTTCGTCGTCTCCTCCTGCCTCACCATGCGGCCATGTCGGGGACACGGCGTTGGAGTTCATCCTGCAACTGCGCGAGCCGTCGTGCAGTCGCCTTCGTCTTCCTGAAGCGTTCACGAGGGTGTTGGAGGTCGACCGGCCATCGAGGTTGAGGCTTCACATGAAGGGGTGTTGTAATGGCGCCGCGTGGGCGAACACCAAGTTCCCCGCCCCCATGTAATGCTTCTCCACCGGGGGTAGAAGACCTTCACGCGTGCCCACTGCTTGATGAAGGGGCATGTCCTCTGCTTCAAGTTAGCGGAGAACGATCTGCTCTCCGTCAAGGTCTTCGGGTGCTCGGGGCACAGGATAGGGTGCTGTGCGGAGAGCTAGACCGATGACGAAAGCTCCTCCTCGAGCGACAGTGATGGGGAGGACAGCGACAGCGACGACGAGGGCAGCAGGCAGGAGGATGATGGGTCCGACTAGGCGTCGGGCCCACTGTTCGCGGGCGACGCCGGCAGCACCATTATCTGCATCGCCAGCTCCTCGAACCTCTCAGGGTCGCCTCCATGGGCGGTTAGCATTGGGAGGCCGGAGAAGATCAAGGAGGTGGGTGGCGCCTATCAAGTCGGAGTACGCGGGAATCAAATGCCTTCATCGGGTATTGCCGGCTCGCTGCCTCATTCTTCGGCTCTTCTCCCGGCACCATCATCACCAGCCCTCTTCGGGGCGGCCACCAGGATGTTCTCTTGGTGCTTTCTGCTGCTCGTGCATCGCCTAGGCGCTCCCTTCTCCCTTTTGACATCTTGTTCCATTTCCTAAGGAGAGGGACAAGAAAGGGATTAGAGACACCTTATCTCTTTTTAGTTTTTAAGCCTGCGGGCCTTTGTAAGATTTAAATCTTGTAACCCCCTTGCTCATGTATCATTCCATATGAATTGTACTTGTTTACAACGTATTAATGGAGAGAAGGGTGTTTGTCGGGTTTCTTTTGTGCGTGGGCAGGGGCCACACCAAGGAACGAATCCTTGTTATCTTAAGATAAACATTGTACCTCGGCAAAAGGCCTTGCCGTCCCCCTGCTCTATAGTTCGACCACATTCACGCCCTTGGTGGAAGTAGGAGCAGAGTAGGATTAGGCTCTTCGTCCGCTCCTTTCCCATCGCACTACTACCGAGTTCCGGTCCAAAATAAAGTTTGTCAGACGTAGGAAAAGAGGAGCATGATGGCATTGATACGTCTCCAACGTATCTATAATTTTTGATTGTTCCATGCTATTATTTATGAAGTCTTGGATGTTTAATGGGCTTTATCATTCAACTTTATATCATTTTTGGGACTAACCTACTAACCCAAAGGCCCAGTTCAGATTGTTGTTTTTTGCCTATTTCAGGGTTTTGCAGAAAAGGAATATCAAACAGAGTCCAAACGGAATGAAACCTTCGCAGGAGATATTTTTGGAGGAAATCACGCACGAAAGACTTCGGGGCCAAGCCAGAGGACAGGGGGCCCACCCTCGAGGGTGGGGGGCGCGCCCCCCCCTTCCCAGGGCGCGCCCCCTGCCTTGAGGGCAGCCCCTGTGGCCCCCGGTGCCCCTCTTCTTCCTATATATACCTACGTATCCGACAAACTCCATACGCAGAGAGAAAACCCTAATTCCACCGCCGTAGTTGCTGTTCCTGTGGAGATCCCATCTTGGAGCCTGTTCCAGGAGGGGGATCCATCACGGAGGCCTTCATCATCATCATCATCATCATCGCCCTCACCATGAGTTGTGAGTAGTTTACCACAGACCTTTGGGTCCATAGCTAGTATCTAGATGGCTTCTTCTCTCTCTCTGGATCTCAATACAAAGTTCTCCTCGATCTTTGACGAGATCTATTCGATGTAATCTCTTATTGCGGTGTGTTTGTCGAGATCCGATGAATTGTGAGTTTATGATCAAGGTTATCTATGGAAGATATTCGGCTCTTCTCTGAACTTTTTATGTGTGCTCATAATATCCTTGCAAGTCTCTTTGAATTATTGGTTTGGTTTGGCCTACTAGATCTATAGTTCTTGCAATGGGAGAAGTGCTTGGCTTTGGGTTCAATCTTGCGGTGTCCTTTCCCAGTGACAGTAGGGGCAGCAAGGCACGTATTGTATTGTTGCCATCGAGGATAAAAAGATGGGGTTTTCATCATATTGCTTGAGTTTATCCCTCTACATCATGTCATCTTGCTTAAGGCGTTACGATGTTCGTATGAACTCAATACACTAGATGCATGCTGGATAGCGGTCGATGTGTGGAGTAATAGTAGTAGATGCAGGCAGGAGTCGGTCTACTTGTCTCGGATGTGATGCCTATATACAATGATCATGCCTAGATAGTCTCATAATTATTCGCTTTTCTATCAATTGCTTGACAGTAATTTGTTTACCCGCCGTAGAATACCGCTATCATGAGACAAGCCACTAGAGAAAACTATGGCCCTCGGGTCTATTCTCAACATATCAATCTACATCTACTTTACTTTTACCGCTTTTATTTGCTGTTTTACTAAACTAAAAATACCAAAAATATAAACTATCATCTCTATCAGAACTCACTATCGTAAGTGACTGTAAAGGGATTAACTACACCTTATCGCGTTGGCTGCGAAATTCTTATTTGTTTGTGCAGGTGCGAGGGACTAGCGCGTGGTCTCCTACTGGATTGATACCTTGGTTCTCAAAAACTGAGGGAAATACTTACGCTATTGTGCTGCATCTCCCTTTCCTCTTTGAGGGAATACAATGCAAGCTCAAGAGGTAGCAAGAAGAATTTTTGGCGCCGTTGCCGGGGAGACTCACGCCAAGTCAAGTCAAGATTTGCCACCCCGTCAACTAGCCATTTTTTGGCGCCGTTGCCGGGGAGGCTTACGCAAAAGTCATATACCAAGTACCTATCACAAACCCTTATCCTTCGCATTACATTTATTTGCCTCTCGTTTTCCTCTCCCTCACTTCACCCTTGCCGTTTTATTTGCCCTTCTTCCGCCGTGTGTTTATCGTTCGCTTGCCTCTTGTTTGCTTGTGTGCTATGTGCCCTCAATTAGCTTGCATCTTCGCTTGCTAAAGTACGGATCCTCATCCACTTGCTAATCTCTTTAAGAGATCCCATTATGTTGAACCTATTGCTAGTGAACTGCGTGCACTAGATTATCTTTATGGGGTTTTGCTTGAAATTTATGAATCTGGAAATTGTGAGGAATTGTTAAAAGAAAAAGTGATTCATGTTAGCTCCTTGAATAAAAAGCATGATTGCAATGATGTTATGATAAATGCTATTAATGTTAATTGTGCTAATGATATGCAAAACCCTAAGCTTCGGGATGCTAGTATTGCTATGTCCACTACTTGTCGCAATGATCATGATTGGGGTGATTCTTATTATGATCTTGGAAATTTATTTAAGCCCCATGATGAATATGAGATTGATAATAATGTTTGCAATAATATTGAAGGTGGGTTTGGAAGAGTGTCAACTTTAGATCCCACATATTTGGAGAATGATCAATCTTATGAAATTTTTGACAAAAGTGGGCTTGGAGAGGTCATGACTTTAGTTAATCCCACTATTTTGGAAGAGTGTCAACTTTGCGTGCATGTGGATCGTGTTGAGAATATGTTATGTGGTAGCTATATTGTTGGATTTTCTTATGATCCTACATGCAATTATTATGAGAGAGAAAAATATGGTTGTAGAAATTTTCATGTTACTAAATTACCTCTCGTTATGTTGAGATTGCTATTGTTTCTTTCTCCTTCCTTGCAAATGCTAGCTCTTGTTTGTCTTGCTAATTTGTTTGCCTATAAAATTCATATGCATAGGAAGTAAGTTAGACTTAGATGTGTTTGTCGCATGTTTTATGATTCTCTCTTTGTGCTTCAATTCTTATCTTTCATGTGAGCATCATTGAATTCTCAAGCCTATCTTAATGGCTATAAAGAAAGCGCTTGCTGGGAGGCAACCCAATTTTATGTTTTTTGCTTTTGTTGCTATTAGGGAATAAATATTGCATCTAGCCTCTGTTTAGATGTGGTTTCATGTTTTGTTTAGTGTTTGTGCCAAGTAGAACCTTCGGTAAGACTTGTGTGAAGTTTATATGATCTTGCTGTGAAAAACAGAATCGTTAGCGCTCGCTAAAGTAGTCTTCAGATTTTACTGGAGCGTGCTTTTTAGTTGATTCCTATTGCTGCTAATTGGTAGACAAATTGCGCAAATTTACCAATTAAGTTTTAATTTTTTGGAGTTCCAGAAATAGGCGAACCCAGCAGATTACTACAGACTGTTCTGTTTTTGACAGATTCTGTTTTTCGTGTGTTGTTTGCTTATTCCGATGCATCTACGAGTAATATTGGAGGATATGAATCATAGAAAACTTGGAGTACAGTAGGTCTAACACCAATATAAACAAATTATGAATTCCTTGTTGTACCTTTGAGTGGTGGTTTGCTTTCTCTTACTAACGGAGCTCATGAGAATTTTTGTCTAAGTTTTGTGTTGTGAAGTTTTCAAGTTTTGAGTATTGCTTTGATGGACTATGGAACAAGAAGTAGCAAAGGCCTAAGCTTGGGGATGCCCATGGCACCCCAAGTAAATTCAAGATAATCGAAATCCTAAGCTTGGGGATGCACCGGGAAGGCATCCCCTCTTTCGTCTTCATCCATCGGTAACTATACTTGGAGCTATATTTTTATTCGCAACATGCTATGTGTTTTGCTTGGAGCGTCTTGTATAATTTGAGTCTTTGCTTGTTAGCTTGCCACAATCATCCTTGCTGGACACACCTATTTGAGAGAGTTAAATATGCCCTAGAAATTATTAGAACACTCTATGTGCTTCACTTACATCTTTTGAGTTGAATAGTTTTTGCTCTAGTGCTTCACTTATATCTTTTAGAGCATGGTGGTGGTAATATTTGTAGAAATTGTTGAACTCTCATGCTTCACTTATATCTATTTGAGAGTCTATTAAAACAGCATGGTAAAGTGTTTAGGCTAAAGAAACTAGTCTTCACATGATAAACATCCAATGTCAATGTAGTAAAAATAATCACATCAAGTGCATTGAATATAAAGAGATGTTGGATGCTTGATAATTGTTTTGAGACATGAGGATAGTGATATTAAAGTCATGCTAGTGGAGTAATTATGAAATTGAGAAATATTTGTGTTAAGGTTGGTGATTCCCGTAGCATGCACGTATGGTGAACCGTTATGTGACTAAGTTAAAGCATGAGGTATTTGTAGAGTGTCAACCTTTGTGTGGAGGTCGGGGGCGCGCGATGGTTAACTTCTACCAACCTTCCCCCTAGAGGCATGCGTTGATTGCTTTGTTTTGATGACTTGTAGATTTTTGCAATAAGTATATGAGTTCTTATGACTAATGTTGAGTCCATGGATTATACGCACTCTCACCCATCCACCATTGCTAGCCTCTCTTGTACCGCGCAACTTTCGCCGGTGCCATAAACTCACTATATATCCTTCTTCAAAACAGCCACCATATTGTTCCTCAAAACAGTCACCATACCGACCTATCATGGCATTTCCATAGCCATTCCGAGATATATTGCCATGCAACTTTCCACCGTTTCGTTTATATGACACGCATCATATTGTCATATTGCCATTGCATGATCATGTAGTTGACATCGTATTTGTGGCAAGGCCACCATGTATAATTTTTATACATGTCACTCTTGTTTTATTGCACATACCGGTACACCGCCGGAGGCATTCATATAGAGTCATACTTTGTTGTTGTAGTATCAAGTTGTAATCTTGTGTTGTAATGAAAGTGTGATGATCATCATTTTTAGAGCATTGTCCCATGGGAGGAAAGGCTGAATCTATAAAGCCCCTCCACAAAAAAAAAAGGCCAAAGAAAAAAAGAAAGACCCCAAAAAAAGGGACAATTGGTACTATCTATTTCCACACTTGTGCATCAAAGTAGCACCATGTTCTTCATTGTAGAGAGTCTCATGCTTAGTCACTTTCATATACTAGTGGGAATTCTCGTTATAGAACTTGGCTTGTATATTCCAACGATGGGCTTCCTCAAATGCCCTAGGTCTTCGTGAGCAAGCAAGTTGGATGCACACCCACTAGTTTCTTTTGTTGAGCTTTCATTCATATTTAGCTCTTGTGCATCTGTTGCATGGCAATCCCTACTCACTCACATTGATATCTATTGATGGGCATCTCCATAGCCCGTTGATACGCCTAGTCGATGTGAGACTATCTCCCTTCTTTTTGTCTTCTCCACAACCACCTCTATTCCATCCATAGTGCTATGTCCATGGCTCACGCTCATGTATTGCGTGAAAGTTGAAAGGTTTGAAAAGATAGAGCATGAAAACAAATGCTTGGCTGAAATCGGGGTTGTGCATGATATGAATATTTTTTGTGATAACAAGGGAGCATAGCCAACACTATATGATTTTGTAGGGATAACTTTCTTTAGCCATAGTATTTTGAGAAGACGTGATTGCTTTGTTAGTATTGCTTGAAGTATTGTTATTTCTTATGTCAATATAGACTTTTATCTTGAATCTTTCAGATCTGAACATTCATGCCACAATTAAGAGAATTACATTGAAAAACTATATTTGTTAGCATTCCACATCAAAAATTCTTTTCTTTATCATTTACCTACTCGAGTAAGAGCAAGAATTAAGCTTGGGGATGCTTGATATGTCTCCAACGTATCTATAATCTTTTATTGTTCCATGCTATTATTTATGAAGTCTTGGATGTTTAATGGGCTTTATCATTCACTTTTATATCATTTTGGGACTAACCTACTAACCCAAAGGCCCAGTCCAGATTGTTGTTTTTTGCCTATTTCAGGGTTTTGTAGAAAAGGAATATCAAACGGAGTCCAAACGGAATGAAACCTTCGCAAGAGATATTTTTGGAGGAAATCACGCACGAAAGACTTCGGGGCCAAGGCAGAGGATAGGGGGGCCACCCTCGAGGGTGGGGGGTGCGCCCCCCTTCCCAGGGCGCGCCCCCTGCCTCGAGGGAAGCCCTTGTGGCCCCCGGTGCCCCTCTTCTTCCTATATATACCTACGTACCCCAGAAACTCCATACGCAGAGAGAAAACCCTAATTCCACCGCCGTAGCTGCTGTTCCTGTGGAGATCCCATCTTGGAGCCTGTTCCGGGAGGGGGATCCATCACAGAGGCCTTCATCATCATCATCATCGCCCTCACCATGAGTTGTGAGTAGTTTACCACAGACCTTCGGGTCCATAGCTAGTATCTAGATGGCTTCTTCTCTCTCTCTGGATCTCAATACAAAGTTCTCCTCGATCTTCGAGGAGATCTATTCGATGTAATCTCTTTTTGCGGTGTGTTTGTCGAGATCCGATGAATTGTGAGTTTATGATCAAGGTTATCTGTGAAAGATATTTGGTTCTTCTCTGAACTTTTTATGTGTGCTCATAATATCCTTGCAAGTCTCTTCAAATTATTGGTTTGGTTTGGCCTACTAGATCTATAGTTCTTGCAATGGGAGAAGTGCTTGGCTTTGGGTTCAATCTTGCGGTGTCCTTTCCCAGTGACAGTAGGGGCAGCAAGGCACATATTGTATTGTTGCCATCGAGTATAAAAAGATGGGGTTTTCATCATATTGCTTGAGTTTATCCCTTTACATCATGTCATCTTGCTTAAGGCGTTACGATGTTCGTATGAACTCAACACACTAGATGCATGCTGGATAGCGGTCAATGTGTGGAGTAATAGTAGTAGATGCAGGCAGGAGTCGGTCTACTTGTCTCGGATGTGATGCCTATATACAATGCTCATGCCTAGATAGTCTCATAATTATTCGCTTTTTTATCAATTGCTTGACAGTAATTTGTTTACCCGGCGTAGAATACCGCTATCATGAGAGAAGCCACTAGGGAAAACTATGGCCCTCGGGTCTATTCTCAACATATCAATCTACATCTACTTTACTTTTACCACTTTTATTTGCTGTTTTACTAAACTAAAAATACCAAAAATATAAACTATCATCTCTATCAGAACTCACCTATCGTAAGTGACTGTAAAGGGATTGACAACCCCTTATCGCGTTGGCTGCGAAATTCTTATTTGTTTGTGCAGGTGCGAGGGACTGGCGCGTGGTCTCCTACTGGATTGATACCTTGGTTCTCAAAAACTGAGGGAAATACTTACGCTACTGTGTTGCATCTCCCTTTCCTCTTCGAGGGAATACAACGCAAGCTCAAAAGGTAGCAGGCATAAGAGCGAGCGAAGTCTCATACGTTCAAGTTTTATACGGAAGTAAGGAGTGGGGGATGAAAGGCTTATCTGAGTTTGTAGCCCTCGGCAACCTTGTCTTGTCGTGGTTGGATCCTTCGATCTGCAGCCCCGGCAACCTTAGTTCGCCAGGGTCGAAGCGTCGGCCCGTTCTCTTCCTCCAAACAGCTCAGCAGAAATGTCCATGCATCATGTGAACAAAAGAGGATGGAAAGGAAACAGAGAGACGCACACTCGACCTCTATGCTAGGGGTTAGTCGCCGCCAAGCACTATCAACCCTAACAGAGAAAGAGACTCAACCTAGCATGCATGCTAAAACTTAGGGCGCCAACACTTCATTTATTTATGCTCAGGGTCTACGCCTGCCTTTGTACGAAGGGTTACATGCCTTGCCGGCAAGGCTTGTACAAAAGGGTGGTTTGCCGGGGAGCCCGGCAACTGCGCCTTGCGGGTAAAACTTGTGAAGATGTTCGATGTTCCAGGAGTTGCTCACTGAATACCATCTTCGGTCTCCAGGAGGACTATGCCAGGCCTGGTGACTCATATTACTCGATAAGGGCCTTCCCACTTCGGCGTCAACTTGTTGGAATTCTTGGCCGACAGAACGCGCCGAAGAACAAGGTCGCCTTCCTCAAAGCTTCGGCATGAACTTTGCGGCTATGGTAGCGGCGCAAGGCTTGCTAGTAGCATGCTGCTCGCACAGCCGCCGAAGATGATCTTCCTCGAGGAGCGTTGCGTCATCTTTCCATAGTTGCTCTTGCTCAAGCTCATCATAAGCGAGCACTCGGGGTGACCCGTATGTGAGTTCCATGGAGAGAACTGCTTCCATCCCATAAACAAAATTGCATCCGTGACTACTTCCGCAGAGTTTTGATCGATGCTAAAACCCGCCACGGTACTACCGCTCGCCTGGAGCAATACTACCGCGTAGGGTGCGAAAGTAAAAATATTACTTCCGCTCCTACTTCTGCGTTAGCCATGACACTGGGGCAGAGGCGACGGTTCTACCGCGACCCTGGTACGGTACTACCATGATGTGCGGTACTACCGCAGTCATGGAGCGGTACTATCGTGGGTCTCTGCGGTACTACCGCTCCCTTGAGCGGTACTACCGCATGCCACAGAGTAGTAGTAGTAGAAAGCCTTTCTCTTTGCAATGATAAGGAAAACAGTCGGTGCTCCAAAGAAGCAAAGGAAAGGTGGTACAAAATGGATAGATGTGTACGTGTTGATTTCACCCTAACCTTTCCGAAGCGGACCCTCTCTTAATAGTACGGCTTTCCTATGACTCAATTCCACCGAAAAGAAACAAAAGGAAACGCCATCTTTGATGGGGTCCGAGGGGCAATGAATCGTCTTGTGCCTAGACATGAGATATCTGAAAAACTTAATGCACACGATTAGTCCGCAAATGCATTGTCATCAATCACCAAAACCACTTAGGAAGAAATATGTCCTTACAAACACGGGCAAAAGTTACACTTGATTTGAATTTAGAACTGACTCTCGATCATCATCCATAGGGTACCCTATTCCCTCGAAGTAATATCAACAAAATACATGGAACTATAGAAGTCGTCAATAATGAATGAGTAGAGTAAAAATTCATTTTTATGTAAACATGCTTAAAAAGCCATAGAAGCAATTCCCAGCATTTTATCTCATAAAGATACACTTAGTAAGTCGAAATGGGTTAAATTACTTTCTCATGGTAAACAAATACTAAAGCCCGATAAACAGGTAGTTTGCCTTCATCGCCTAGAACCGAGTCACAAACAACAGAGCAGTTGTGAATAGTATTCCCTAATAAGATTTTTGTACAAAAGAAATTACTGCACGGTTAATGGGTGGTGAGAAAAGGTTACCATATATAAGAACATGATTGGCTGAACATCTATCAGTGATTTGTAGCACTATTTTAAACAGGAAGGAACCATAGCCAATGTAACCTGAATACAATAAATAGCATGTCACTTCACAAAACTTTCGAGAAAAATAAGCAAACGTCATGCTTCTTTGCATATAAAGCATTATGTTTGAATTAAAAGGAGATGGTGATTAATGGCATGCCATCACAGTTAAATATCAGTGAAGAGTGAGGACCAATTGACTTGTTTTTCTTTGATATATGAAGGATGGGAAGAAGTCATAATGGTCAAATACTGGTTAACAATTTTGTGTAGTGCAATAATTCATTTTCCTTCCGTCCTTCAATAAGGTCCCACAACTGATTGCCATTGCGAAGTTGTCCTCTAAATTTAGGGTATTTTGAGATACATCATATTGATTAATATTTAGGCGTGTCAAACATATTGCTCACTATAACAAACAATTCAACTATATACCTCATTCGAAAACTGCAGATTTACCAACTGATGAGATACAAGTGAAAGACCATTTGTTGCACACCCCTGTGTGAGCTGAGAACTTAAATCAAATCAAACATAAGGTTTTCAGTATTTTACTACTCCCTCGTAAAGAAATATAAGATGTTTAGATCACTACTTGAGCGATCTAAACGCTCTTCTATTTATTTACGGATGGAGTACTATTGATTTCTGAAACAAAATGTCAGTGCGCTACTACATGCAATAAAATAAGTCGCCAAAATTAAATCTTGGAGTGATATTTTGTTACACTAACTTTTGCGAGCACATATCATACATGTATCGATGCATTATCAGCGCATCTACCTCCTTGACCTCCTCTTCCGTGAGCATCACATCGCCGTTCTCATCACACTTGTTCATGTTACACATCCATAGGACAAATTCCATTAGGCCTCGTTTGATAGGGGAGATTTTGCAGCCCCGGAGTGGAGGGGATCTGGTTAATCCCTCTCTTCCGTCCAATCCCCTCAATTCCCCACTAATCCCTCCCCCCTCATAAAACCCCTCTATTTGGTTAAACCTCCTACAACAGCAGCAACATGTAAGTGTCCAGTTCCTTGGGTGTCTTGGAGGGTTTTCTGTACCACATGGATTGAGGGGGATTCGTGGGGATCGGGGAGGATTGGCCTGCTCAATCTCTACGTGTCAAATGGGCTGACAAGAATTTCTGAGGATTTTGAACCTTGCGAGGATATTCCCCTCCAAATCTCCCCAAACCTCCTTCACCAAACAAGGCTTTAGTAGGTTTGATTCGTTAACTCTAATGATGATGCAGAAATTAGACTAAAAGTTGAAGAATGTGCAGATATGCAAATCCAAGTCGTGGTCAGTCTTCTCCGTCCAGAATTTCAAATACTGTGCTACCTACTGTAACGCACTTTTTTTATGCTAATACACCCATTACAAGCCCAGCTCCACACGTTCGCTACAAAGTATATCGCGCAATTTGGTGGGCACATCTCCCATGTTAATCTAATCCCCAAATACTCTTGCATGTGAGGTAAGGCCGTGAGCCAGCTTGTTGCAGTCTTGCAAAAACTTTTCAGCTTGTCTTTAATACTCCCTCCGTTCCCAAATATTTGTCTTTTTAGAGATTTCAACAAGTGACTACATACAAAGCAAAATGAGTGAATCTATACTTTAAAATAGAAAAAAGTCCAAAATAAACCTCGAAGTTATAGACAAAAGCTAAATCAAACACTGAACTTTGAATCCCGGAAATTAGCACTCTGAACTTGTAATCCCGGTCTATTTTGAACCCTAGACCTGTTTGGCACACTGGGAATAACACAATCCCGGCCGGGATACTTACGGACAAGAATTTGGGCCGGCCCACTATAACAAATAAGAATTCTTGAAGTTTAACAAATGTTTGCACATTTCTAAAATGTTCAGAAGTTAAAATATGTCCATGTTTTCTACTGCTGGTACAAATTCAATTCAGTTTATGTTTTCTAAAAGATATTTGCAATTTTGAAATTCTATTCGCATTTTAAAATATTGTTCACGATTTTAAAAAATATATCAAAAAATGTTTTGGACTTTCAAAAATGTGTCGTATTTTTAAATAATGTTTTCTGAATTTCATAATAATGTTTATAATAATTGTTTCTGATTGTTGACCGCGGACTCAACTGCGCAGGCCCACCAGATATGAAGCAACTTTTTTTCCTTAACGTGCGACGTAAAAATTCTGAAGCCCGAACACAATTTTAAAGTGCGAACACTTCTTGATACATAAACATTTTTTGGAACATGAAAATATTTTGTGACATCAAAAAATATCACCAGTTTTAAAAAATGTATGGGCCAATTCAAACAAAAGTTTATACAATGTATAATAATATTCATGTGATT
This sequence comes from Secale cereale, assembly GCA_902687465.1. Lineage (NCBI taxonomy): Eukaryota > Viridiplantae > Streptophyta > Magnoliopsida > Poales > Poaceae > Secale > Secale cereale. The sequence continues at coordinate 161,045,091 of LR738710.1, forward strand.
CAAAAATATGTTTCGTGCATTTAAATAAATGTAACATTTCAAGAATGTTCATGAGTTTCAAAAAACGTGTTTGTGACATTTTCTAAAAATGTGTGTACAGTGTAAAAAAAATTGTTTGTTGTAAAGAAAATTGTCATAACCTTAACAGAATATACGTGGATTATGTCTGAAAAAAGTGTATGCCAATTTTAAATTGTTGAAGCATGTAAAAGAGTATTCATGCAGTTTTCTAAATGTTCATTGCCAGTAAGAAAAATGTAAAACATGTATTTCAAAAAATATTACCATTTACTAATTTTGTTTGAAATAATTTAATTTACAATTGTCCATAAATTATTTGAAAATATCATCAAATTAAAAAAAATGTGTGCGTTAAAAATGTACATTGGGTACTGAGAAAAATTGAGTATGTGTGAAAAGAAAAGAAAAAATAAAAAACTAAGAAAAACCAGATTAGTGCGCGCGCGCCAGGAACTATGCTACCGGGCCGGTCCAATTCAGCAAATACCGGCTAAGTCCTCTCAAGGTTTAAAATAGACCGGGATTAAAGAGTTTGGTGTGCTGATTTCAGGGATTGAGAGTTTAGGGTTTGATTTAGCTTTCGTCTATAAATTCAAGGTTTGTTTTGGACTTTTTCCTTTAAAATATGTTTACATACATCCGTATGTTGTAGTCATTTAAAATGTATAGAAAGACAAATATTTAGGAACGGAGAGAGTACATCTGCAATTAAAAGGTATCCAACCGATTGGGATTGGACCTCAACCAAAAGTTTTTTGACCAGAGCAGCGAAGTATGTATTAGTCATCGTCGGGCGGTCGTAAATCGCTGCCAGTTCTTCCAACCCAACCAGACCCCATGCGCCTCTGCCTCTACCACCGAATTGCAAATCTCAACACTTCGACAGACAGACAAAATAACTTCCCCGAAAAGTTTTGGAAAACAGGAGCCTATGGTTATTTCTAATCCGGGGAACTTAATTAATTCCTAATATACACTTGATATACAAGCAATAATCAATAGTGAAAGGACCATAAATACGAGGTAGCATAAACTGAATGCAGTGACCCTCAATTTTACAAATACACACCGAACCTTGAGCGTTGTACTGAAGTATCTTGATGCCTGCGGAACACACAAACTCATTCTCCCTAAATTTTGCAGTCTTGGAACAACAAAACCAAAGGAATCTCGCCGCCGCGGCATCAGCTGCACAAAGAACGGACAAACAGCAGATCACATTGCTGATTACTGCACAGAAATATGCGGCTGATAAAAAATCCCAAAGAAACAGGAGAGGAGAGAGAAAGAGACATCGTCACCTAGGATAGGAGTATGGCTTGGGAACGGGGAGGTCGGAGGCTGGTGGTGGCAAGCTTAGTGCAGGATGACGGACAACGGCGACGATCCAGCTGGGCGGGTCTAGGCAACGGCGGCGAGATGGGTTCCTCGGGGTGAATTATGATTGTCAGGAACACATCCGTCGGAGTGAATCAGGTTGGGCAGCCGGCATCGAGCTCAGATGGCGGCCGGAGGGACGGGACGGCGGCGCCCTAAACCTAAGCATTCGCTGCTCACCATGGCTCTCGAGGGGAAACATTTGGGCCTTCGGGTGTGGGATTTCTTTTCTTCTCTGCAAATTAAATAAATCGGTGGGGGTTGAACTATTCGTTGGATCGTGGAGACAAATGAAACGGACGACCACATACATACCATCACTGCTGCAGACTGCTCCTTTAGAAATAGAGAAGATTATAAAAAGGTAACAATCGATTTGTTAAGAAAGTTAGTATTTTGAATTGATTTTCATGAAAATAATATTTTATTGTTTGGTAATGTGATATCAGTACCTGCCTATTTAGACGTTCCTGGTTAGTACACATGTTAAGAAAGTTTTTATTGGAAGGGTGAGAAAATCAACGTGAGGATATGAAGATGGAAGGTGAGACGAAACTAATGTTGGGGAACGTAGCATAATTCAAAAATTTCTACGCTTTCACCAAGATCCAACTATGGAGACATCTAGCAACGAGCGAGTAAGAGTGCATCTACATACCGTTATGGAGATTGCGAGCGGAAGCTTTCGAAGAAGCGTGGATGAAGTAGTCGTACTCTTCGCGTTCTTCGTCACGAATGATCTAGCGCCGAACGGGCGGCACCTCCGCGTTCAACACACGTCCGGTGCAGCAACGTCACCTCCTTCTTGATCCAGCAAGGGGGGAGGAGAAGTCGTCAGAGATCCGGCAGCATGACGGCGTGATGACGGATGCAGTGGAGATCGCAGCAGGGCTTCGCCGGGCGCCCTGCGTGGGAGTATGGAGGTGTGACGGTAGGGGGGGAGGCGCCAGGGCAAGGGTGCGGCTGCCCTCTCCCCCCCCCC
>LR738710.1:161047571-161167190 GCA_902687465.1 Secale cereale
CCCCCCCCCACACACATATATATAGGGGGCCAGGGGGTGCGCCAGGGCCCCTGCAGATCCAATCTGCAGGGGGGGCGGCGGCCAGGGGGGGTTCCTTGCCCAAGGCTAGTGGGGCGCCCCCTCCCCCTTAGGGTTTCAACCCTAGGCGCATGGGGAGGTGGGCCCCTAGTGGTGCGCCAGCCCATTAGGGCTGGACACTTCCCCTTGCGGCCTAGGGGCCCCATCGGGATGGGTGGCCCCACCCGGTGGACCCCCGGGGCCCCTCCGGTGATCCCGGGACGGTCCTGGTGACCCTCGGAGATCACCCGATGTCCGAAACTGGACTTCCTATATATCAATCTTTACCTCCGGACCATTCCGGAACTCCTCATGACGTCCTGGATCTCATCCGGGACTCCGAACAACTTTCGGGTTTCCACGTGCATTTATCTCTACGACCCTAGCGTTACCGAACCTTAAGTGTGTAGACCCTACGGGTTCGGGAGACACGTGGACATGACCGAGACCACTCTCCGGTCAATAACCAACAGCGGGATTTGGATACCCATGTTGGTTCTCACGTGTTCCTCGATGATCTTCATCGGATGAACCGCCGTGTCAAGGATTCACTCAATCCCGTATGTTATTCCCTTTGTCCATCGGTACGGTACTTGCCCGAGATTCGATCGTCGGTATTCCCGATACCTTGTTCAATCTCGTCATGGCAAGTCTCTTTACTCGATCCGTAATCCATCATCCCGTGACTAACTACTTAGTCACATTGAGCTCATTATGATGATGTCTTACCGAGTGGGCCCAGAGGTACCTCTCCGTCATACGGAGTGACAACATCCCAGTCTCAGTTCGTACCAACTCAACAGACACTTTCGGAGATACCCGATGCGTACCTTTATAGCCACCCAGTTACGTTGTGACGTTTGGCACACCCAAAGTATTCCTACGGCATCCGGGAGTTGTACAACCTCATGGTCTAAGGAATAAATACTTGACACCGAAAAGCTTATGCATTACGAACTATACGATCTCGTGTTATGCTCAAGTTTGGGTCTTGTCCATCACATCATTCTCCTAATGATGTGATCCCGTTATCACTGACATCCTATGTCCATGGTCAGGAAACCGTGACCATCTGTTGATCAACGAACTGGTAACTAGAGACCTACCAGGGACTCATTGTGGTCTATGTATTCACACATGTATCGCTGTTTCCGTACAATACAATTCAAGCATGAATAACAGACAATTATCATGAACAAGGAGATATAATAATAATGCTTTTATTATTGCCTCTAGGGCATATCTCCAACAGTCTCCCACTTGCACTAGAGTCAATAATCTAGTTACATTGTGATGAATCGAACACCCATAGAGTTCTGGTGTTGATCATGTTTTGCTCGTGAAAGAGGTTTAGTCAACGGGTCTGCGACATTCAGATCCGTATGCACTTTACAAATATCTATGTCTCCATCCTGAACATAATTCCGGATGGAGTTGAAACGGCGCTTGATGTGCTTGGTCTTCTTGTGAAACCTGGGCTCCTTGGTAATAGCGATAGCACCAGTGTTGTCACAGAAGAGAGTCATCGGGCTTGACGCGCTTGGAATGACTCCTAGGTCGGTGATGAACTCCTTCATCCAGACTCCTTCCTGCGCTGCTTCAGAAGCAGCTATGTACTCCGCTTCACATGTAGATGCTGCCACGACGCTTTGCTTGCAACTGCACCAGCTGACTGCCCCTCCGTTCAAAATATACACGTATCCGGTTTGAGACTTAGAGTCATCCAGATCTGTGTCGAAGCTGGCATCGACGTAACCCTTTACGACGAGCTCTTCGTCACCTCCATAAACGAGAAACATATCCTTAGTCCTTTTCAGGTACTTTAGGATGTTCTTGACCGCTGTCCAGTGTTCCGTACCGGGATCACTTTGGTACCTCCCTACCAAACTTATGGCAAGGTTCACATCAGGTCTGGTACACAACATGGCATACATGATAGAACCTATGGCCGAGGCATAGGGAATGACACTCATCTTTTCTCTATCTTCTGCTGTGGTCGGCGACTGAGCCTTGCTCAATCTCATACCTTGCAAAACAGGCAAGAATCCTTTCTTTGACTGATCCATATTGAACTTCTTCAATATTTTGTCAAGGTATGTACTTTGTGAAAGACCAATGAGGCGTCTCGATCTATCTATATAGATTTTGATGCCTAATATGTAAGCAGCTTCTCCAAGGTCCTTCATTGAAAAACTTTTATTCAAGTAGGCCTTTACATTTTCCAAGAATTCTATATCATTTCCCATCAGCAATATGTCATCCACATATAATATGAGAAATGCCACAGAGCTCCCACTCACTTTCTTGTAAATACAGGCTTCTCCATAAGTCTGTATAAATCCAAACGCTTTGATCACTTCATCAAAGCGAATATTCCAACTCCGAGATGCTTGCACCAGCCCGTAAATCGAGCGCTGGAGCTTGCATACCTTGTTAGCGTTCTCTGGATCGACAAAACCTTCCGGTTGCATCATATACAACTCTTCCTTGAGGAAGCCATTAAGGAATGTTGTTTTGACGTCCATTTGCCATATCTCATAATCATAGAATGCGGCAATAGATAACATGATTCTGACTGACTTCGGCATCGCTACGGGAGAGAAAGTCTCGTCGTAGTCAATCCCTTGAACTTGTCGATAACCCTTAGCGACAAGCCGAGCCTTATAGATGGTCACATTACCATCCGCGTCTGTCTTCTTCTTAAATATCCATTTGTTTTCTATGGCGTGCCTGTCATCAGGCAAGTCCACCAAAGTCCATACTTTGTTTTCATACATGGATTCTATCTCGGATTTCATGGCTCCAAGCCATTTATTGGAATCCGGGACCGCCATTGCTTCTTCATAGTTCGAAGGTTCACCGTTGTCTAACAACATGATTTCCAGTATAGGGTTGCCGTACCACTCTGGTGCGGAACGTGCCCTTGTGGACCTTCGAAGTTCAGTAGTAACTTGATCTGTTTCTTCATGATCATTATCATCAACTTCCTCCCTTGTCGGTGCAGGCACCTCAGGAACAGTTTCCTGCGCTGCGCCACTTTCCGGTGCAGGAGGGGTGACTGTCACCTCATCAAGTTCTACTTTCCTCCCACTCACTTCTTTCGAGAGAAACTCTTTCTCCAGAAAGCATCCATTCTTGGCAACAAAGACTTTGCCTTCGGATCTGTGGTAGAAGGTGTACCCAATTGTTTCCTTTGGGTATCCTATGAAGACGCATTTTTCCGATTTGGGTTCGAGCTTTTCAGGTTGAAGTTTCTTGACATAAGCATCGCAACCCCAAACCTTTAGAAACGACAGCTTCGGTTTCTTGCCAAACCAAAGTTCATAAGGAGTCGTCTCAACGGATTTCGACGGAACCCTATTTAAAGTGAATGCGGCTGTCTCTAAAGCATAACCCCAAAAAGATAGCGGTAAATCGGTGAGGGACATCATAGATCGCACCATGTCCAACAGAGTACGATTTCGACGTTCGGACACACCGTTACGTTGAGGTGTTCCGGGTGGTGTCAATTGTGAAACAATTCCACATTTCCTAAGGTGTGTGCCAAATTCATGACTTAAATATTGACCCCCACGATCTGATCGTAAGAACTTTATTTTTCTGTCACGTTGATTCTCAACCTCATTCTGAAATTCCTTGAACTTTTCAAAGGTCTCAGACTTGTGTTTCATCAAATAGATATACCCGTATCTACTCAAGTCATCTGTGAGGGTGAGAACATAACGGTAGCCTCCGCGAGCCTCAACACTCATTGGACCGCACACATCGGTATGTATGATTTCCAACAAGTTGGTTGCTCGCTCCATTGTTCCGGAGAACGGAGTCTTGGTCATCTTGCCCAAGAGGCATGGTTCGCACGTGTCAAATGATTCATAATCAAGAGACTGTAGAAGTCCATCTGAATGGAGCTTCTTCATACGTTTGACACCAATATGACCAAGGCGGCAATGCCACAAGTATGTGGGACTATCATTATCAACTTTACATCTTTTGGCATCTACACTATGAATATGTGTATCACTACATTCGAGATTCATCAAAAATAAACCATTGACCAGCGGGGCATGACCATAAAACATATCTCTCAAATAAATAGAACAACCATTATTCTCTGATTTGAAAGAATAGCCATCTCGCATAAGACGAGATCCAGATACAATGTTCATGCTCAAAGCTGGTACTAGATAACAATTATTAAGGTTTAAAACTAATACCGAGGGTAGATGTAGAGGTAGCGTGCCGACGGCGATCACATCGACCTTGGAACCATTCCTGACGCGCATCGTCACCTCATCCTTCGCCAGTGTCCGCTTATTCCGCAGCTCCTGTTTTGAGTTACAAATGTGAGCAACTGCACCGGTATCAAATACCCAGGAGCTACTACGAGCGCTGGTAAGGTACACATCAATGACAAGTATATCAAATATACCTTTGACGTTGCCGGCCTTCTTGTCTGCTAAATATTTGGGGCAGTTCCGCTTCCAGTGCCCCGTTCCCTTGCAATGAAAACACTCAGTCTCAGACTTGGGTCCATACTTTGGCTTCTTCCCGGCAACTGGCTTACCGGGCGCGGCAACTCCTTTGCCGTCCTTATTGAAGTTCTTCTTACCCTTGCCTTTCTTGAACTTAGTGGTTTTATTGACCATCAACACTTGATGTTCTTTCTTGATATCCACCTCCGCTGATTTCAGCATCGAATACACCTCGGGAATGGACCTCTCCATCCTCTGCATATTGAAGTTCAGCATGAAGCTCTTGAAGCTTGGTGGGAGCGACTGGAGGATTCTGTCAACGACCGCTTCATCTGGGAGATACATTCCCAGCTGAGACAAGCGGTTGTGCAATCCTGAAATCTTGAGGATGTGCTCACTAACAGAACTGTTTTCCTCCATCTTACAGCTGTAGAATGCGTCAGAGACATCATATCTCTCGACTCGGGCATGAGCTTGGAAAACCATTTTCAGCTCTTGGAACATCTCATATGCCCCGTGGTGCTCAAAACGCTTTTGGAGCCCCGATTCTAAACTGTAAAGCATGCCGCACTGAACCAGGGAGTAATCATCACAACGCGACTGCCAGGCGTTCATAACGTCTTGGGTTGCCGGGAGAATGGGTGCATCACCTAGCGGTGCTTCTAGGACATATGATCTCTTGGCAGCTATGAGGATAATCCTCAGGTTACGGACCCAATCTGTATAGTTGCTACCATCTTCTTTCAGCTTGGTTTTCTCTAGGAACGCGTTGAAGTTGAGGGAAACTGGAGCGTGGGCCATTTGATCTACAAGAGATATTGTAAAGAATTTAGACTAAGTTCATGATAATTAAGTTCATCTTAATCAAATTTTAATGAACTCCCACTCAGAATGACATCTCTCTTGTCATCTAAGTGATACACGATCCGAATCGACTAGCCCGTGTCCGATCATCATGTGAGACGGACTAGTCATCAATGGTGAACATCTTCATGTTGATCGTATCTTCTATACGACTCGTGTTCGACCTTTCGGTCTTCCGTGTTCCGAGGCCATGTCTGTACATGCTAGGCTCGTCAAGTGAACCCTAAGTGTATCGCGTGTGTAAATATGTCTTACACCCGTTGTATGCGAACGTTAGAACCTATCACACCCGATCATCACGTGGTGCTTCGGAGCAACGAACTTTAGCAACGGTGCACAGTTAGGGGGAACACAATTCTTGAAATTTTTAGTGAGAGATCATCTTATTTACTACCGTCGTTCTAAGTAAACAAGATGCATAAACATGATAAACATCACATGCAATCAATTAAAGTGACATGATATGGCCAATATCATCTTGCTCCTTGGATCTCCATCTTCGTGTCTTGAAGAAGTCGTCATGCCAACTATTACTTCTACTACTATGGCTAACGTTTAGCAATGAAGTAAAGTAATTACATGGCGTTATTCAGTGACACACAGGTCATACAATAATTAAGACAACTCCTATGGCTCCTGCCGGTTGTCAAGTTCATCGACATGCAAGTCGTGATTCCCTATTACAAAAACATGATCAATCTCATACATCACATATATCATTCATCACATCTTTGTTTTGGCCATACCACGTCACATAGCACATGCTGCAAAAACAAGTTAGACGTCCTCTAATTGTTGTTGCAAGTTTTACGTGGCTTCTATAGGATTTCTAGCACGAACGTTTCTTACCTACGCCAAAACCACAACGTGATTTGTCAATTTCTATTTACCCTTCATAAGGACCCTTTTCATCGAATCCGATCCAACTAAAGTAGGAGAGACAGACACCCGCCAGCCACCTTATGCATCTAGTGCATGTCTGTCGGTGGAACCAGTCTCACGTAAGCGTACGTGTAAAGTCGGTCCGGGCCGCTTCATCCCACAATACCGCCGAATCAAGATTGACTAGTAACGGTAAGAAAGTTGAACAAAATCAAACGCCCACAACTGCTTTGTGTTCTACTCGTGCAAGATGCTACGCATAAAACCTAGCTCAGATGCCACTGTTGGGGAACGTAGCATAATTCAAAAATTTCTACGCTTTCACCAATATCCAACTATGGAGACATCTAGCAACAAGCGAGTAAGAGTGCATCTACATACCGTTATGGAGATTGCGAGCGGAAGCTTTCGAAGAAGCGTGGATGAAGTAGTTGTACTCTTCGCGTTCTTCGTCACCAATGATCTAGCGCCGAACGGACGGCACCTCCGCGTTCAACACACGTCCGGTGCAGCAACGTCACCTCCTTCTTGATCCAGCAAGGGGGGGAGGAGAAGTCGTCAGAGATCCGGCAGCACGACGGCGTGATGACGGATGCAGTGGAGATCGCAGCAGGGCTTCGCCGGGCGCCCTGCGTGGGAGTATGGAGGTGTGACGGGAGGGGGAGAGGCGCCAGGGCAAGGGTGCGGCTGCCCTCTCCCCCCCCCCACATATATATAGGGGGCCAGGGGGTGCGCCAGGGCCCCTGCAGATCCAATCTGCAGGGGGGGCGGCGGCCAGGGAGGGTTCCTTGCCCCCCAAGGCTAGTGGGGCGCCCCCTCCCACTTAGGGTTTCAACCCTAGGCGCATGGGGAGGTGGGCCCCTAGTGGTGCGCCAGCCCATTAGGGCTGGACACTTCCCCTTGCGGCCTGGGGGCCCCACCGGGATGGGTGGCCCCACCCGGTGGACCCCCGGGGCCCCTCCGGTGGTCCCGGGACGCTCCTGGTGACCCCCGGAGATCACCCGATGTCCAAAACTGGACTTCCTATATATCAATCTTTACCTCCGGACCATTCCGGAACTCCTCGTGACGTTCGGGATCTCATCCGGGACTCCGAACAACTTTCGGGTTTCCACGTGCATTTATCTCTATGACCCTAGCGTTACCAAACCTTAAGTGTGTAGACCCTACGGGTTCGGGAGACACGTGGACATGACCGAGACCACTCTCCGGTCAATAACCAACAGCGGGATCTGGATACCCATGTTGGTTCCCACGTGTTCCTCGATGATCTTCATCGAATGAACCACCGTGTCAAGGATTCACTCAATCCCGTACGTTATTCCCTTTGTCCATCGGTACGGTACTTGCCCGAGATTCGATCGTCGGTATTCCCGATACCTTGTTCAATCTCGTCATGGCAAGTCTCTTTACTCGATCCTTAATCCATCATCTTGTGACTAACTACTTAGTCACATTGAGCTCATTATGATGGTGTCTTATCGAGTGGGCCCAGAGGTACCTCTCCGTCATACGGAGTGACAACATCCCAGTCTCGGTTCGTACCAACTCAACAGACACTTTCGGAGATACCCGATGCGTACCTTTATAGCCACCCAGTTACGTTGTGACGTTTGGCACACCCAAAGTATTCCTACGGCATCCGGGAGTTGTACAACCTCATGGTCTAAGGAATAAATACTTGACACTGAAAAGCTTATGCATTACGAACTATACGATCTCGTGTTATGCTCAAGTTTGGGTCTTGTCCATCACATCATTCTCCTAATGATGTGATCCCGTTATCACTGACATCCTATGTCCATGGTCAGGAAACCGTGACCATCTGTTGATCAACGAACTGGTAACTAGAGACCTACTAGGGACTCATTGTGGTCTATGTATTCACACATGTATCGCTGTTTCCGTACAATACAATTCAAGCATGAATAACAGACAATTATCATGAACAAGGAGATATAATAATAATGCTTTTATTATTGCCTCTAGGGCATATCTCCAACAACTAAACCAAACGAGATTAAACCAGACGAAAATAAACCATGAAGACTATTTTACCAACTGAAACATTATGAGTATAGATTCATATCATGCCTAGTAGTAGCTTCACATTGGGTTAGAAAGTGAAATCTATTGAAGCTTGGCAATCACAATATTGGTCATACAAGCAATTAACGAATGATTAGTTTAAGGAAGAGAACTTTCACATACAAATATATTATCTTGGACATCTTTTTATGATTGTGAATACCAATTAATTATTTTCGAACTTGAGCAAATTAGTTGAAGTTGGACAAGGAAGACAATGTAATGAGTCATGGTTGTGTATATTTGCATAAAAGTTAAATTGTTGTAGATCCTCCAACATGTGATGTTTTTTTAGGATCTTTTCTTAGCAAAAAAATCGTACTAAGTAGAGATACTACTTGTGCATCCAAAAACCCTTAAACCCGGTTTCTTGACATGAGTGTCCATCATATCTACCTATGGATTGAATAAGATCCTTCAATTAAGTTCTCATCGGTGCATAAAGCAATAAAAATTGCTCCTAAATATGTTTGATCTTTTATTGTGAGGGGAAATAAGTGTTGTACAAACTTGTGATGGCAAAGTAATAAAAGCGACGGACTGCATAATAAAGGTTGCTATCATAAGGGGCGATATGACGTGATGTTCCTTTGCATTAAGAGATTGCACATCCAAAAATAAGAAACGCATGACAACCTCTGCTTCCCTTTGCGAAGGGCCTATCTTTTACTTTCCAGTATTACTTTTATGCAAGAGTCGGTAGTATGCACTCTCATTTCAACCTCAATTATTCTCTAGTTGGCAAGCATCATGTGGTGGGAAAAGATCTAGGCACATATGACCAGTCAAATATATTTGACTATGAATTATTATTATTGACAATTATCTATATGATAAATGAGTTAGGAGGCGAAAGATTAAGCCCCTATCTTTCTCTGTGTTCGATGGATGCCATTTGCTCTGAAAATATGCTTTGAGTACTAGCAATCATAGAAGACTATATGATGATTGAGTATGTGGAGCTCTTACTTAGACTTTGTTGAAGAATTGCAATTGTTTGGTGGTTGAGAACATAGGTTGTTAAGTTTCAAAAGAATGCATTGTTTGAACCATAACATGTGAATCGATTGCTACTTTATGATGAGTTTTATGAGAAAGAGTTGCTTTTATGATGCTAGGAAAAGTGATTGAAATTATCATTGACCAAACTTATACACTATGCTAGCATTCACACTTTATAAATTATTTCTTTTATCATTTAACTACTCAAGGACGAGCATGAATTACGCTTGGGGATGTTCATACGTCTCCAATATATCCATAATTTATGAAGTATTTGTACCATGTTTATAACAATTTTATATGATTTGAGTGCAATTTTATATGATTTAAATGGAACTAATATGGAATAACGATGTTTTCAACAGAACTACCATGGTGTTATTTTTTGTGAAGAAATAAAAGTTCTCCAGATGAGCTGAAATTTTTTGATGATTTTTTTGGAACAAAAGGGACCCCCCGAATCTTCGTGGGAGGGCCAGAAGATCCACGAGGTGGTCACTAACCACCAGGGCGCGCCATGTGCCAAAGTGGTGGGGTGGCGGTTAGTGGGCATCTCGTGGCCCATCTCAACGTGAAACCGACGCCAAAAATTCCTATAAATAAAGAAACCACCATAAATAACCCTAGATGAGAAGTTCTGCCGCCGCAAGCCTCTGTAGCCACAAAAAACCAAACTAGACCCTGTTTCGGCACCCTGCCAGAGGGGGAAATCATCACCGGTTGCCATCTTCATCCTCCCGACGGTCACCATGATGAGGAGGGAGTAGTCCACTCTCGGGGCTGAGGGTTTGTACCAGTAGCTATGTGTTTAATCTCTCTCTCTCTCTCTCTCTCTCTCGTGTTCTTGGTTTGGCACGATCTTGATGTACCGCGAGCTTTGTTAATATAGTTGGATCATATGATGTTTCTCCCTCTCTATCTTGTTGTGATGGTTTGAGTTTTACCCTTTGAGATTTCGTTGTTATCGGACTGAATACCTTGTTGGATTTAAGGACACTTGATGTATGTGTTGGCACTCAACTTGCATATGCATGAAGTGGCATTGGGGTAATCTATGCATAGGGGTTTATGCACATTTTCGTCCTTATTTCTCCGGTGGAAATCTTGGGTCACTCTTTGAGGTTCTTTGTGTCGGATTGAGTATTATGAATCTGAAATTGTTTGATGCATATCGTATAATCAACCCACGGATACTCATGGTGACATTGGAGTATATAGGTGACATTAGACTTGGTTGATGTGTATCATATGGTGTTATTTTAGTACGAACTCTAGGGTTTTTTGTGACACTTATAGGGATAGCTCAAAAGATTGATCGGAAAGAATAACTTTGAGGTGGTTTCGTACCCTACAAACAATTTCTTCTTATGTTCTCTGCTAGATAAGAACTTTGGAGTGATTCTTCATCATACATTGAGGGGTGGTTATATGATCCAATTATATTAGCATTGTTGAGAGATTGCACTAGTGAAAGTATGAACCTTAGGCCTCATTTTCAAGCATTGCAATACCGTTTGTGCTCATTTTTGTTACTTGCTACCTTACTGTTTTTATTGTTCCTATTACAAAAAAATCAATATCTGCTATCATTACTACACTTTTATCACCATCTCTTCACCGAACTAGTGCACTTATACAATTTACTGTTGTATTTGGTGTGTTGGGGACACAAGAGACTCTTTATTATTTGGTTGCAGGGTTGTTTGAGAGAGATCATCTTCATCCTACGCCTCTCACAGATTGATAAACCTTAGGTCATCCACTTGAGGGAAAATTGCTACTGTCCTACAAAACTCTGCGCTTGGAGTCCCAACACGAGTCTACAAGAATAAAGTTGTGAAATAGACATCAAGCTGCCTCCGTTGTTGTCGTCCTGGTGTAGACAGGAGAGGCGTAAAGCAATGCGGAGAGCGGTCGCATTAACGTCGCCACTGGAGACGGAGCCCCTATGGTCATCCGCCATGGATCCAATTGGGAAGAGGAAAGTATGGAGAGAGTGGAGTGGACTGAGCGGACTACAGTATAGGGTTCATCGGAAGGGATATATGTGGGGTTGGGGTGGGCCGGAATGATGTGGTGGACGCGTCGGGGCCAGCCCATATTTGCGTTGGATATGATGGGCGTCGGACAGCCTGGACGTTTGAGGTGCCCGGGTGGGTCGATTTTTTGTGACCGGTCAGCCTGCCCGGAAGCTTGAGACGGGTTTGAGGCCCCTGGTCGTAGATGCTCTGACACCTTGAAGAAGAAGAGAAATGCATAAGTGTTATCGTCTCCCGATCGAAGATCTGAGTTTTGACGATAAAGGGTTTCCCCCTCTTTATATTATAAAGCAACCATGCAATACATCCAGCTCGCCGGGGCCGCAACACAAACAAGCCCAAAAGGAAAAATAAGAGAAAGGAAACCGATAGATCAACGAAGCGAAGAAGACCGGCAACCGATGCACCCTCAGGAGAAGTATCACCGCGTTCCTAGCATTCTGAAGCATCGTGTACCAAGCAACCCCTTCAAGAATGAATGCAACGGCGCCGCCGTTGTTGTCCAAACAAGTCCTAGGGTTTCCCCTAGTACGCAGAGGGCAGTGGGGATGGGGTATACTCGACGCCCTTCAGGAATGTCCGACGGCACCCATAGGCGTCAGCGCGTCGGTGCTGGACTAGCCGCCAAGGATTTCCCCCAACCCAAAACAACCACCACCACCCCAGACACTCTGTAATGCACCGCCCAATCGGCCGCCCACCAATCTGTGCCACCACGGTCATCAAACCAACATCGTCGTCTCACTGGGTCCGCCAACGCGAGACCTGGAGTATAGAGGGAGACAACGGCCACGGTTGCAACCACAACTCGGTCGGCAGGAGGAGACAGCCTCCATTGCCCTCGCGGAGCCGGCCGGACACGGCGACAAGGACCTGCGAGGCCCCGACGGCATGGACGGAACCAAATGGGTCCGGATAATCCCTGTCACCATGCTGCAGCACGCCGGTCGACGAAGCCTTCACCGCATGCAGACCGCCGCCGCCTAGCCACCACCACTAGGGAGCAATACCGCCGCCGTCAGGGGGCCCTGTGATCCCCACCCCCACCCCACGCGCGCGAGGGGAATAGCCACCGCCATCGGGGCACGGGCAGGGCTCGGCAGATCACACCAGCACCGGTGGTAGGAGCGACGGGGAGGAAGGCTGGGGGAGCGGGAGGGTCGGGGCCCGCCCGTCGCCTGCAGGGGGGCGGGAGGAGTGAGCGGACGAGAGAGAGAGAGAGGGTGGGGTCAAAAATCGTTAATAAAAAAGGAACTCAATCCGAGATCTTGAGTTTGCACCTTGAAGAAAGTCCGAGTTCACAAAACAATGCCTTCGGCAAGGCCATTGTCAGGCACAATTAATGAAGGGCAGACCAATGAAGGCAGGACTAACTTGTGAGCCAAGAACTGAGTAGCTTCTTGGCTCGCAATTAATGAAGGGCAGACCAATGAAGGCAGGACTTATGGTTTCTTTTCTGGCACTATCCTCGTAGCTACTGAGTTTACATGAATGTCGAGGTAACTTCATGGACCCAGAAAAGAAACAACAACATTAGAAGTTGGCATCAACCTCGATATTAGTATTCAAAATGCAGCACATCAATAGCAACATGATCTTCCAAGTAAATGTATGGTTCCTACTTCCTAATAAAGGTCAGACCCTGTTTGGAATGTAGAGTTTTTTGCAGAAATTTATAGAAACAAAATCATATAAACTAAGTTCTTATGTATCTGTGTGGAATTAGTTTCTAAGATTCCTGCAAAATTAATTAACTATGTCACACCTAGGAATTTTGCAGGGAAAAAATTGTGTCATGCACCTCCATCTCTTTCTCCGAAACTTACTTGGGCGTGGAACGATCAACAATCTAACTCAGAAGACCAGTTGGCAGGTCATGACCCACAACATATCGAGAGAGAAGCCGAACTACCACGAGTTGCATTAGGAAACTACCAAGAATCCTCCCCTGCCACATATCTATGAGATATCCATGCGTGGTTCGAAGTGGGATTGCGGCTTCGGGGAGAATAAAGCTAGGTGGTGTCTATATCGTTGTGTGTCTAGCCCGTGGTGTGGCATTGCGATTCGGGAACACTTCGGCCGCGAGGGAGCCGGATCCCCTGACTTACGGCCCCTGACATTGGGCCATTGACGTGTGGGACCGGGTCCACATGTTAGTGGGCCCATGGCATGTCCGCGAGAGATGGGGTATTTCAAGGTGTGGTTTTTGATGTTCTACTGCACCGGGTTTGGTTTCTAGGACAACAATGCTTGAGAGAAACAAGGCGCGGGACTATGAAAATTTTATGACGGTGGTGAGGGACGAGAGCCACGGTTGCCGGGAGAACAGGTTGTCCTCATTCACGTTAGGGAATCGTCGAATAAGGAGGTGGATACCGGACGATCATCATCTCGATGCTTAGGCACCGTATCTATATGAACTGAATTATATCTACAGCACTTGAATTTAGATCAAGATTTAGTTTGGTCATTTTCTTTTTCTACGACACATTTTTTTACTGAGATCACATTTTCCCCCGTGCCCTTTGTGCGCCTGCACACTCCTCTATCTCCACCTGAGTCGGCGCCGATCTTATCCAACCGACAAGCCCCACACCGCATGCACGACACCCCATGGCGACACCCCAAGCTCGGCATTGTCACACACGTATATAAGTCATTCCTCTCACCCATTTGTCTCACTAGCCTTCACCACTCGATCAAACTCATGCAACCAGAGAAAGGGCGAGTGAGGGTCTCCTTCCTCGGCTCTGGCCAGGAGCTCCGCCATCGTTCGTCGCAGCCTCGTCGATAAATCATACCCCTGAGCTCCCTTGACTCGCTCAAGCTCATGTGCAAAGCTTTTGTGATGATCGCACGAGTGGAGCGAGCGAACCATCCCACTTCCCCTCATTGCCACCGTCATATACGATGATACCATCACCCGCAAACACCCCCTCAAGTGGGTTCGACATAATTTTTGACTCACCATCGAGCACTCCATCCTCGTGCATGGTCCATTTCCACCGCTGATGCTCCTCGCAGGCGAGAGCCACCGCACCGCTCTCTAGCGAGGACACACAAGCCGGTGCACCCATTGAGTTGCAGAGACAGGCCTAAGATAGTTGAGGCTATAGCCCTAGGCCTAAGAGCATCTCCAACTGCGCCCCCAACAAGGTCCCCAGGCGATTTTTTTCCGCCGGCGCCGAAAAATCGGCCCAGTCGCGTCCCCAAAGGCCTTTTTTCGCTGGCTCGGGCCGAAATTGGCGCCGGCGGACCGAGGCCGAACCCGGCGCACTGGAGGGCACTTGCGGGCACCGGCCGAAGTGTTTTTGGCGCGAAAATCGGTGGACCCTCCTTGGCAGCGACTCGGCTGTTCTCATCGCTTCATCATCCTCATCACCTCGGTTCCCACGGGGAGAAACAATGCCAAAGCTGCCGCGCGCTACCGCGCCAGTCGGCCTCCATTGCTGACTCATGGGTGGTGCAGTGAAGGCGCGGTGGCGCGCATCCCTCGCCCGCCACGCGTACACACGGCAGCCACGCGGGGCGCTGCCCTAGCCGTGGCTATATAAAGCCCCCCTTCCCGCAAAGGTGAGCCACGCATAGACCTCGCTCTCCACCGCCGACGCCCCCGTTCCTACCTCTCTTCTCGCTGTTTCCACCTCACCCAATGGCCGAGCGCTTCCCAGGCGATGGCGTGGCGGCGAAGGGCTTCGACCGCCACCATCTTCATGAGGACGAAGCCTCTATGAGGCCGAGTACCCGGTCCCGCTGGACATGCGGGTGCCCGGGGCATGGATGATAAGCGTCGACGGGTTCCCGGTGCCACCAACACCCACCGGGGCGGGCAGGCGTGCGGAGATTTCCCGCATCTGCTCCTCCCTGCCGCAGGCGGTGAGAGAAGGGCCAAGGTACACCCCCGACAGCACGCTGTGGCAGCCGTACTTCCATCGCCGCCACGACGAACAGCTCGTGGCTGAAAGGATCGATATGGTTGACTAGAGGGGGGTGAATATGCAACTAACAATTTTTAGCTTTTCTTAACCAAATTAAACTTAGCAACAAAATAGGTTGTCTAGATATGCAACTAGGTGGGTAACCTATGTGATGCAACAATAATAAGCACACAAGCAAGCAAGCTACAAAACACAAGAAAAGCTTGCACAAGTAAAGGTAAGAGATAACCACAAGTGGAGCCGATGGAGACAAGGATGTGTTACCAAAGTTCATTCCCTTTGAGAGGAAGTACATCTCCGTTGGAGCGGTGTGGAGGCACAATGCTCCCCAAGAAGCCACTAGGGCCACCGTATTCTCCTCACGCCCTCAGACAATGCGAGGTGCCGTGATTCCACTAGTGGTGCTCTTGAAGGCGGCGACCAAACCTTTACAAACAAGGTTGGGGCTATCTCCACAACCGAATTGGAGGCTCCCAACGACACGATGAAGCTTCACCACAATGGACTATGGCTCTGCGGTGACCTCAACCGTCTAGGGTGCTCAAACACCCAAGAGTAACAAGATCCACAAGGGATTAGTGGGGGAATAAAATTTATCTTGGTGGAAGTGTAGATCGATGCCTTCTCAACCAATCCCTAGGAAATCAACAAGTTTGATTGGCTAGGGAGAGAGATAGGGTGGAAATGGAGCTTTGAGCAACAATGGAGCTTGGGGAGGAAGAGGTGAGTCTTCTTGGGGAAGAAGACTCCCCTTATATAGTGGTAGAACAAATCCAACCGTTATCCACTAACTCTGCCCGCAACATGTGGTACTACCGCACCAGACTTGTGGTACTACCGCAAGGCCTTGCGGTACTACCGCAAGGGGTGCGGTACTACCGCTAGCGCGGCAGGAGCCAGACCTAGCCATGTAGCGTATAGCAACGGGCAGTTCCGGAGTTGTACTACCGCACGCCCCTGCGGTACTACCGCAAGGCAGGGTTCAGACTGGTCGGGGAAGAGCGTGGACTAATAAAATTACATCCGTGGCCACTTCCGCAGAGTTTCAATCGATGCAAAAACCCGGCACGGTACTACCGCTCGCCCGGAGCAGTACTACCGCGTAGGACGCGGAAGTAAAAAATTACTTCCGCTCCTACTTCCGCACTAGCCACGACGCTGAGGTAGAGCACATGGTACTACCGCGCCCTGGCACGGTACTACCGCGATGTGCGGTGCTACCGTAGCAACGGAGCGGTACTACCGTGGTCCCCTGCGGTACTACCGCTCCCTTGAGCGGTACTACCACATGCCACAGAGTAGTAGTAGTAGTAGAAAGCCTCTGTTTTTGCAATGACAAGGAAAACAGCCTATGCTCCAATGAAGCGAAGGAAAGGTGGTATAAATGAATAGATGTGTATGTGTTGACTCCACCCTAGCATTTCCAAAGCGGACCCCCTCTTAATAGTACGACTTTCCTATGACTCAATTCCACCGAAAAGAAACATAAGGAAACGTCGTCTTCAATAGGTTCCGAGGGGCACTTAATCCTCTTGTGCCTAGACATGAGATATCTGAAATGCTCAATGCACATGATTAGTCCGCAAAAGCATTGTCATCAATCACAAAAACCACTTAGGGAGAAATATGCCCTTACAATCTCCCCCTTTTTGGTGGATTGATGACAATACGGGATTTGCACATAGATACGAATAAGATCATAAGCAAACCCAACATGTATATAAAATATAGGCAAGCTCCCCCTAGATGTGTGCCTTCTTAGAAAGATGCTTTGGACTGCATAGCGCACATACTAGTATCAATACTCCACCTATATTTTATAGACAACACAATCCTTGCAACTAATAATATGGCGCTACGCATGGATGCAAGGAGAAGATCGTGAGCATAAAATAACAAGGCAAAATAAAGCATAAGCTCACAACCTACTAAATAGCTTAGACATATTGAAGATAGAAAGGAGTAGAGTGCATATGTCTCACACCATATGATAGTCGTTAGGTCTCACACACATGACACAAACCAATACAAAGCAAACAAGGTTCAATAGAATGAAAGCAAGGCAAACAAAACAAATAACACGGCACAAGACACGCAAATCCTACACTCTCTCCCCCTTTGGCATCAAGACACCAAAAGGGCAGAGAGGACACCTACGACATAAGTGGTAGCTCAGGATGAAGCGATCAATCGTCACGCGCCTCGTCGGTCTCCTCATGCTCCTCCTCAGAATCAGTCCGCTTGTACCCCTGCTTTGCTATCCATTCAGACTCTGGAGTGATGAACTTCTCAGATCCACTAGACACGTCCTCGACGAATGTCCTCAAGATCTTCTTATCGTGCCAGCGAACCTGCTTCTGAGCAACATGTGACTTGTACCGCCCCTTGGCCTGCATGAAGAACAGAGCCTTCATCTTGTTCTTCGGCTTCTTAGCCCACGAGGATTCAGAAGAGGAGGGAGTATATCCACCAGAACTGTCTCCATCAGTTGCCTCCTCCTCAATCTCATCCTCATCCACATCCATCTGAGCAGCTGCAGCCTTAGCATGGGTAGTGGTGTTAGCCCACTGGCTCTTGATGCGGAGCTTGATGGGCTCATGACGAATCCAGTTGGGTACTAGAACTCATTATCGGTATAAAGCTTCTCCCAAGTCTTGGCAATCAGATGAAACAGGTAAGGTCCATAGATAGGCACCTTACTGTTGAACACCGCAAACCGAAGCTCACACCGCATGATGTGTGAGACATCAAGTGGTTGCGTCTGACCATGATGGGCCTCCTCACAAATGAGCATCATATCCACGAGATAGGCATGTACCTTATCCTTGTCACCAATGCGAGGAAACAGGGTGTTGCGGAAGATCCGATGCATAATGTCCAGGAAAGAGTTCAGTACCCATGTCTTCTTGCCACTTGCAAGCGTCTTCTCAACATAGTAGGGCTGAAGCTTGTTCTTGTTGGCTGACTCGGGATTGGCATGAGGGTGAACACCAACTGGCGTGTTGAGTCCCTCATCAGCAACCTGGATCAAATCCATGAAGTCCTTCCAAGTAGTTGTCAACTGATGTCCATTGGTCATCCAGGTCATGTTGCATTCCTCTTTAGGATGGAAGTGGATCGAAGCACAGAACTGGGCCACAATCTCAGGGTCAAAGTCCATGTGAAAAGACATCACATGGTCAATGCCAAACTGCTCCACCATGTCCAGAGCCTCAGCAAAATAGGCCTGGTGCTACTCCTTCCTCATATGAGCCATGTCAATCCAGTGAACATCCACGTATATGTTGTGCTTTCCTTTGATCACCTCTGTGAAGATAAGATGCTGCTGCTTGATCCAGAACAGATCGTCACCTCTGAAGTGTGCACGGGGATTCACATAGGGGTTGATCTTCCTCCTAGAGACAAACTCATCCAAAGGAATCTCATCCATACCCATTGTTGGTTCCTTGTGCTTGGTGGCGGTGGTCTTGGTTCTGCGTTGGGGGGCATTGGAGCCCTCAGGAGCATCCTCTTGGTTGCACAGATGCTTTGACCCTGTGTCACGGCTAGAATTCGAGCGATGGACATTGGAACCAGAGCCACCACCTATGGCACAAACACAAAAAATGCAAGAGAGGCAAGAAGGATCAATGCAAAGACCACAGAGAAACAAGAGAAACAAGTAGAAATGACATGGAGAAGTGGCCACAAAGAAGGTGTGGACACAACGGTAGTACTTCTCCTTGTTGCGGTAGTAAAACTTTGCTGCCGCACTAGCCGCGGTAGTACCGCGTCAGGATGGCATGGTAGTACCGCGCCTAGGGCGGTAGTAAAATTTTACTACCGCGCCGCGCGCGGTAGTACCGCTCCGGAAGAGCGGTAGTAACACGTGTGGCGAACGTGCCAGAGCGGTAGTACCGCACGCGAAGTGCGGTAGTACCGCGTGGGGTCAGATCTGATAGTGGATCCAATCTGAGAACGTGTGAGACAAAAGGAGCGGTACTACGGTTGATCGCAACTCCTAAGTAGCAATGTATCAACTAGCATCTCTACATCACAACTACTCTCCTACACCCTAATCTTGCACAGAATTGGCCTAAAGAACTCAAGAACAACATGCATCTCCCCAAAAACCTAGAGAAAAACAATGAGGCAAAAGAAGAGGGATTTGGGGAGAAACCTTGTTCCATGGCAAGAGGGTGAGGTGGGGAACGATCCCACCGGTCGAAATGCGAGGAGAGTAGCCGGAGATGGAGATCCGGCGAGGTCCTCCGGCACCGTTCTTGGGCGAGAGAGAGACAACGTGGGGAAAACGAGTTGAATGGGTATGGGGGAGTTAGAACTCTCCGTGCCCGCTTTTGACCCCCACCCGCTCATAACGACGCGGTAGTACCGCGTGTCATCGTGTTAGTGCCGCCCGAGCGGTAGTACCGAGCACTGGCGGTAGTACCGCTCTCCAGCGACAGTAAAAAATTAATGTCGTGCTGGTTGCGGTAGTACCGTGCGGATCTCTTGCGGTAGTACCGTGGCAAGCCGCGGTAGTACCGTTCCCCCAAGAAAGTGCAAGTTTCGAAAAAGGCTTATGCAAAGCAACCTTTGAACGAAAGAACACACAAACAAGCTAACACACACAAGGCACCCTACACACCGACTCGGCAACAAGAACGAAAGACAAAAGACAATAAAACAAAAACAAACATGGGACACCCTTCTTGAAAGGAGGGCGGTGGCCGGAGCCACCTATGTTTGAGTTACTTGGTATGGCACCGCAAAGAATTATCCTGGGGCCCATGACCAACACTCGTCTTGAAGCACTAGTACCATCTAAAATTTCAAACATGAAAGACTTGATCGATTTATGCATAATGGGGGAAGGAAGAGTTCATTGAAAGAACACTACTCCCCCTATGTCCATGCCTACACCTAAACACGATAATCATGATGAGTGGGAGGAGGTGTGCATGGTTTCAATCCACATTGCTCAAATCTACGATATTTAGCTCATGCCTTAACTCGCGAAATCTTGCTTCATCCAAAGGATTCGTGAAGATATCTGTAATGTTATCATGAGTGTTGACATAATGAAGATCTATTTCTCCTCGCCGAATATGGTCCCAGATGAAGTGATACCGAATCTCAATATGCTTCATCTTGAAGTGTTACACTGGGTTGAGAGAAATCTTGATGGCACTTTCATTGTCACACCAAAGAGGCACTTTGTCACAAGTGACACCGCAATCGTTTAAAGTTTGCCTCTGTTGGGGAACGTAGTATTTTAAAATTTTCCTACGATCACACAAGATCTACCTACCAGATGCATAGCAACGAGAGGGAAGAGTGTGTCTATGTACCCTCGTAGACCGGAAGCGGAAGCGTCAAGTGACGCGGTTGATGTAGTCGAACTTCTTCGCGATCCAACCGATCAAGCACCGAACGTACGGCACCTCCGCGTTCAGCACACGTTCAGCTTGATGACGTCCCACGAGATCTTGATCCAGCTGAGCTTCACGGGAGAGTTTCGTCAGCACGACGGCGTGGTAACGGATATGATGTATCTACCGGTGCAGGGCTTCGCCTAAGCACTGCGACGGTATGACCGAGGTGTGTTTCTGTGGAGGGGGGCACCGCTCACGGCTAGAACAATTCAACTTGTGTGTCTTTGGGTGCCCCCCTGCCCCCGTATATAAAGGAGCAAGGGGGGAGGCCGGCCGGCCCTCCTATGGTGCGGCTAGGGCTACAATCCTACTAGGAATAGGATTGCAATCCTATTCCTAGTAGGAATCTACCAAAGAAGGGAAAAGCGGGGAAGGAAAGAGAGGGAGAGGGAGAGGGAAAGAGGGGCCGCGCCCCCCTCCCCTAGTCCTATTCGGACTCCTCCTAGGGAGGGGGCGCGCCACCTCCTGGCTGCTGCCCTCTCTCTCCCCTATGGCCCACTAGGGCCCATCATTCCCCCGGGGGGTTCCGGTAACCCCCCGGCACTCCGGTAAATTCCGAAACTTTCCAGAACACTTCCGGTATCCGAATATAGTCGTCCAATATATCAATCTTTACGTCTCGGACATTCCGAGATTCCTCGTCATGTACGTGATCTCATCCGGGACTCCGAACTACCTTCGGTACATCAAAACTCATAAACTCATAATACCGATCGTCATCAAACGTTAAGCGTGCGGACCCTACGGGTTCGAGAACTATGTAGACATGACCGAGACTCATCTCCGGTCAATAACCAATAGAGGAACCTGGATGTTCATATTGGCTCCTACATATTCTACGAAGATCTTTATCGGTCAAACCGCATAACAACATATGTTGTTCCTTTTGTCATCAGTATGTTACTTGCCCGAGATTCAATCGTCGGTATCTCTATACCTCGTTCAATCTCGTTACCGGCAAGTCTCTTTACTCGTTCCGTAATACATCATCTCGTGACTAACTCATTAGTCATTTGCTTGCAAGGCTTATTATGATGTGCATTACCGAGAGGGCCCAGAGATACCTTTCCGACACTCGGAGTGACAAATCCTAGTCTTGATCTATGCCAACACCACGAACACTTTCGGAGACACCTGTAGAGCATCTTTATGATCACCCAGTTATGTTGTGACGTTTGATAGCACACAAGGTGTTCCTACGGTATTCGGGAGTTGCATAATCTCACAGTCATAGGAACATGTATAAGTCATGAAGAAAGCAATAGCAGTAAAACTAAACGATCATAGTGCTAAGCTAACGGATGGGTCTTGTCCATCACATCATTCTCCTAATGATGTGATCCCGTTGATCAAATGACTACTCATGTCTACGGTTAGGAAACATAACCATCTTTGATCAATGAGCTAGTCTAGTAGAGGCATACTAGGGACACTCTGTTTTGTCTATGTATTCACACATGTACTAAGTTTCCGGTTAATACAATTCTAGCATGAATAATAAACATTTATCATGATATAAGGAAATATAAATAAGAACTTTATTATTGCCTCTAGGGCATATTTCCTTCAGTCTCCCACTTGCACTAGAGTCAATAATCTAGCTCACATCGCCATGTGATTTAATATCGTCACATCGTTATGTGAATAACACCCATAGTTCACATCGTCATGTGACCAACACCCAAAGGGTTTACTAGAGTCAATAATCTAGTTCACATCGCTATGTGATTAATACCCAAGAGTAATAAGGTGTGATCATGTTTTGCTTGTGAGAGAAGTTAATCAACGGGTCTGTCACATTCAGATCCGTATGTATTTCGCAAATTTCTATGTCTACAATGCTCTGCATAGAGCTACTCTAGTTAATTGCTCCCACTTTCAATACGCATCCAGATTGATACTTAGAGTCATCTGGATTTAGTGTCAAAGCTTGCATCGGTGTAACCCTTTACGACGAACTCTTTATCACCTCCATAATCGAGAAACATTTCCTCAGTCATCCAGTTACTAAGGATAATTTTGACCGCTGTATAGTGATCTACTCCTAGATCACTATTGTACCCCCTTGAAAAAATCATGGCAAGGTACACAACATGTTTGGTACACAGCATGGCATACTTTATAGAACCTATGGCTGAGGCATAGAGAATGACTTTCATTCTCTCTATATTTTTCTACTGTGGTCTGGCTTTGAGACTTACTCAACTTCACACCTTACAAGTCAGGCAAGAACTCCTTCTTTGACTGATCCATTTTGAACTACTTCAAAATCTTATCAAGGTATGTACTCATTGAAAGTCTTATTAAGCGTCTTGATCTATCTCTATAGATCTTGATGCCCAATATGTAAGCAGCTTCACCAAGGTCTTTCTTTGAAAAACTCCTTTCAAACACTCCTTTATGCTTTTCAGAAAATTCTACATCATTTCCGGTCGACAATATGTCATTCACATATACTTATCAGAAAGGTTGTAGTGCTCCCACTCACTTCTTGTAAATACAGGCTTCACCACAAGTCTGTATAAATCTATATGCTTTGATCAACTTATCAAAGCGTATATTCCAACTCCGAGATGGTTGCACCAGTCCATAGATGGATCGCTAGAGCTTGCATATTTTGTTAGCACCTTTAGGATAGACAAAACCTTTTGGTTGCATCATATACAAGTCTTCTTTAATAAATCCATTAAAGAATGCAGTTTTGTTATCCATTTGCCAGATTTCATAAAATGCGACAATTGCTAACATGATTCGGACGGACTTAAGCATCGCTACGGGTGAGAAAGTCTCATCGTAGTCAACTCCTTGAACTTGTTGAAAAACTTTCGCAACAAGTCGAGCTTTGTAAACAGTAACATTACCGTCAGCGTCAGTCTTCCTCTTGAAGATCCATTTATTTTCGATGGCTTGCCGATCATCGGGCAAGTCAACCAAAGTCAATACTTTGTTCTCATACATGGATCCCATCTCAGATTTCATGGCCTCTAGCCATTTTGCGGAATCCGGGCTCATCATCGCTTCCTCATAGTTCGTAGGTTCATCATGGTCCAGTAACATGACTTCCAGAACAGGGTTGCCATACCACTCTGATGCGGAACGAACTCTGGTTGATCTACGAAGTTCAGCAGAAACTTGATCTGAAGTTTCATGATCATCATCATTAGCTTCCTCGCTAATTGGTGTAGGAATCACTGGAACTAGTTTCTGTGATGTTCCACTTTCCAATTCGGGAGAAGGTACAATTACCTCATCAAGTTCTACTTTCCTCCCACTCACTTCTTTCGAGAGAAACTCCTTCTCTAGAAAGGATCCACTCTTAGCAACAAAGACCTTGCCTTCGGATCTGTGATAGAAGGTGTACCCAACAGTTTCTTTTGGGTATCCTATGAAGATTTACTTCTCCGATTTGGGTTCGAGCTTATCATGTTGAAACCTTTTCACATAAGCATCGCAGTCCCAAACTTAAAGAAATGACAGCTTAGGTTTCTCGTCAAACCACAGTTCATACGGTGTCATCTCCACGGATTTAGATGGTGCCCTATTTAACGTGAATGTAGCTGTCTCTAATGCATAACCCCAAAAGCGATAGTGGTAGATCGGTAAGAGACATCATCGATCGCACCATATCTAATAAAGTACGGTTATGACGTTCGGACACACCATTACACTGTGGTGTTCCAGGTGGCGTGAGTAGTGAAACTATTTCACATTGTTTTTACTGAAGGCCAAACTCGCTAACTCAAATATTTTACCTCTACGATCATATCGTAGAAACTCTTATTTTCTTGTTACGATGATTCTCCACTTCACTCTGAAATTCTTTGAACTTTTCAAATGTTTCAGACTTGTGCTTCATTAAGTAGGTATACCCATATCTGCTCAAATCATCAGTGAAGGTCAGAAAATAATGATACCCGCCGCGAGCTTCAACACTCATTAGTCCACATACATCTGTATGTATGATCTCCAACAAATCTGTTGCTCGCTCCATTGTTCCGGAGAACGGAGTTTTAGTCATCTTGCCCATGAGGCATGGTTCGCAAGCACCAAGTGATTCATAATCAAGTGAAAAAGTCCATCACTATGGAGTTTTTTCATGCGCTTTACACCATTATGACCTAAACGGCAGTGCCACAAATAAGTTGCACTATCATTATTAACCTTGCATCTTTTGGCTTCAATATTATGAATATGTGTATCACCACGATCGAGATCCAACAAACTATTTTCATTGGGTGTATAACCATCGAAGGTTTTATTCATGTAAACAGAATAACAATTATTCTATGACTTTAAATGAATAACCATATTGCAACAAATATAATCAAATCATATTCATGCTCAACGCAGATGCCAAATAACATTTATTTAGGTTTTACACTAATCCCGAAAGTATAGGGAGTGTGCGATGATGATCATATCAATCTTGGAACCACTTCCAACACACATCGTCACTTCACCTTTAACTAGTCTCTGTTCATTCTGCAATTCTCGTTTCGAGTTACTAATTTTAGCAACTGAACCGGTATCAAATTCCCAGGGGTTGCTATGAACACTAGTAAAGTACACATCAATAATCTGTATATCAAAATATACATTTGTTCACTTTGCCATCCTTCTTATCCGCCAATTATCTAGGGCAGTTCCACTTCCAGTGACCATTTCCTTTGCAGTAGAAGCACTTAGTTTCAGGCTTGAGTTTTAGCTTTGGGTTTCTTCACGGGAGTGACAACTTGCTTGTCATTCTTCTTGAAGTTCCCCTTCTATCCCTTTGCCCTTTACTTGAAACAAGTGGTCTTGTTAACCATCAACACTTGATGCTTTTCCATGATTTCTACCTTCGCCGACTTCAGCATCGCGAAGAGCTCGGGAATTCCTTTCGTCATCCCTTGCATATTATAGTTCATCACGAAGTTCTACTAACTTGGTGATAGTGACTAGAGAACTTTGTCAATTACTATCTTATCTGGAAGATTAACTCCCACTTGATTCAAGTAATTGTAGTACCCAGACAATCTGAGCACATGCTCATTGGTTGAGCTATTCTCCTCCATCTTGTAGGCAAAGTACCGTCAGAAGTCTTATACATCTCGACACGGGCATGAGTATGAAATACTAATTTCAACTCTTGGAACATCTTATATGCTCCGTGGCGTTTCAAAACGTTTTTGAAGTCCCGGTTATAAGCCGTAAAGCATGGTGCACTTAAACTATCAAGTAGTCATCATACCGAGCTTTTGTCAAAACGTTCATAACGTCTACATCTGCTCCTGCAATAGGTCTGTCACCTAGCGGTGCATCAAGGACATAATTCTCTGTGCAGCAATGAGGATAATCCTCAGATCACGGAACAATTCCGTATCATTGCTACTAACATCTTTCAACTTAGTTTTCTCTAGGGACATATAAAAAATAAACGGGGAGCAACATCATGAGCTATTGATCTACAACATAGATATGCTAATACTACGAGGACTAAGTTCATGATAAATTAAAGTTCAATTTAATCATATTATTTAAAGAACTCCCACTTAGATAGACATCCCTCCGGTCATCTAAATGATCACGTGATCCAAATCAACTAAACCATGTCCGATCATCACGTGAGATGGAGTAGTTTCAATGGTGAACATCTTATGTTGATCATATCTACTATATGATTCACGCTCGACCTTTCGGTCTCCAGTGTTCCGAGGCCATATCTGCATATGCTAGGCTCGTCAAGTTTAACCCGAGTATTCTGCGTGTGCAAAAACTGGCTTACACCCGTTGTATTTGAACGTAGAGCTTATCACACCCGATCATCACGTGGTGTCTCGCCACGACGAACTTTCGCAACGGTGCATACTCAGGGAGAACACTTATACCTTGAAATTTAGTAAGGGATCATCTTATAATGCTACCGTCGAACTAAGCAAAATAAGAAGCATAATAAGATAAACATCACATGCAATCAAAATATGTGACATGATATGGCCATCATCATCTTCTGCTTTTGATCTCCATCTCCAAAGCACCATCATGATCACCTTCGTCACCGGCGCGACACCTTGATCTCCATCGTAGCATCGTTGTCGTCTCGCCAACTATTGCTTCTACGACTATCGCTACCGCTTAGTGATAAAGTAAAGCAATTACATGGCGATTGCATTTCATACAATAAAGCGACAACCATATGGCTCCTGCCAGTTGCCGATAACATTACAAAACATGATCATCTCATACAAAACCGTATAACTCATCATGTCTTGACCATATCACATCACAACATGCCCTGCAAAAACAAGTTAGACGTCCTCTACTTTGTTGTTGCAAGTTTTGCGTGGCTCCTACGGGCTTAGCAAGAACCGTTCTTACCTACGCATACAAAACCACAACGATGTTTCGTCAAGTATGTGTTGTTTTAACCTTCACAAGGACCGAGCGTAGCCACACTTGATTCAGCTAAAGTGAGAGAGACAGACACCCGCCAGTCACCTTTAAGCAACGAGTGCTCATAACGGTGAAACCAGTCTCGCGTAAGCGTACGCGTAATGTCGGTCCGGGCCGCTTCATCGCACAATACCGCCGAAGCAAAGTATGACATGTTGGTAAGCAGTATGACTAGTATCGCCCACAACTCTTTGTGTTCTACTCATGCATATCATCTACGCATAGACCTCTGATACCACTGTTGGGGAACGTAGTATTTTAAAAATTTCCTATGATCACGCAAGATCTATCTACCAGATGCATAGCAACGAGAGGGAAGAGTGTGTCTACGTACCCTCGTAGACCGGAAGCGGAAGCGTCAAGTGACGCGGTTGATGTAGTCGAACTTTTTCGCGATCCAACCGATCAAGCACCGAACGTACGGCACCTCCGCGTTCAGCACACGTTCAGCTTGATGACGTCCCACGAGCTCTTGATCCAACTAAGCTTCACGGGAGAGTTTCGTCAGCACGACGGCGTGGTGACGGATATGATGTATCTACCGGTGTAGGGCTTCGCCTAAGCACTGCGACGGTATGACCGAGGTGTGTTTCTGTGGAGGAGGGTACCGCACACGGCTAGAACAATTCAACTTGTGTGTCTTTGGGTGCCCCCCTGCCCCCGTATATAAAGGAGCAAGGGGGGTGGCCGGCCGGCCCTCCTATGGTGCGGCTAGGGCTGCAATCCTACTAGGAATAGGATCCTATTCCTAGTAGGAATCTACCAAAGAAGGGAAAAGGGGGGAAGGAAAGAGAGGGAGAGGGAGAGGGAAAGAGGGGCCGCGCCCCCCTCCCCTAGTCCTATTCGGACTCCTCCTAGGGAGGGGGCGCGCCACCTCCTGGCCGCTGCCCTCTCTCTCCCCTATGGCCCACCAGGGCCCATCATTCCCCCGGGGGGTTCCGGTAACCCCCCGGCACTCTGGTAAATTCCGAAACTTTCCACAACACTTCCGGTGTCCGAATATAGTCGTCCAATATATCAATCTTTACGTCTCGGACATTCTGAGATTCCTCGTCATGTACGTGATCTCATCCGGGACTCCGAACTACCTTCGGTACATCAAAACTCATAAACTCATAATACCGATCGTCCTCAAACGTTAAGCGTGCGGACCCTACGGGTTCGAGAACTATGTAGACATGACCGAGACTCATCTCCGGTCAATAACTGTGACGCCCGAAGACCGACGTCCCAGAAGATTCCAGATGTTCCGGGTTCCCCCTTGTGTTTCATGTGTGATTGTGTTATTTATTTTTGCATTGCATCATGTCATCATGCCATCATGTCATTTTTATCTTTGCATCTCAACTTAAATAAATTGTGTGGACCTTCGGTCCATTTAAATCGAGGGAAGAATGTCTTCTCTTTAAAACATATAAAAGCCTCTCAATATTATTAGGGAGCTATATAATAATATTCCATTTGTTTGGAATTAACCAACACACGTGCATAATTTTCCCCATGCTTTTCCTACTTCGAGTTTCTCCTTCAAAACCTTGCCAATAATTCTTTTCCGTTGTTTCGAGGTCCCTCCGAAAATTCGAACATTTTTGGAGACTTCAAAAATCTAGTCTTAGTTCAAACCCATTTGAATTAAATTCAAATGTGTTTGAATTATATTTTTTCGATCATGCCTTTTTCTATTTTCTCGGACCGTGCTCATTTTTATGAGCCCGAGAAAATTAGTCCCTTGTGCTAAATCTTCCCCTAACCTTTATTTTCTTTCCTCTTCTTTTAATTGTTTCTGCTTTGTTTTTATTTAAAAGTTCCAGCCACCTCCTAGCTGCAGCCTACTAAGCCGGCCTCTTGGGCCTTCCTAGCCATCTGGGCTCCCACCCCAGCGCCTTCACCTCTCCCAGCCTCCCTATCCTCCTGGCTCCATCTGGCCCAGCCCATCCCTCAGCCTCCATCCCTTCAGGCCCAGGCCTCGGCCTAACCTAGCCGCACCCCGATCCTCTCCCCTCGTCCCTCTCCCGCACCCTCCGCCGCCAGAGGCTCGCTCTCCCCTCGCGACCCCGTGTTCTCCTCCTCGTTCTGTCACTTCCTCCCTCAAACCAGAGCGCGGCCCGCCGTCCCGTCGAACTACCAGGGCGCCAGCCGCCCTGCCTTCGCGCCAGGCCGCAGCGCCGTGGCCCCCATCTCCAGCGCTAGTTCCTCTCCTCTCCATGGCGTCCCGCAGCTCCTCCCTCGAGGGAAACCTCCGCCGCCTCTTCCTCTTCTCCAGGACGAGCCCCGCCTCGCCCAGTTCGTCCAGCACCGGCCTCCTCGAGCAGTCCGCATCCCCCGAGCGCAGCGCCCTTCTTCCTCACGAACGCCAGGGTCGCCGCCGTCGCCACCAGGGCCGCAGCCCGCGCCACCGGCCCTCTGGCTCCCTGCATCGGCCTCCTTCTCGTCGTTTGGCCTCGTCCACCCGTGCTGCAGTGTCCTGTGATTTTTTTTTTGTTGTGTTGCCCTGTGCCCCGACGTCAACTACGTCGCGACAAGTACCCCGCCGGCAAGACCGCCCGACGCTAAGTACCACTACGATCGGTGATGCGCCAAGTACCTCTTCGGGGACGTGAACGACTACGAACGAGAACGACTACCTTCGGAAGAAACGAGTACCCCTAACGATGTCAAGTTCGACTACCGTCGCCCCGAGGACGTCCGATGCCGCGACGAGTACCTCTTCGGAAACAAGAACGTCTACTTCCCCCTACGACACGTGTACCACGACTCGCGAGAACGACTTCTTCCTCTACGACCCGTGTACCACTACGTCCCTCTACGATCTCGAGCCCCTCCGAAAACGAACGCTTCGAAGGTATAACCCCGAGACGACGACCGTGGACGTTTTGCTTGTTGTGTTGTATGAAATGTTTCACTTGTGTGCTCCGTGCCCGTTTCATCTTTTGTCGTGCTCCTCGGTTGCCTCGTCGCCGACCCGTGGGAACCCGGTGACGGGATCACCCCACCTTCATCTTGTTCGACTCGCTCACGTCATCTTTTGCACCGGTCTCTCAACGAGTTACCGGAATCGATATGTTGTGTGGCATCATTTTCGGATCGTTGCCGTGGCACCCTTTCTTTCCACCACGGTGACAAATGCTTCATCTCTCTTCTTGTCATCTTTTAATAAAACTTGCATAAACTTGATCATGTCATCCGCATCATGTTAACAACATTGATATGTTAAATTGTTGTTTGCTTATAATATTGCTAAACATGCTCATGGGGATTTTCTGGAGTTTGTTATTGTTTTTCCGGCCTCATTTAAAATGCCTAAATAGTGTAGTTTGGTTTTGCTTCACCTCTTGCCATGTTAAAAACATTTAATCTTGTCTTGTAAATAAACGAGAATCACTAAATAAATAAATGTGGTGTTTCTTCAATATGCAACTCGTTGCATATTGAGCTCCACTTAACTTGTAGTGTTGTTTGTGCACTTTGCCATTGCCATGCATAATTAAACTGGACATGCATCATACTTGGATGTGCATCGTATGCCATGTTTATGCTTGTGTGTTTACCGTGTTGTTTGCTTCTTTCCGGTGGCTTCTCTTGTTAGCTTCGGTTTCGTTCCGGAGTTGTGAGGATTCGCTCGACTATGTTGCTCCGTCTACTTCATGGATCCGTTCTTCTCCCTTGTGGAATTCCAGGCAAGATGATCATACCCTTGGATACCTTTACTACCATTGCCATGCTTAGTTGTCTCGATGCTATCGTTACATGTCGCGCTACCCATCTTTTATGTCAGCCTCTCCTTGTTGCCATGAAACCTCTAACCTTGAAACCATCCTAGCAAAACCACTGTTTGGCTATGTTACCCGCTTGCTCAGCCCCTCTTATAGCGTTGTTAGTTGCAGGTGAAGATGAAGTTTGTTCCAGGAGGGAACTTGTTGTTGGTTATATCACAATATCTATAATTATTATTAACACACCTATATACTGGGCATGGGTGGAAGGCTTGGCCTTTTGCTCGGTGTTTTGTTCCACTCATGCCACCTTAGGCGCCGTTAAACCGGCATTATGTTCCTTGATTTTGCGTTCCTTACACGATGGGTGGATGGGGACCCCTTGACAGTTCGACTTTGAATAAAACTCCTCCAGCAAGGCCCAACATTGGTTTTAATTTGCCTCATAATAGCAACTTAATTAATTAATTAAATTTGCATAGGGGGTCGCACCCTTGGGTTCTTAATTCTACATAGCAGGGGGGGCCAGTGTTGATGGTGTTGGTCCCGAACTAGAGCCACTTGCGGTGCCACCCAGTTATCTGGGGTCTTTGGTTGCTGTACGTACTGCTCATCCGGACGTGGCCTGAGAAGAGATACGCGCGGCTACTATCAGGGTGTCGGCACGCCGGGAGGTCTTGCTGGACTTGTTTTACCATTGTCGAAATGTCTTGTGCTACCGGGATGCCGAGCCTGATCGGATTTCCCTAAGATAAAGGGTGATGATATTATATTTATCACTTCAGCTAATCGTGAGAGCTTGTGATGGGCTAAGTTGGGACACCCCTGCAGGGTTATGATCTTTCGAAAGCCGTGCCCGCGGTTATGTGGCAGATTGGAATTTGTTAATGTCCGGTTGTAGAAAACTTGACAGATGATCCGAAGTAAAACACACAACTGTGTGAGTAACCATGACTGTCTCTTTTCATTTTGAGAAGAGAACACAGTGGGGTTATGTTTGATTCGTATGTAGTTCAGGATCTTTAGCGATCACTACTTTTGCAACCGTTTGCGTAGATGCTCATCTTATTCTGGTACTCATAAGCTAGCCACCATATTATGCTTAGCTGTTGCTGCAACCTCACCACTTTACCTCTTCCTACCCATAAAGCTTTGCTAGTCTTGATACCCATGGTTATGGGATTGTTGAGTCCTCGTGGCTCACAGATACTACAACACCAGATGCAGGTTCAGCCGAGAATGATGCAGGAGCTGGTTCAGTTCTTCACCTGGGAGCTCAATGAAGAGTTTGGCCGTATGCTTGTGACGTTTCGACGATCAGTAGTGGTTTCTACTAGGATTCGATCCTGACCTGTGGCGTTATGTTGTTTTGGTATCTTTCTTTTGGATCTTCGCCCGTAGTCGGGTTGTGATGTTTTGAATGATGTATTGCTTATGTATTGTATTGTGTCAAGTGGCGAGTGTAAGCCAACTATCTCCTTTTGCAATTTAATCCCTCTTTTACATGAGCCGTGCAAAGATACCAAACTTGAGATCATTCTAGGATGGGATTATACCTTTAAGTCGTGCCTCGACACGTAGGAGGTATAATCCCATCCTGGGCATTACAAGTTGGTATTCAGAGCCTTCTCCGACCTAGAAGCCCCCATTGATTGATCGAATCGTTGACGGTTGAGTCTAGGCACACACTGAAAATATTTTTGAGTCCTATATTTATATCGGAGAGTACGATTTCTTTGCTTCGCATCCCCTTTCTCTCTGGTGAGGACTCCTGACGACTACTCTTGTCTCTTCTATCTTCAAAAATTGCACCAAATATTTTTAGGATCTCGCGAGTATTGTTTGGATTGTTCCGATGTCTTTGTGACGAGAACATTTTTCTCGATGCCTCCTGTCATTAGGGGTTGTGGCAGTGTCCCGGTGAGTTGAGCTCCGAGGTGTTGTCGTCACAAATCCATCGCGGCAGTACTAGAATACTTAAGACGGCCGACATCGAAAACTCTCCTATGCGGTTAGTGGCAAGATAACCCCGACATCACCCAGTACTGGGGAGGTAGTTCAGGAGTATTGCCATAGCTTGTATAGTGGATGCGTTTCGAAGGTCTGAGGTAAACGGTTTCCGAGAACAACTGGTTATGTGTTGAAGGATGGATACAGCTGGATGTAGGATTAGAGTTGAGTGCGCGGTGCTTCCCCTGTATCCCCAACACCTGATTGCATAACTGGAAACTTTCGGAAATTAATAGGTGGGTTCATCCAGTAGTTCTAGGCATTCTTCCAACGAATGCATGATATGAAGTTTGGGGTTCTACATTGAGTGAAGTGGTTTTATGGGCTTGTTCCGATCGGGAGTTGCATCTTAAAGGGTCCTTGGCTATGCTGATCCGAGGATTGCAAAACCCTTTTGTAACACGTTCCATAAGCTTTCAGCACGAATATGTCGGACGAAGCTTCTATCTTGTATTTGTTCCATCTGCTCCTTGTTCCTTTTTTATTTACCTTTTGTTCTCCAAGTGGCTTCTCGACAAGTTGATTTACCTGCGGAATTCATTCATTCAATTCTCTGTTCGGACAGATATGTTGGAACATAATCTTCTTCATAAACATATCTATCCGTTGTTTTGATTTGATTCTGGTATTCGAGTTGCTTCGATGTCAAATGTTGATTCCATACCTTTCCTAATCGGTGTTCTCATATTTCTATGAGAGTGCTAATCCTTCTTGATCATCAAGATGGTCATGTTAATTCTTTTCAACCGGTGTCCATTTTGTTCATCCCAAGTTGTCTTTGTTTTTCCCCGCCCTCCTACCCTTCTTCTTATCAGAGCAAGAAATTCTTAAATGAAATATCCATTTTATTCATGTGATATTTCTTCATTCTTTTCCTTCAATGTTCTTATCCGGTGATTTATCGTGAAGATGCTCAGGAAACTCCAAGTTCATCATTCTTTTGTTCTCAAATTCTGTCGGTGGATGTAATTCAAGATTTCCGTGTTGATCGTATACTTTTCCTCTTTTCACAATGCTTTCTTATTCCGGTGCACCAATTAATCATTCTCCTCTTGCTATTCATATCCGGAGTGCTGAAAATTCGTGTTTCCATTCTTAATCCGTTCAAGTTATTTTGAGATTGTCATCTTATTCAAGTCATTTAATTCAACCGGTGCAATATCTCTTAAGCAATCTTTTTCAACGGTGATTTCTTTGAGTGGGCCCTAACCCACAGGTCTTTTCCAGGATCTTACCTGACTCTTCTATTTTTCTGGAGTTATACTCAGATTCTTTTCAAATTGTGACGTAAGAATGATTTCCATTAGTCATATATCTTCTCCAAGATCGCTTTCAAATTCTTTTTCATCATTGGTTCAACCTTTTTAATTCTTCATTCCGGAGTGCTCAACAATTCTTATGGCATTTCTCGTCTTCATTCTCAGCATTTGGAGACCGGAGAAGTGTTTCTCTTAAACCTTGGCCGTTCTCTCAAGATTCGTGGTTCTAGCTTCATGCCATCCTCTTTGTCGTTTTGATTGTGAGGAATTATTTTCATACCCATCCGAAGCATTTCATGAATTCTTTTCATTGTGATCCTCCGAAGGCCATCATTCAGAATATTTCTTCGTTCTCAGTTTTCAACTTCGTCCTCCAACTATTCTTCATTGATGCCTCTTCGTTCGTCTCCCTATTCTTACGGTGGCTCGTTCAAGTTTACTCTTCCTTGTTATCGTTTTAATTCACTCGTTCTTTTCACAATCCTACCAGTGGTTCGTTGAAGATTTACCCAAGCTTGTGCGAGATCTCTCTTTAATTCCTTGCAACGAGAATAAGTAGTATGCCAAATCCTTTGCTTGTCGTCAATTTAAATTGATGAAGGATATGCATGACATAATTCTTATTCTTATTCCTTCAAGGTGATTTAATTCTTTTGTCTGGAGCTTGTTCATCATATCATATTCTCGGTTCTAAGTTGTCCATCTTGTTTTCCGGAGCTCCAAGTTATTTCAATTATACCATTCCAAAGCTTCATCTAATTCATCGCGGGCCTTGAATCTTATTCTTTTCGTCTTTCACTTCTCATGCTTTCATTACCGGAGTTCTTCATGGTGGTTCATCATCATTTAATTCATCCTCGAAGTCTTCATCAAGATTCTTGTTGGAGCTCAAGCATTCTTCATCATGCTTTCCAAGTGCAATTCTTGCTCCCTTATCTTTTGAGGTGGTGTTATGTCATTCTTGACAATTCCTTCATGTTTCATGATTCACGAGTTATCAAGAATGGGATATTTAAAACCATCATTTTCCTTGTTCAGGAGATCTTTCCAACCATTCAATTTATTTGTTGGAGTAATCTTGGGTTGTATTGCACCTAAAAGCTTTCCTTGAGAATTGTTGCTATCATGGTGCTTATAATGACCCAAGTTCTTCATTTATCATTCCGGTGAAATAAGTTTATCATCTCCTTGTTGATCTCAATCCAATCAATTGTTTTCGTTAGTGGCCGGTTGTCACCTCATAATTTTGAGATGTTTTCCATAAGCCCACATCAAGCTTATTCATTTCGTGTTGATTTTTCCATCAACTCCGTTCAACACGTCTTCGTAAGGATGATTTCATATTCATTTTGAGAGAAGTTGTCATTTTTCTTCTCCATTCAATTCTTTCATTGATTTCTATGTTATTCTTTCATTCCGGGGGCATTGTGATGTTGCTCTCTTTAACCATCATCTCGTTTTATCCTGATCATGTTCTTTCCCTTTTATTATTTAACCGGAGTGTTGTATTCTTCATTCAGTTTCGTCATTTATCTTGTTTTGCCTCTCTTTTCAACCGGAGTACTGTCTGAATCCTTCTTACCATTTGTGCCTTTCTATCAATTGTTTCAGAGGCAGTGTGTTGTTGTTTTCATCAAGTATCATCCCAACTTGGGAAGTTCTTGTTAATTCCTTCCATCTTCAGACGGAGTGTTGTCCAAATTCTGTCATTCTTATTCCTTGGCCATACCATTGCAGTTTCATATTCTTTTGGTTCGTAAGCTCTTGTTTAATGTCTTTCAACCTTCAAGGTTCTCATAATGCTCCTTGTTCCTCTTTTCTAACGGAGTGTTTCATCTACGTTCATCTCCGTTGTTTTCTTCTTTCAATTTGTTCAACCTCTCAAGGTTCTTTGGTTTCACTCGTCTGTCAAAGAAGCAACTTTGTTTTACCTCTTCTTTTTCGTTTCTACCCGGTGCTATCTCTAGGATCTCGGGTCGAGATCCTCTGTTAGTGTGGGAGAGTTGTGACGCCCGAAGACCGACGTCCCAGAAGATTCCAGATGTTCCGGGTTCCCCCTTGTGTTTCATTTGTGATTGTGTTATTTATTTTTGCATTGCATCATGTCATCATGCCATCATGTCATTATTATCTTTGCATATCAACTTAAATAAATTGTGTGGACCTTCGGTCCATTTAAATCGAGGGAAGAATGTCTTCTCTTTAAAACATATAAAAGCCTCTCAATATTATTAGGGAGCTATATAATAATATTCCATTTGTTTGGAATTAACCAACACACGTGCATAATTTTCCCCATGCTTTTCCTACTTCGAGTTTCTCCTTCAAAACCTTGCCAATAATTCTTTTCCGTTGTTTCGAGGTCCCTCCGAAAATTCGAACATTTTTGGAGACTTCAAAAATCTAGTCTTAGTTCAAACCCATTTGAATTAAATTCAAATGTGTTTCAATTATATTTTTTCGATCATGCCTTTTTCTATTTTCTCGGACCGTGCTCATTTTTATGAGCCCGAGAAAATTAGTCCCTTGTGCTAAATCTTCCCCTAACCTTTCTTTTCTTTCCTCTTCTTTTAATTGTTTCTGCTTTGTTTTTATTAAAAGTTCCAGCCACCTCCTAGTTGCAGCCTACTAAGCCGGCCTCTTGGGCCTCCCTAGCCATCTGGGCTCCCACCCCAGCGCCTTCACCTCTCCCAGCCTCCCTATCCTCCTGGCTCCATCTGGCCCGGCCCATCCCTCAGCCTCCATCCCTTCAGGCCCAGGCCTCGGCCTAACCTAGTCGCACCCCGATCCTCTCCCCTCGTCCCTCTCCCGCACCCTCCGCCGCCAGAGGCTCGCTCTCCCCTCGCGACCCCGTGTTCTCCTCCTCGTTCTGTCACTTCCTCCCTCAAACCAGAGCACGGCCCGCCGTCCCGTCGAGCTACCAGGGCGCCAGCCGCCCTGCCTTCGCGCCAGGCTGCAGCGTCGTGGCCCCCATCTCCAGCGCCAGTTCCTCTCCTCTCCATGGCGTCCCGCAGCTCCTCCCTCCAGCGAAACCTCCGCCGCCTCTTCCTCTTCTCCAGGACGAGCCCCGCCTCGCCCAGTTCGTCCAGCGCCGGCCTCCACGAGCAGTCTGCGTCCCCCGAGCGTGGCGCCCTTCTTCCTCGCGAGCGCCAGGGTCGCCGCCGTCGCCACCAGGGCCGCAGCCCGCGCCACCGGCCCTCTGGCTCCCTGCATCGGCCTCCTTCTCCTCGTTTGGCCTCGTCCACCCGTGCTGCAGTGTCCTGTGATTTTTTTTGTTGTGTTGCCCTGTGCTACTGTTTTGACAGAGGACCTGCGTACGTCAACACCGAGACCGGTCTGACAATCTGTGTACAACTACGGTCGCTATGGATCCGTCAAGTACCACTACGCTCGACGACTCGAACATCTACGAACGTGTACCCCGACGTCAACTACGTCGCGACAAGTACCCCGCCGGCAAGACCGCCCGACGCCAAGTACCACTACGATCGGCGATGCGCCAAGTACCTCTTCGGGGACGTGAACGACTACGAACGAGAACGACTACCTTCGGAAGAAACGAGTACCCCTACCGATGTCAAGTTCGACTACCGTCGCCCCGAGGACGTCCGATGCCGCGACGAGTACCTCTTCGGAAACAAGAATGTCTACTTCCCCCTACGACACGTGTACCACGACTCGCGAGAACGACTTCTTCCTCTACGACCCGTGTACCACTACGTCCCTCTACGATCTCGAGCCCCTACGAAAACGAACGCTTCGAAGGTATAACCCCGAGACGACGACCGTGGACATTTTGCTTGTTGTGTTGTATGAAATGTTTCACTTGTGTGCTCCGTGCCCATTTCATCTTTTGTCGTGCTCCTCGGTTGCCTCGTCGCCAACCCGTGGGAACCCGGTGACGGGATCACCCCACCTTCATCTTGTTCGACTCGCTCACGTCATCTTTTGCACCGGTCTCTCAACGAGTTACCGGAACCGATATGTTGCGTGGCATCATTTTCGGATCGTTGCCGTGGCACCCTTTCTTTCCACCACGGTGACAAATGCTTCATCTCTCTTCTTGTCATCTTTTAATAAAACTTGCATAAACTTGATCATGTCATCTGCATCATGTTAACAACATTGATATGTTAAATTGTTGTTTGCTTATAATATTGCTAAACATGCTCATGGGGATTTTCCGGAGTTTGTTATTGTTTTTCCGGCCTCATTTAAAATGCCTAAATAGTGTAGTTTGGTTTTGCTTCACCTCTTGCCATGTTAAAAACATTTAATCTTGTCTTGTAAATAAACGAGAATCACTAAATAAATAAATGTGGTGTTTCGTCAATATGCAACTCGTTGCATATTGAGCTCCACTTAACTTGTAGTGTTGTTTGTGCACTTTGCCATTGCCATGCATAATTAAACTGGACATGCATCATACTTGGATGTGCATCGTATGCCATGTTTATGCTTGTGTGTTTACCGTGTTGTTTGCTTCTTTCCGGTTGCTTCTCTTGTTAGCTTCGGTTTCGTTCCTGGGTTGTGAGGATTCGCTCGACTATGTTGCTCCGTCTACTTCATGGATCCGTTCTTCTCCCTTGTGGAATTCCAGGCAAGATGATCATACCCTTGGATACCTTTACTACCATTGCCATGCTTAGTTGTCTCGATGCTATCGTTACATGTCGCGCTACCCATCTTTTATGTCAGCCTCTCCTTGTTGCCATGAAACCTCTAACCTTGAAACCTTCCTAGCAAAACCATTGTTTGGCTATGTTACCCGCTTGCTCAGCCCCTCTTATAGCGTTGTTAGTTGTAGGTGAAGATGAAGTTTGTTCCAGGAGGGAACTTGTTGTTGGTTATATCACAATATCTATAATTATTATTAACACACCTATATACTGGGCATGGGTGGAACGCTTGGCCTTTTGCTCGGTGTTTTGTTCCACTCATGCCACCTTAGGCGCCGTTAAACCGGCATTATGTTCCTTGATTTTGTGTTCCTTACATGATGGGTGGATGGGGACCCCTTGACAGTTCGACTTTGAATAAAACTCCTCCAGCAAGGCCCAACATTGGTTTTAATTTGCCTCATAATAACAACTTAATTAATTAATTAAATTTGCATAGGGGGTCGCACCCTCGGGTTCTTAATTCTACATAGCAGGGGGGGCCAATGTTGATGGTGTTGGTCCCAAACTAGAGCCACTTGCGGTGCCACCCAGTTATCTGGGGTCTTTGGTTGCTGTACGTATTGCTCATCCGGACGTGGCCTGAGACGAGATACGCGCGGCTACTATCAGGGTGTCGGCACGCCGGGAGGTCTTGCTGGACTTGTTTTACCATTGTAGAAATGTCTTGTGCTACCGAGATGTCGAGCCTGATCGGATTTCCCTAAGATAAGGGGTGATGATATTATATTTATCACTTCAGCTAATCGTGAGAGCTTGTGATGG
This sequence comes from Secale cereale, assembly GCA_902687465.1. NCBI lineage: Eukaryota > Viridiplantae > Streptophyta > Magnoliopsida > Poales > Poaceae > Secale > Secale cereale. The sequence goes on from LR738710.1 coordinate 161,087,189, forward strand.
GCTAAGTTGGGACACCCCTGCAGGGTTATGATCTTTCGAAAGCCGTGCCCGCGGTTATGTGGCAGATTGGAATTTGTTAATGTCCGGTTGTAGAAAACTTGACAGATGATCCGAAGTAAAACACACAACTGTGTGAGTAACCGTGACTGTCTCTTTTCATTTTGAGAAGAGAACACGGTGGGGTTATGTTTGATTCGTATGTAGTTCAGGATCTTTAGCGATCACTACTTTTGCGACCGTTTGCGTAGATGCTCATCTTATTCTGGTACTCGTAAGCTAGCCACCATATTATGCTTAGCCGTTGCTGCAACCTCACCACTTTACCTCTTCCTACCCATAAAGCTTTGCTAGTCTTGATACCCATGGTTATGGGATTGCTGAGTCCTCGTGGCTCACAGATACTACAACACCAGATGCAGGTTCAGCCGAGAATGATGCAGGAGCTGGTTCAGTTCTTCACCTGGGAGCTCGATGAAGAGTTTGGCCGTATGCTTGTGACGTTTCGACGATCAGTAGTGGTTTCTACTAGGATTCGATCCTGACCTGTGGCGTTATGTTGTTTTGGTATCTTTCTTTTGGATCTTCGCCCATAGTCGGGTTGTGATGTTTTGAATGATGTATTGCTTATGTATTGTATTTTGTGAAGTGGCGAGTGTAAGCCAACTATCTCCTTTTGCAATTTAATCCCTCTTTTACATGAGTCGTGCAAAGATACCAAACTTGAGATCATTCTAGGATGGGCTTATACCTTTAAGTCGTGCCTCGACACGTAGGAGGTATAGTCCCATCCTGGGCATTACAATAACCAAAAGCGGAACCTGGATGCTCATATTGGCTCCTACATATTCTACGAAGATCTTTATCGGTCAAACCGCATAACAACATACGTTGTTCCTTTTGTCATCAGTATGTTACTTGCCCGAGATTCGATCGTCGGTATCTCTATACCTAGTTCAATCTCGTTACCGGCAAGTCTCTTTACTCGTTCCGTAATACATCATCTCGTGACTAACTCATTAGTCATTTGCTTGCAAGGCTTATTATGATGTGCATTACCGAGAGGGCCCAGAGATACCTTTCCGACACTCGGAGTGACAAATCCTAGTCTTGATCTATGCCAACACCACGAACACTTTCGGAGACACCTGTAGAGAATCGTTATGATCACCCAGTTACGTTGTGAGGTTTGATAGCACACAAGGTGTTCCTACGGTATTCGGGAGTTGCATAATCTCACAGTCATAGGAACATGTATAAGTCATGAAGAAAGCAATAGCAGTAAAACTAAACGATCATAGTGCTAAGCTAACGGATGGGTCTTGTCCATCACATCATTCTCCTAATGATGTGATCCCGTTGATCAAATGGCAACTCATGTCTATGGTTAGGAAACATAACCATCTTTGATCAATGAGCTAGTCTAGTAGAGGCATACTAGGGACACTCTGTTTTGTCTATGTATTCACACATGTACTAAGTTTCCGGTTAATACAATTCTAGCATGAATAATAAACATTTATCATGATATAAGGAAATATAAATAACAACTTTATTATTGCCTCTAGGGCATATTTCCTTCAGTCTCCCACTTGCACTAGAGTCAATAATCTAGCTCACATCGCCATGTGATTTAATATCGTCACATCGTTATGTGAATAACACCCATAGTTCACATCGCCATGTGACCAACACCCAAAGGGTTTACTAGAGTCAATAATCTAGTTCACATCGCTATGTGATTAATACCCAAGAGTAATAAGGTGTGATCATGTTTTGCTTGTGAGAGAAGTTTAGTCAACGGGTCTGTCACATTCAGATCCGTATGTATTTCGCAAATTTCTATGTCTACAATGCTCTGCATAGAGCTACTCTAGTTAATTGCTCCCACTTTCAATACGCATCCAGATTGATACTTAGAGTCATCTGGATTTAGTGTCAAAGCTTGCATCGGCGTAACCCTTTACGACGAACTCTTTATCACCTCCATAATCGAGAAACATTTCCTTAGTCATCCAGTTACTAAGGATAATTTTGACCGCTGTATAGTGATCTACTCCTAGATCACTATTGTACCCCCTTGACAAACTCATGGCAAGGTACACAACATGTTTGGTACACAGCATGGCATACTTTATAGAACCTATGGCTGAGGCATAGAGAATGACTTTCATTCCCTCTATATTTTTCTGCTGTGGTCTGGCTTTGAGTCTTACTCAACTTCACACCTTACAAGTCAGGCAAGAACTCCTTCTTTGACTGATCCATTTTGAACTACTTCAAAATCTTATCAAGGTATGTACTCATTGAAAGTCTTATTAAGCGTCTTGATCTATCTCTATAAATCTTGATGCCTAATATGTAAGCAGCTTCACCAAGGTCTTTCTTTGAAAAACTCCTTTCAAACACTCCTTTATGCTTTCCAGAAAATTCTACATCATTTCCGGTCGACAATATGTCATTCACATATACTTATCAGAAAGGTTGTAGTGCTCCCACTCACTTCTTGTAAATACAGGCTTCACCACAAGTCTGTATAAATCTATATGCTTTGATCAACTTATCAAAGCATATATTCCAACTCCGAGATACTTGCACCAGTCCGTAGATGGATCGCTAGAGCTTGCACATTTTGTTAGCACCTTTAGGATAGACAAAACCTTTTGGTTGCATCATATACAAGTCTTCTTTAATAAATCCATTAAAGAATGCAGTTTTGTTATCCATTTGCCAGATTTCATAAAATGCGGCAATTGCTAACATGATTTGGACGGACTTAAGCATCGCTGCGGGTGAGAAAGTCTAATCTTAGTCAACTCCTTGAACTTGTTGAAAAACTTTCGCAACAAGTCGAGCTTTGTAAACAGTAACATTACCGTCAGCGTCAGTCTTCCTCTTGAAGATCCATTTATTTTCGATGGCTTGCCGATCATCGGGCAAGTCAACCAAAGTCAACACTTTGTTCTCATACATGGATCCCATCTCAGATTTCATGGCCTCAAGCCATTTTGCGGAATCTGGGCTCATCATCGCTTCCTCATAGTTCGTAGGTTCATCATGGTCCAGTAACATGACTTCCAGAACTGGGTTGCCATACCACTCTGATGCGGAACGAACTCTGGTTGATCTACGAAGTTCAGCAGAAACTTGATCTGAAGTTTCATGATCATCATCATTAGCTTCCTCGCTAATTGGTGTAGGAATCACTTGAACTAGTTTCTGTGATGTTCCACTTTCCAATTCGGGAGAAGGTACAATTACTGTTGGGGAATGTAGCAGAATTCAAAAATTTCTACGCTTTCACCAAGATCCAACTAAGGAGACATCTAGCAACGAGCAAGTAAGAGTGCATCTACATACCGTTATGTAGATCGCGAGCGGAAGCTTTCGAAGAAGCGTGGATGAAGTACTCGTACTCTTCGCGTTCTTCGTCACCGATGATCTAGCACCGAACGGACGGCACCTCCGCGTTCAACACACGTCCGGTGCAGCAACGTCACCTCCTTCTTGATCCAGCAAGGGGGGAGGAGAAGTCGTCAGAGATCCAGCAGCACAACGGCGTGGTGGTGGATGCAGTGGAGATCGCTGCAGGGCTTCGTCGGGCGCCCTGCGTTGGGAGTATGGAGGTGTGACGGGAGGGGGAGAGGCGCCAGGGCAAGGGTGCGGCTGCCCTCTCCCCCCCCCCCACATATATATAGGGGGCCAGGGGGTGCGCCAGCCCCCTGCAGATCCAATCTGCAAGGGGGGCGGCGGCCAGGGGGAGTCCTTGCCCCCCCAAGGCAAGTGGTGCGCCCCCTCCCCCCTAGGGTTTCAACCCTAGGCGCATGGGGAGCTGGGCCCCTAGTGGTGCGCCAGCCCATTAGGGCTGGACACTTCCCCTTGCGGCCTAGGGGCCCCACCGGGATGGGTGGCCCCACCCGGTGGACCCCCGGGGCCCCTCCGGTGGTCCCGGGACGCTCCCGGTGACCCCCGGAGATCACCCGATGGCCGAAACCTGACTTCCTATATATCAATCTTTACCTCCGGACCATTCCGGAACTCCTCGTGACGTCCAGGATCTCATCCGGGACTCCGAACAACTTTCGGGTTTCCACGTGCATGTATCTCTACGACCCTAGCGTTACCGAACCTTAAGTGTGTAGACCCTACGGGTTCGGGAGACACGTAGACATGACCGAGACCACTCTCCGGTCAATAACCAACAGCGGGATCTGGATACCCATGTTGGTTCCCACGTGTTCCTCGATGATCTTCATCGGATGAACCACCGTGTCAAGGATTCACTCAATCCCGTATGTTATTCCCTTTGTCCATCGGTACGGTACTTGCCCGAGATTCGATCGTCGGTATTCCCGATACCTTGTTCAATCTCGTCATGGAAAGTCTCTTTACTCAATCCGTAATCGATCATCCCGTGACTAACTACTTAGTCACATTGAGCTCATTATGATGATGTCTTACCTAGTGGGCCCAGAGGTACCTCTCCGTCATACGGAGTGACAACATCCCAGTCTCGGTTCGTACCAACTCAACAGACACTTTCGGAGATACCCGATGCGTACCTTTATAGCCACCCAGTTACGTTGTGACGTTTAGCACACCCAAAGTATTCCTACGGCATCCGGGAGTTGTACAACCTCATGGTCTAAGGAATAAATACTTGACACCGAAAAGCTTATGCATTACGAACTATACGATCTCGTGCTATGCTCAGGATTGGGTCTTGTCCATCGCATCATTCTCCTAATGATGTGATCCCGTTATCACTGACATCCCATGTCCATGGTCAGGAAACCGTGACCATCTGTTGATCAACGAGCTGGTAACTAGAGGCCTACCAGGGACTCATTGTGGTCTATGTATTCACACATGTATCGCTGTTTCCGTACAATACAATTCAAGCATGAATAACAGACGATTATCATGAACAAGGAAATATAATAATACTTTTATTATTGCCTCTAGGGCATATTTCCAACAGTCTCCCACTTGCACTAGAGTCAATAATCTAGTTACATTGTGATGAATCGAACACCCATAGAGTTCTGGTGTTGATCATGTTTTGCCCGTGAAAGAGGTTTAGTCAACGGGTCTGCTACATTCAGATCCGTATGCACTTTACAAATATCTATGTCTCCATCCTGAACATAATTCCGAATGGAGTTGAAACGGCGCTTGATGTGCTTGGTCTTCTTATGAAACTTGGGCTCCTTGGTAATGGCAATAGCACCAGTGTTGCCACAGAAGAGAGTCATCGGGCTTGACGCGCTTGGGATGACTCCTAGGTCGGTGATGAACTCCTTCATCCAGACTCCTTCCTGCGCTGCTTCGGAAGCAGCTATGTACTCCGCTTCACATGTAGATGCTGCCACGATGCTTTGCTTGCAACTGCACCAGCTGACTGCCCCTCCGTTCAAAATATACACGTATCCGGTTTGAGACTTAGAGTCATCCAGATCTGTGTCGAAGCTAGCATCGACGTAACCCTTTATGACGAGCTCTTCGTCACCTCCATAAATGAGAAACATATCCTTAGTCCTTTTCAGGTACTTTAGGATGTTCTTGACCGCTGTCCAGTGTTCCGTACCGGGATTACTTTGGTACCTCCCTACCAAACTTATGACAAGGTTCACATCAGGTCTGGTACACAGCATGGCATACATGATAGAACCTATGGCCGAGGCATAGGGAATGACACTCATCTTTTCTCTATCTTCTGCCGTGGTCGGCGACTGAGCCTTGCTCAATCTCATACCTTGCAAAACAGGCAAGAATCCTTTCTTTGACTGATCCATATTGAACTTTTTCAATATTTTGTCAAGGTATGTACTTTGTGAAAGACCAATGAGGCGTCTCGATCTATCTCTATAGATTTTGATGCCTAATATGTAAGCAGCTTCTCCAAGGTCCTTCATTGAAAAACTTTTATTCAAGTAGGCCTTTACATTTTCCAAGAATTATATATCATTTCCCATCAGCAATATGTCATCCACATATAATATGAGAAATGCCACAGAGCTCCCACTCACTTTCTTGTAAATACAGGCTTCTCCATAAGTCTGTATAAAGCCAAACACTTTGATCACTTCATCAAAGCGAATATTCCAACTCCGAGATGCTTGCACCAGCCCGTAAATCGAGCGCTGGAGCTTGCATACCTTGTTAGCGTTCTCTGGATCGACAAAACCTTCCGGTTGCATCATATACAACTCTTCCTTGAGGAAGCCATTAAGGAATGTTGTTTTGACGTCCATTTGCCATATCTCATAATCATAGAATGCGGCAATAGCTAACATGATTCTGACTGACTTCAGCATCGCTACGGGAGAGAAAGTCTCATCGTAGTCAATCCCTTGAACTTGTCGATAACCCTTAGCGACAAGCCGAGCCTTATAGATGGTCACATTACCATCCGCGTCTGTCTTCTTCTTAAATATCCATTTGTTTTCTATGGTGTGCCTGTCATCAGGCAAGTCCACCAAAGTCCATACTTTGTTTTCATACATGGATTCTATCTCGGATTTCATGGCTCCAAGCCATTTATTGGAATCCGGGCCCGCCATCGCTTCTTCATAGTTTGAAGGTTCACCGTTGTCTAACAACATGATTTCCAGGACAGGGTTGCCGTACCACTCTTGTGCGGTACGTGCCCTCGTGGACCTTCGAAGTTCAGTAGTAACTTGATCTGTTTCTTCATGATCATTATCATTAACTTCCTCCCTTGTCGGTGCAGGCACCTCAGGAACAGTTTCCTGCGCTGCGCTACTTTCCGGTCCAGGAGGGGTGACTGTCACCTCATCAAGTTCTACTTTCCTCCCACTCACTTCTTTCGAGAGAAACTCTTTCTCCAGAAAGCATCCATTCTTGGCAACAAATACTTTGCCTTCGGATCTGTGGTAGAAGGTGTACCCAATTGTTTCCTTTGGGTATCCTATGAAGACGCATTTTTCCGATTTGGGTTCGAGCTTTTCACGTTGAAGTTTCTTGACATAAGCATCGCAACCCCAAACTTTTAGAAACGACAGCTTCGGTTTCTTGCCAAACCAAAGTTCATACGGAGTCGTCTCAACGGATTTCGACGGAGCCCTATTTAAAGTGAATTGCGGCAGTCTCTAAAGCATAACCCCAAAAAGATAGCGGTAAATCGGTGAGGGACATCATAGATCGCACCATGTCCAACAGAGTACGATTTCGACGTTCGGACACACCGTTACGTTCAGGTGTTCCGGGCGGTGTCAATTGTGAAACAATTCCACAGCTCCTAAGGTGTGTGCCAAATTCATGACTTAAATATTCACCCCCACGATCCGATCGCAAGAACTTTATTTTTCTGTCATGTTGATTCTCAACCTCATTCTGAAATTCCTTGAACTTTTCAAAGGTCTCAGACTTGTGTTTCATCAAATAGATATACCCGTATCTACTCAAGTCATCCGTGAGGGTGAGAACATAACGGTAGCCTCCGCGAGCCTCAACACTCATTGGACCGCACACATCGGTATGTATGATTTCCAACAAGTTGGTTGCTCGCTCCATTGTTCCGGAGAACGGAGTCTTGGTCATCTTGCCCAAGAGGCATGGTTCGCACGTGTCAAATGATTCATAATCAAGAGACTCTAGAAGTCCATCTGAATGGAGCTTCTTCATACGTTTGACACCAATATGACCAAGGCGGCAATGCCACAAGTATGTGGGACTATCATTATCAACTTTACATCTTTTGGCATCTACACTATGAATATGTGTATTACTACGTTCGAGATTCATCAAAAATAAACCATTGACCAGCGGGGCATGACCATAAAACATATCTCTCAAATAAATAGAACAACCATTATTCTCTGATTTGAAAGAGTAGCCATCTCGCATAAGACGAGATCCAGAAACAATGTTCATGCTCAAAGCTGGTACTAAATAACAATTATTGAGGTTTAAAACTAATCCCGAGGGTAGATGTAGAGGCAGTGTGCCGACGGCGATCACATCGACCTTGGAACCATTCCCGACGCGCATCGTCACCTCATCCTTCGCCAGTCTCTGTTTATTCCGCAGCTCCTGTTTTGAGTTACAAATGTGAGCAACTGCACCGGTATCAAATACCCAGGAGCTACTACGAGTGCTGGTAAGGTACACATCAATAACATGTATATCATATATACCTTTGACGTTGTCGGCCTTCTTGTCTGCTAAGTATTTGGGGCAGTTCCGCTTCCAGTGACCCGTTCCCTTGCAATAAAAGCACTCTGTCTTAGGCTTGGGTCCATACTTTTGCTTCTTCCCGGCAACAGGCTTGCCGGGCGCGGCAACTCCCTTGCCGTCCTTCTTGAAGTTCTTCTTACCCTTGCCTTTCTTGAACTTAGTGGTTTTATTGACCATCAACACTTGATGTTCTTTCTTGATGTCCACCTCCGCTGATTTCAGCATCGAATACAGCTCGGGAATGGACTTCTCCATCCCCTGCATATTGAAGTTCAACACGAAGCTCTTGAAGCTTGGTGGGAGCGGCTGGAGGATTCTGTCAACGACCGCTTCATCTGGGAGATTCATTCCCAGCTGAGACAAGCGGTTGTGCAATCCAGAAATCTTGAGGATGTGCTCACTGACAGAACTGTTTTCCTCCATCTTACAGCTATAGAATGCGTCGGAGACATCATATCTCTCGACTCGGTCATGAGCTTGGAAAACCATTTTCAGCTCTTCGAACATCTCATATGCTCCGTGGTGCTCAAAACGCTTTTGGAGCCCCGACTCTAAGCTGTAAAGCATGCCGCACTGAACCAGGGAGTAATCATCACTACGCGACTGCCAAGCGTTCATAACGTCTTGGTTTGCCGGGGCGGGAGCGTCACCTAGCGGTGCTTCTAGGACATATGTTCTCTTGGCAGCTATGAGGATAATCCTCAGGTTACGGACCCAATCCGTATAGTTGCTACCATCGTCTTTCAGCTTGGTTTTCTCTAGGAACGCGTTGAAGTTGAGGGAAACTGGAGCGTGGGCCATTTGATCTACAAGAGATATTGTAAAGAATTTAGACTATGTTCATGATAATTAAGTTCATCTTAATCAAATTTTAATGAACTCCCACTCAGAATGACATCTCTCTAGTCATCTTAAGTGATACACGATCCGAATCGACTAGCCCGTGTCCGATCATCACGTGAGACGGACTAGTCATCAACGGTGAACATCTTCATGTTGATCGTATCTTCTATACGACTCGTGTTCGACCTTTCGGTCTTCCGTGTTCCGAGGCCATGTCTGTACATGCTAGGCTCGTCAAGTGAACCCTAAGTGTATCGCGTGTGTAAATCTGTCTTACACCCGTTGTATGCGAACGTTAGAACCTATCACACCCGATCATCACGTGGTGCTTCGGAGCAACGAACTTTAGCAACGGTGCACAGTTAGGGGAAACACAATACTTGAAATTTTAGTGAGAGATCATCTTATTTACTACCATCGTTCTAAGTAAACAAGATGCATAAACATGATAAACATCACATGCAATCAATTAAAGTTACATGATATGGCCAATATCATCTTGCTCCTTGGATCTCCATCTTCGGGGCACCATGATCATCTTGTCACCGGCTCGACACCATGATCTTCATCATCATGATCTTCATCATCGTGTCTTGAAGAAGTCGTCACGCCAACTATTACTTCTACTACTATAGCTAACGTTTAGCAATGAAGTAAAGTAATTACATGGCGTTATTCACTGACACGCAGGTCATACAATAATTAAGACAACTCCTATGGCTCCTGCCGGTTGTCAAGTTCATCGACATGCAAGTCGTGATTCCCTATTACAAAAACATGATCAATCTCATACATCACATATATCATTCATCACATCTTCGTTTTGGCCATACCACGTCACATAGCACATGCTGCAAAAACAAGTTAGACGTCCTCTAATTGTTGTTGCAAATTTTTACGTGGCTTCTATAGAATTTCTAGCAAGAACATTTCTTACCTACGCCAAAAACCACAACGTGATTTGTCAATTTCTATTTACCCTTCATAAGGACCCTTTTCATCGAATCCGATCCGACTAAAGTAGGAGAGACAGACACCCGCCAGCCACCTTATGCATCTAGTGCATGTCTGTCGGTGGAACCAGTCTCACGTAAGCGTACGTGTAAAGTCGGTCCGGGCCGCTTCATCCCACAATACCGCCGAATCAAGATTGACTAGTAACGGCAAGAAAGTTGAACAAACTCAAACGCCCACAACTTTTTGGGTTCTACTCGTGCAAGATGCTACGCATAAAACCTAGCTCAGATGCCACTGTTGGGGAACGTAGCAGAATTCAAAAATTTCTACGCTTTCACCAAGATCCAACTAAGGAGACATCTAGCAACGAGCAAATAAGAGTGCATCTACATACCGTTATGTAGATCGCGAGCGGAAGCTTTCGAAGAAGCGTGGATGAAGTAGTTGTACTCTTCGCGTTCTTCGTCACCGATGATCTAGCACCGAACGGACGGCACCTCCGCGTTCAACACACGTCCGGTGCAGCAATGTCACCTCCTTCTTGATCCAGCAAGGGGGGAGGAGAAGTCGTCAGAGATCCAGCAGCACAACGGCGTGGTGGTGGATGCAGTGGAGAATGCTACAGGGCTTCGCCGGGCGCCCTGCGTTGGGAGTATGGAGGTGTGACGGGAGGGGGAGAGGCGCCAGGGCAAGGGTGCGGCTGCCCTCTCCCCCCCCCCCCACATATATATAGGGGGCCAGGGGGTGCGCCAGCCCCCTACAGATCCAATCTGCAAGGGGGGCGGCGGCCAGGGGGGAGTCCTTGCCCCCCAAGGCAAGTGGGGCGCCCCCTCCCCCCTAGGGTTTCAACCCTAGGCGCATGGGGAGGTGGGCCCCTAGTGGTGCGCCAGCCCATTAGGGCTGGACACTTCCCCTTGCGGCCTAGGGGCCCCACCGGGATGGGTGGCCCCACCCGGTGGACCCCCGGGGCCCCTTCGGTGGTCCCGGGACGCTCCCGGTGACCCCCGGAGATCACCCGATGGCCGAAACCTGACTTCCTATATATCAATCTTTACCTCCGGACCATTCCGGAACTCCTCGTGACGTCCGGGATCTCATCCGGGACTCGGAACAACTTTCGGGTTTGCACGTGCATGTATCTCTACGACCCTAGCGTTACCGAACCTTAAGTGTTTAGACCCTACGGGTTCGGGAGACACGTAGACATGACCGAGACCACTCTCCGGTCAATAACCAACAGCGGGATCTGGATACCCATGTTGGTTCCCACGTGTTCCTCGATGATCTTCATCGGATGAACCACCGTGTCAAGGATTCACTCAATCCCGTATGTTATTCCCTTTGTCCATCGGTACGGTACTTGCCCGAGATTCGATCGTCGGTATTCCCGATACCTTGTTCAATCTCGTCATGGCAAGTCTCTTTACTCGATCCGTAATCCATCATCCCGTGACAAACTACTTAGTCACATTGAGCTCATTATGATGATGTCTTACCGAGTGGGCCCAGAGGTACCTCTCCGTCATACGGAGTGACAACATCCCAGTCTCGGTTCATACCAACTCAACAGACACTTTCGGAGATACCAGATGCGTACCTTTATAGCCACCCAGTTACGTTGTGACGTTTGGCACACCCAAAGTATTCCTACGGCATCCGGGAGTTGTACAACCTCATGGTCTAAGGAATAAATACTTGACACCGAAAAGCTTATGCATTACGAACTATACGATCTCGTGCTATGCTCAGAATTGGGTCTTGTCCATCACATCATTCTCCTAATGATGTGATCCCGTTATCACTGACATCCCATGTCCATGGTCAGGAAATTGTGACCAACTTGTTGATCAACGAGCTGGTAACTAGAGGCCTACCAGGGACTCATTGTGGTCTATGTATTCACACATGTATCGCTGTTTCCGTACAATACAATTCAAGCATGAATAACATACGATTATCATGAACAAGGAAATATAATAATACTTTTATTATTGCCTCTAGGGCACATTTCCAACAATTACCTCATCAAGTTCTACTTTCCTCCCACTCACTTCTTTCGAGAGAAACTCCTTCTCTAGAAAGGATCCACTCTTAGCAACAAAGACCTTGCCTTCGGATCTGTGATAGAAGGTGTACCCAACAATTTCTTTTGGGTATCCTATGAAGATTTACTTCTCCGATTTGGGTTCGAGCTTATCATGTTAAAACCTTTTCACATAAGCATCGCAGTCCCAAACTTAAAGAAATGACAGCTTAGGTTTCTCGTCAAACCACAGTTCATACGGTGTCATCTCCACGGATTTAGATGGTGCCCTATTTAACGTGAATGTAGCTGTCTCTAATGCATAACCCCAAAAGCGATAGTGGTAGATCGGTAAGAGACATCATCGATCGCACCATATCTAATAAAGTACGGTTATGACGTTCGGACACACCATTACACTGTGGTGTTCAAGGTGGCGTGAGTAGTGAAACTATTTCATATTGTTTTTACAGAAGGCCAAACTCGCTAACTCAAATATTTTACCTCTACGATCATATCGTAGAAAATCTTATTTTCTTGTTATGATGATTCTCCACTTCACTCTGAAATTCTTTGAACTTTTCAAATGTTTCAGACTTGTGCTTCATTAAGTAGATATACCCATATCTGCTCAAATCATCAGTGAAGGTCAGAAAATAACGATACCCGCCGCGAGCTTCAACACTCATTAGTCCACATACATCTGTATGTATGATCTCCAACAAATCTGTTGCTCGCTCCATTGTTCCGGAGAACGGAGTTTTAGTCATCTTGCCCATGAGGCATGGTTCGCAAGCACCAAGTGATTCATAATCAAGTGAAAAAGTCCATCACTATGGAGTTTCTTCATGCGCTTTACACCATTATGACCTAAACGGCAGTGCCACAAATAAGTTGCACTATCATTATTAACATTGCATCTTTTGGCTTCAATATTATGAATATGTGTATCACCACGATCGAGATCCAACAAACTATTTTCATTGGGTGTATGACCATCGAAGGTTTTATTCATGTAAACAGAATAACAATTATTCTATGACTTTAAATGAATAACCGTATTGCAACAAATATAATCAAATCATATTCATGCTCAACGCAGATGCCAAATAACATTTATTTAGGTTTTACACTAATCCCGAAAGTATAGGGAGTGTGCGATGATGATCATATCAATCTTGGAACCACTTCCAACACACATCGTCACTTCACCTTTAACTAGTCTCTATTCATTCTGCAATTCTCGTTTCGAGTTACTAATTTTAGCAACTAAACCGGTATCAAATACCCAGGGGTTGCTATGAACACTAGTAAAGTACACATCAATAATCTGTATATCAAAATATACCTTTGTTCACTTTGCCATCCTTCTTATCCGCCAATTATCTAGGGACGTTCCACTTCCAGTGACCATTTCCTTTGGAGTAGAAGCACTTAGTTTCAGGCTTGAGTTTTAGCTTTGGGTTTCTTCATGGGAGTGACAACTTGCTTGTCATTCTTCTTGAAGTTCCCCTTCTATCCCTTTGCCCTTTACTTGAAACAAGTGGTCTTGTTAACCATCAACACTTGATGCTTTTTCATGATTTCTACCTTCGCCGACTTCAGCATCGCGAAGAGCTCGGGAATTCCTTTCGTCATCCCTTGCATATTATAGTTCATCACGAAGTTCTACTAACTTGGTGATAGTGACTAGAGAACTTTGTCAATTACTATCTTATCTGGAAGATTAACTCCCACTTGATTCAAGTAATTGTAGTACCCAGACAATTTGAGCACATGCTCATTGGTTGAGCTATTCTCCTCCATCTTGTAGGCAAAGTACTGTCAGAAGTCTTATTCATCTCGACACGGGCATGAGTATGAAATACTAATTTCAACTCTTGGAACATCTTATATGCTCCGTGGCGTTTCAAAACATTTTTGAAGTCCCGGTTCTAAGCCGTAAAGCATGGTGCACTTAAACTATCAAGTAGTCATCATACCGAGCTTTTGTCAAAACGTTCATAACGTCTACATCTCCTCATGCAATAGGTCTGTCACCTAGCGGTGCATCAAGGACATAATTCTCTGTGCAGCAATGAGGATAATCCTCAGATCACGGAACAATTCCGTATCATTGCTACTAACATCTTTCAACTTAGTTTTCTCTAGGAACATATAAAAAATAAACGGGGAGCAACATCATGAGCTATTGATCTACAACATAGATATGCTAATACTACGAGGACTAAGTTCATGATAAATTAAAGTTCAATTTAATCATATTATTTAAAGAACTCCCACTTAGATAGACATCCCTCCGGTCATCTAAATGATCACGTGATCCAAATCAACTAAACCATGTCCGATCATCACGTGAGATGGAGTAGTTTCAATGGTGAACATCTTATGTTGATCATATCTACTATATGATTCACGCTCGACCTTTCGGTCTCCAGTGTTCCGAGGCCATATCTGCATATGCTAGGCTCGTCAAGTTTAACCCGAGTATTCTGCGTGTGCAAAAACTGGCTTACACCCGTTGTATTTGAACGTAGAGCTTATCACACCCGATCATCACGTGGTGTCTCGGCACGACGAACTTTCGCAACGGTGCATACTCAGGGAGAACACTTATACCTTGAAATTTAGTAAGGGATCATCTTATAATGCTACCGTCGAACTAAGCAAAATAAGAAGCATAATAAGATAAACATCACATGCAATCAAAATATGTGACATGATATGGCCATCAGCATCTTGTGCTTTTGATCTCCATCTCCAAAGCACCGTCATGATCACCTTCGTCACCGGCGCGACACCTTGATCTCCATCGTAGCATCGTTGTCGTCTCGCCAACTATTGCTTCTACGACTATCGCTACCGCTTAGTGATAAAGTAAAGCAATTACATGGCGATTGCATTTCATACAATAAAGCGACAACCATATGGCTCCTGCCAGTTGCCGATAACATTACAAAACATGATCATCTCATACAAAACCGTATAACTCATCATGTCTTGACCATATCACATCACAACATGCCCTGCAAAAACCAGTTACACGTCCTCTACTTTGTTGTTGCAAGTTTTGCGTGGCTCCTACGGGCTTAGCAAGAACCGTTCTTACCTACGCATACAAAACCACAACGATGTTTCGTCAAGTATGTGTTGTTTTAACCTTCACAAGGACCGGGCGTAGCCACACTTGATTCAGCTAAAGTGAGAGAGACAGACACCCGCCAGTCACCTTTAAGCAACGAGTGCTCATAACAGTGAAACCAGTCTCGCGTAAGCGTACGCGTAATGTCGGTCCGGGCCGCTTCATCTCACAATACCGCCGAAGCAAAGTATGACATGTTGGTAAGCAGTATGACTAGTACCGCCCACTGTTGGGGAACGTAGTATTTTAAATTTTTCCTACGATCACGCAAGATCTATCTACCAGATGCATAACAACGAGAGGGAAGAGTGTGTCTACGTACCCTCGTAGACCGGAAGCGGAAGCATCAAGTGACGCGGTTGATGTAGTCGAACTTCTTTGCGATCCAACCGATCAAGCACCGAACGTACGGCACCTCCGCGTTCAGCACACGTTCAGCTTGATGACGTCCCACGAGCTCTTGATCCAACTGAGCTTCACGGGAGAGTTTCGTCAGCACGACGGCGTGGTGACGGATATGATGTATCTACCGGTGCAGGGCTTCGCCTAAGCACTGCGACGGTATGACCGAGGTGTGTTTCTGTGGAGGGGGGCACCGCACACGGCTAGAACAATTCAACTTGTGTGTCTTTGGGTGCCCCCCTGCCCCCGTATATAAAGGAGCAAGGGGGGAGGCCGGCCGGCCCTCCTATGGTGCGGCTAGGGCTGCAATCCTACTAGGAATAGGATTGCAATCCTATTCCTAGTAGGAATCTACCAAAGAAGGGAAAAGGGGGGAAGGAAAGAGAGGGAGAGGGAAAGAGGGGCCGCGCCCCCCTCCCCTAGTCCTATTCGTACTCCTCCTAGGGAGGGGGCGCGCCACCTCCTGGCTGCTGCCCTCTGTCTCCCCTATGGCCCACCAGGGCCCATCATTCCCCCGGGGGGTTCTGGTAACCCCCCGGCACTCCGGTAAATTCCGAAACTTTCTAGAACACTTCCGGTGTCCGAATATAGTCGTCCAATATATGAATCTTTATGTCTCGGACATTCCGAGATTCCTCGTCATGTACGTGATCTCATCCGGGACTCCGAACTACCTTCGGTACATCAAAACTCATAAACTCATAATACCGATCGTCATCAAACATTAAGCGTGCGGACCCTACGGGTTCGAGAACTATGTAGACATGACCGAGACTCATCTCCGGTTAATAACAAATAGCGGAACCTGGATGCTCATATTGGCTCCTACATATTCTACGAAGATCTTTATCGGTCAAACCGCATAACAACATACGTTGTTCCTTTTGTCATCAGTATGTTACTTGCCCGAGATTCGATCGTCGGTATCTCTATACCTAGTTCAATCTCGTTACCGGTAAGTCTCTTTACTCATTCCGTAATACATCATCTCGTGACTAACTCATTAGTCATTTGCTTGCAAGGCTTATTATGATGTGCATTACCGAGAGGGCCCAGAGATACCTTTCCGACACTCGGAGTGACAAATCCTAGTCTTGATCTATGCCAACACCACGAACACTTTCGGAGACACCTGTAGAGCATCATTATGATCACCCAGTTACGTTGTGACGTTTGATAGCACACAAGGTGTTCCTACGGTATTCGGGAGTTGCATAATCTCACAGTCATAGGAACATGTATAAGTCATGAAGAAAGCAATAGCAGTAAAACTAAACGATCATAGTGCTAAGCTAACGGATGGGTCTTGTCCATCACATCATTCTCCTAATGATGCGATCCCGTTGATCAAATGACAACTCATGTCTATGGTTAGGAAACATAACGATCTTTGATCAATGAGCTAGTCTAGTAGAGGCATACTAGGGACACTCTGTTTTGTCTATGTATTCACACATGTACTAAGTTTCCGGTTAATACAATTCTAGCATGAATAATAAACATTTATCATGATATAAGGAAATATAAGTAAGAACTTTATTATTGCCTCTAGGGCATATTTCCTTCAGCCTCATCCATAGATGTTGAGCACAACAACTGTCGGCCGCCACATACTTGCCTTCGTTGAAAGAGAGACATACACAACTTTGCTTCTTGGAAGACCAACTCACCAAAGAGCAACCAAGAAATTGGCAACCTCCGGAAGTTGACTTCCTATCCACTTTGTCTCCCGCCCAATCCGAATCCGAGAACCCTACAAGGTTGAAGTTTGCTCCTCTTGGGTACCATAAGCCAAAGTTTCGGGTATGATCCAAATATCGAAAGATTCGGTTGACTACCACAAAGTGACTTTCCTTAGGTGAGGCTTGAAACCATGCACAAATTCCCACACTCAACATGATATCCGGTCTAGATGCACAAAGGTAAAGCAAGAAACCAATCATAGAACGATATACCTTTTGATCCACCGCTTTACCATTGGGATCAATGTCAAGTTGGCACTTGGTAGGCATTGGAGTAGTAGACGGCTTAACATCACTTAGATTGAAACTCTTGAGCATGTCTTGAGTGTATTTGGCTTGTTTGATGAAGATTCCTTCTCTTCTTTGTTTGATCTCGAACCCAAGGAAGAACTTCAACTCTCCCATCATGGACATCTCAAATTCCGCAGTCATGAGTGCGGCAAACTCATTATTGAAAGCTTTGATAGGAGAACCAAAAATAATATCATCAACATATAATTGGCATACAAACGACTCCCCTTTGACCTTCTTAGTAAAAAGAGTGGGGTCAATTTTCCCAATTTCGAACCCACGGTCTTGCAACAACTCGGTAAGATGCTCATACCACGCACGTGGGGCTTGTTTAAGGCCATAGAGCGCCTTATCGAGTTGATACACGTGATTGGGGAACTTAGGATCCTCAAACCCCTGGGGTTGTTTGACGTACACCAACTCATTACGAGGACCATTTACAAAAGCACTTTTCACATCCATTTGTTGCAATTTAAAGTTATGATGAGAAGCATAGGCAAGCAACAAACGTATAGATTCAAGGTGATCAACGGGGGCAAAGGTTTCACCATAGTCGATACCCTCGACTTGGGAGTAGCCTTGAGCCACCAAACGAGCCTTGTTGCGGATGACAATTCCATGAGCATCTTGCTTGTTCTGAAAGATCCACTTGGTTCCAATGACATTATGGTTCTCCTTCGTCCTTGGAACCAGACGCCACACCTTGTTGCACTCGAAGTTATGGAGTTCTTCATGCATGGCATTGAGCCAATCAGGGTCTTCGAGCGCCTCATAGACCTTTTGAGGTTCAACACAAGAGACAGACGCTTGATGAGCACAATAGTTTGCTAATTATCTACGAGTGCTTACCCCCTTTGTGATGCTTCCAAGTATATTCTCCATGTGATGCTCTCTAGAAGCAAGCATGGAAGTAACTTTGGCAGCACGACACTCCAATTGTTCTTCAAGTAATAGTTGAGGAGCTATGAGTTGATCATCTTGAGCGTCGTCATGAGATTGATCTTGATCTTGAGCTTGCTCTTGATCTTGAACATGCTCGGGAGAGGGAACTTGGCCATGTGCATCACTTGGCGGATTACCACCATCTAGCGGTTGATCTTGCACTTAGCCTTGTTCATCGGGTTGAGGACCATCACTTTGTTCTTCGGAAGCATGTGGGTCTTGGGTTGGTGATGGTTCCACTTGAGTGGAACATTGTCCTTCTCCATCAGCCACAAGGGGTTCCTCAATGGGTAGGATATGACCAACACCCATTCTTCTTATGGCTTGAGGATGAATTTCATCATCTACATCACAAGTACCACTTTGCTCCACTTGGGAGCCGTTATTTTCATCAAACTCTGTTACATGTCTCCTCAATGAGTTCATTGGACTTGTTGAGGACATGGTAAGCATGAGAGTTTGTAGCATAACCAACAAATATGCCCTCATTAGCTCTAGCTTCAAATTTAGACAAACGAACACCTTCCTTGAGTATGAAACACTTACAACCGAACACCAGGAAGTATTTGAGATTGGCCTTGTTATCGGTAAGTATCTCATATGGAGTCTTGTTCAAGCCTTTGTAGAGATAGAGCCGATTGGATGCATGACAAGCGGTGTTGATGGCTTCGACACAAAAGTTGTACGGAGACTTGAACTCCGCCATCATGGTCCTTGTCGCGTCCATCAATGTCCGGTTCTTTCTCTCCGCCACACCATTTTGTTGAGGGGTATACGGTGCGGCATATTGATGCTTGATCCCCTCATCACTAAGAAACTCATCCAAGGTGGAATTCTTGAACTCGGTGCCGTTGTCACTTCGAATCATCAAGATCTTTGCATCATGTTGTCGTTGAGATTTATTTGCAAAGTTGATGATGGTTTGTTGGGTCTCACTCTTCCTCTTGAAGAAGTATACCCAAGTGTATCTTGAATAATCATCTACAATCACCAAGCAATACTTTCTACCCCCAGGACTATCAAAGGATGGAGGCCCAAAGAGATCCATGTGGAGGAGCTCTAAAGGTCTTGTTGAGTAGATGATAGTGAAGGAAATATGCCCTAGAGGCAATAATAAAGTTGTTATTTATATTTCCTTATATCATGATAAATGTTTATTATTCATGCTAGAATTGTATTAACCGGAAACTTAGTACATGTGTGAATACATAGACAAAACAGAGTGTCCCTAGTATGCCTCTACTAGACTAGCTCATTGATCAAAGATGGTTATGTTTCCTAACCATATACATGAGTTGTCATTTGATCAACGAGATCACATCATTAGGAGAATGATGTGATGGACAAGACCCATCTGTTAGCTTAGCACCATGATCGTTTAGTTTTACTGCTATTGCTTTCTTCATGACTTATACATGTTCCTATGACTATGAGATTATGCAACTCCCGAATACCGTAGGAACACCTTGTGTGCTATCAAACGTCACAACGTAACTGGGTGATCATAAAGATGCTCTACAGGTGTCTCCGAAAGTGTTCGTGATGTTGGCATAGATCAAGACTAGGATTTGTCACTCCGAGTGTCGGAGAGGTATCTCTGGGCCCTCTAGGTAATGCACATCATAATAAGCCTTGCAAGCAAAAGACTAATGAGTTAGTCACGAGATGATGTATTACGGAACGAGTAAAGAGACTTGCCGGTAACGAGATTGAACAAGGTATAGAGATACAGACGATCGAATCTCGGGCAAGTAACATACCAATGACAAAAGGAACAACGTATGTTGTTATGCGGTTTGACAGATAAAGATCTTCGTAGAATATGTAGGAGCCAATATGAGCATCCAGGTTCCGCTATTGGTTATTGACCGGAGATGAGTCTCGGTCATGTCTACATAGTTCTCGAACCCGTAGGGTCCGCACGCTTAACGTTTGATGACGATCGGTATTATGAGTTTATGAGTTTTGATGTACCGAAGGAGTTCGGAGTCCCGGATGAGACCGGGGACATGACGAGGAGTCTCGAAATGGTCGAGATGTAAAGATTGATATATTGGACGACTATATTCGGACATCGGAAAGGTTCCGAGTGATTCGGGTATTTTTCGGAGTATATGGGCCTTATTGGGCCATACGGGAATAGAGGAGAAAGGCCAAAAGGAAGGAGGCGCGCGCCCCCCCTCTGGTCCGAATTGGACAAGGGGTGCAGCCCCCTTTTCCTTCTCCCTCTCCACCTCTTTCCTTCTCTCCTACTCCGGAAAGGAAAGGGGAATCCTACTAGGACATGGGAGTCCTAGTAGGACTCCCCACACTTGGCGCGCCCCCTCTAGGGCCGGCCTCTCCCTTGCTCCTTTATATACGGGGGCAGGGGCACCCTAGGACACACAAGTTGAATTGTTTTAGCCGTGTACGGTGCCCCTCTCCACAGAAACACACCTCGGTCATACCGTTGCAGTGCTTAGGCGAAGCCCTGCGCCGGTAGATACATCATATCTGTCACCACGCCGTCGTGCTGGCGAAACTCTCCCGTGAAGCTCAACTGGATCAAGAGCTCGTGGGACGTCATCAAGCTGAACGTGTGCTGAACGCGGAGGTGCCGTACGTTTGGTGCTTGATCGGTTGGATCGCGAAGAAGTTCGACTACATCAACCGCGTCACTTGACGCTTCCGCTCCCGGTCTACGAGGGTACGTAGACACACTCTCCCCCTCGTTGATATGCATCTAGTAGATAAATCTTGCGTGATCGTAGGAAAATTTTGAAAATACTACGTTTCCCAACAGATAGTTGTGAGAGGGTGAGCTTTCTCATGTAGCTTTCCTTCGATACAAGCACTGCAAGCTCGATCTTTGGCAAAATTAAAATTTGTTAGTCCACGGACATGGTCCCCCTTGAGAAGACTTTCAAAAGATCTCATATTGACATGGGCTAACCGGCGATGCCAAAGCCATCCCACATCAACTTTAGCCATTAGGCAAGTCGCGGTCTTAGTGGGTCGCTCTAAGAAGTTAACCACATAGAGACCGTTCTCGACATGCCCAACAAAGGCTACTTTAAGAGTCTTGCTCCACAAGAGGGCCACGGTATCGATATCAAAGAATGTGGCAAAGCCCATGAGTGCAAGTTGACGAACAGAAAGTAAATTGTATGCAAGGGACTCAACAAGCATGACTTTCTCGATCGTGAGATCATGAGAGACAACAACCTTGCCAAGCCCCAATACCTTAGAAGATGAAGCATCACCCCATTCTACATTGGTGGCCATAGATTAACCTTGGTGCACGTCCACCACCAAGTCTTTGCTTCCGGTCATATGATTTGTGGCTCCACTATAGAGCAACCATGATCCCCCACCGGAAGCAAACTCCTACAAGAGATCAATGCTTGGATTTAGGTACCCATTTTGTAATGGGTCCTTTGAGGTTAGTAACAAGGGTCTTAGGAACCCAAATAGACCATTCAATGTACTCATAATAAGAACCAACAAATTTGGCAAAAACATGTCCATCACTATCACGGCATAAAACATAAGAAGGGTTAAAGTCGTCGGCTTTGTTGGAAGGAGTGCCAGTGTTTTTCTTGACTCCACCACTCTTCACAATGTTCTTCTTCTTCTTAGGAGTACCCTCTCCCTCCTTTACAAAGGTTTGCTTGAGATGAGGGGGTTGCTTGGTCTTGTCATTCTTCTTCTTCTTGGGCTTGGGAGCAAACCCAATTCCTTCCTTCGCCACAACTTCCTTTTGATTGCTCAAAAGATCGTTGAGGTTTTTCTCACCTTGTATGCAAGACACAAGGCCTTTCTCAAGTTGATTCTTTAACTTAGCATTCTCTTCAACAAGATGCACATGCTCGCAACATGGGTTAGTAGCATTTGCATTATCAATTAAAACCATGCGAGGAAAGGTAGCTTTCTCCTTGGTTAGCGAAACTTGAAGTTCATCATGAGACTCTTTGAGGCTAGCATGTACACTCTTCAAGACCTTGTGAGCCTTGTCAAGTGTAACAAACTCCTCCTTGAGTCTAGCATGGTCAACCACAAGCTTTGCCTTCTCGGAATTGAGCACACGAGAGACAACTAAAGCATGATCGAGATCTTTCTTTAATTTAGCATGATCATCGTTGTGTGACTCCTCAAGAGACAAACGAAGACCACGCTCTTCCCCAAGAGCATTAGAGAGATTTGATATCTCATCGGCATAGTCTCGACTATGACCCTCCATTTTAGAAATGGTATCCTCGTGAGCCTCGATCATGTCATTGGCTTCACCAAGTTGTACCAAGAGAGCAACAAAGTGCTTCTTGGGTTTGCCTTTGGGTTTACTCATGAACAACTCAAATTCATTTTCCTCCTCCTCCACCCCCTCACTCTCATCAATACAATATGTCAATGAAGGATTAGTGGTGATGGTAGAATTGATGTTGGGGGTTACATTGTTGGTGGCCTTAGCCATGAGGCATTTGGCAGTGATGTTCTCATTTGGTGAGTCGAAGAGGGATGATCGTGGAGTTGTTGCAATAGCAATGGTGGCCATAGTAACCATCTCATCATCTTCTTCATCATCATAATCCTCAACATATTCTTCTTGGGCCACCAATCCTTTGGGAGGAGTCTTCTTGTTGAAGTTGTTCTTGTTGGGATAAGACTTGGCCTTGTCCTTTTGGATAAGCTTGCCTCCATTGTCTTCTCTTTTCTCATATGGGCAATCTACAACAAAGTGACTCACATTTCCACAATTGTAGCATGTCCTCACTCGTTGCTTGCCCTTGAGGCCACTTGAGTTGTTCTTGTTGAAGTTGGGCCTAGAATTCTTCTTGTTGCCCCAAAATTGTCATGATGCTAGAGCCATGTGCTCATGATAAGCATATTTGGTGTCTTCGGGGCAACACTCATCTTCATCCTCTTCTTCCACACAAGCCTCGGTCTTCAAAGCAAGGTTGGGCTTCTTTGATCGTTGAACTCGCAACACCGCATCGTCGGGGGTCTTATCCAAGATCCTCATGGCAACGAACTCATCCAACACTTCACTTGAGGACAAAGTGTGGAAGTCCGATCTTTGGTGGATGCCGGAGTACATGGCCTTGTGATAAGCATCGTGGCCTTGAGAAACTTGCACTTGATCCAATTGTCATCCGTATCCTTGCTCCCATGATCTCGAAGTGAGACTGCAAGAGTGGTTAATCTCCGATAAAGTTCACGGGGACCTTCATTTTCGATCATGGCAAACTCATCGTCTTCATCTTGCACAACTTCATAGTTTGAGCGTTGAATGCTTGTGTTTCCCATGTAGAAGGAACCAACATGCTCCCATGCTTCCTTGGCCGCGGAGAAGGGTCGAAGATGTGCAATGCCTTCGGGAGGGATAGCTGATGACCCACAAGTGTAGGGGATCTATCGTAGTCCTTTCGATAAGTAAGAGTGTCGAACCCAACGAGGAGCAGAAGGAAATGATAGGCAGTTTTCAGTAAGGTATTTTCTGCAAACACTCAAATTATAGGTATCAGATAGTTTTGTGATAAGGTAATTGGTAGCAAGTGACAAATGGTAAAAGTAAATAAGGTGCAGCAAGGTGGCCCAATCCTTTTTGTAGCAAAGGACAAGCCTGGACAAACTCTTATATAAAGGAAAGCGCTCCCGAGGACACATGGGAATTATCGTCAAGCTAGTTTTCATCACGATCATCTGATTCACGTTTGGTACTTTGATAATTTGGTATGTGGGTGGACCGGTGCTGCCCTTACTTGGACAAGCCTCCCACTTATGATTAACCTCTAATGCAAGCATCCACAACTACAAAAGAAGTATTAAGGTAAACCTAACCATACCCTGAAACATATGGATCCAAATTAGCCCCTTACGAAGCAACGCATAAACTAGGGTTTAAGCTTATGTCACTCTAGCAACCCATCATCTACTTATTACTTCCCAATGCCTTCCTCTAGGCCCAAATAATGGTGAAGTGTCATGTAGTCGACGTTCACATGACACCACTAGAGGAGAGACAACATACATCTCATCAAAATATCGAACGAAGACCAAATTCACATGACTACTAATAGCAAGACTTCTCCCATGTCCTCAGGAACCAAAGTAACTACTCACAAGACATAATATTGTTCGTGATCAGAGGGGTATTAATATGCATAATGGATCTAAACATATGATCTTCCACCAAATAAACCAACTAGCATCAACTACAAGGAGTAATCAACACTACTAGCAACCCACAGGTACAAATCTAAGGTTTGGGTACAGAGATTGGATACAAGAGATGAACTAGGGGTTGAGAGGACATGGTGTTGGTAAAGATGTTGATGAATATAGCCCTCCCCAAGATGGGAGAGTTGTTGGTGATGACGGCGGTGACGATTTCCCCCTCTCGGAGGGAAGTATCCCGGGCAGAACAGCTCTGCCAGAGCCCTAGATTGGTTTCCACCTAGGTTCCGCCTCGAGACGGTGGCGTCTGGTCCCGAAAGCCTCCTTATGATTTTTTCTAGGTCAAAACACCTCATATAGGAGAAGATGGGCATTGGGGGCCTTCCGGATGGCCCATGAGGCAGGGGGGCGCGCCCTGGGAAGGGGGCGCACCCTGGGAAGGGGGCGCGCCCCCCACCCTCGTGGACAGCCGGTGGCCCCCCTCGTGGACTTCTTTCGCCAGATATTTTTTATATTTTCTGAAACGGCGTTCTATTGAGTTCGGGGCTTTTGGAGTTGTGCAGAATAGGTTTCCAGAGTTCGCTCCTTTTCCAGCCCAGAATTCCAGCTGCGGGCATTCTCCCTCTTTATGTAAACCTTGTAAAATAAGAGAGAAAAGGCATAAGTATTGTGACAAAACATGTAAGAACAGCCCATAATGCAATAAATATCAACATATAAGCATGATGCAAAATGGACGTATCAACTCCCCCAAGCTTAGGCCTTGCTTGTCCTCAAGCGAAAGCCGATATCGAAAAATATGTCCACATGTTTAGAGATAGAGGTGTAGATAAAAACAAAATACGGACATGAAGGCATCATGATCATTCTCATAATAGCAACTTAAGTAAATAAAGTCATATGATTCTTATGCTAAAGTAACAAATCATCCACAATATCAAGTATGAATCATAAACTTCGTTGGAAACTAACAAACTTTGATCTCGGTCATTTAAGCAATTGCAATTTATCGTAATATCGGAAAGAGTCAATATAAGAGCTTTTCAGCAAGCCTACATACTCAACTATCATATAGTCTTTCACAATTGCTCACACTCACGCAATAATTATGTTTATGGAGTTTTAATCGGACACAGAGAAACATAGGGGCTTATGGTGTTGCCTCCCAACCTTTTACCTCAAGGGTAATGTCAACAGTAATAGATCATGAAAACTTACATCCAAGTGGGTATATATGTCAGGATCTTTCCAACACAATGTGATTGCGGAAGGATAAAATGTAAAAAGGAAAGGTGGATTTCACCTTGACACTTATAAGAGAGGAATAATAGATAGGCCCTTCGCAGAGGGAAGCAGAGGTTGTCATGTGTTTTTATGGTTGGATGCATAAAGTCTTAGCATAGAAGAACTTATCTTTATATTGCCACTTGTGATAAGGACCTTTATTATGCAGTCTGTCGCTTTTATTACTTCCATATCACAAGATCGTATAAAGCTAATTTCTCCCACACTAATAAATCATACATATTTTAGCGAGTTTGCAACATGACAACTTACTTGGAAGGATCTTTCTCAATCCATAGGTAGGTATGGTGGACTCTCATGGCAAAACTGGGTTTAAGGATATATGGAAGCACAAGTAGTATCTCTACTTAGTGCGAGAAGTTTTGGCTAGCATGAGGGGGAAAGGCAAGCTCAACATGTTGGATGATCCATGACAATATACTTTATTTCGGATATAAGAAGACATAACTCATTATGTTGTCTTCCTTGTCCAACATCAACTCTTTAGCATGTCATACTTTAATGAGTGCTCACAATCATAAAAGTTGTCCAAGATAGTATATTTGTATGTGAAGCCTCTCTTCTTTTATTACTTCCTATTAATTGCAACGATGACCAAAACTATGTTTGTCAACTCCCAACAACTTTTATTTATCATACTCTTATATGTGAAGTCATTACTTCCAACAAGATCGATATGATCTCTTTGATACTCTTTATGTTTTCTTTCTTTTTATCATGACCCAAGTGAGGAAATCAAGCCCTTGACTCAACACTAATCTTTATTATATAGCTCATGGACTCGATTACAAAGGATAAAGCTCACAAAGCAAAAGCTCACAACTAGATCATGCTAACTTTATTCTACTAGATCAAGATACTACCAAAAGGATCGAACTAAGTAAAACGGTAAAGATAGGAGTGATGGTGATACGATACCGGGGTCACTCCCCCAAGCTTGGCAGATGCCAAGGGGAGTGCCCATACCCATATGATTTTGTCTCCTTCTTCGGGGGTGGTGATGATGGCTTCTTCCTTAACTTGCACTTAAGGATAGAATTTTGCTCCTTTAGATCATTGATCTCTTGCTCAAGATTTAATATCTTCTTGCATAGTGCCTGCTTGCTTTCCTGCAAGTGGTTAAAAGGGATAAATTCGATCTTAGGTTTCTTTACTCTGTCGGGGAGGCTTGACTTTTTGAACTCCACGTGCATGTCTCCAGGTTGAGGTAGCGGGACTTCGTCTTCATCTGAGCTAATCCAATCCTTCATCTTTGAATCATGGTCTTCTTCTTCTTTCGTGGTCCAACCATAATGCTCCCAGTCCCCATACACCTTAGGGTCAGCGAGGGAATCAGCCACATAGCTTTCTCCCTCCGAATCCTGGGACGAGATTTAGCTTTTATCTGTGGTAGAAACAGCTTGAAACGAAAACAGAGGATTTTTGCGTGATACAGAGGTCAAAACCTTCGGGAGTATATATAATGAATTTTCACCGACCAAAAGGAGTAACCCACAAGAAAACGGAGTCCAGGGGACATACGGAGTGCCCACGAGGCAGGGGGCGCGCCCTCCACCCTCGTGGACGCCTCGTGTACCCTCCGGACTGCTTCTTATTTTTCTAATTTTCTAAATATTCCAAAACGGAGAAAAATTGCCTTTAAAATTGTTTTGGAGTCGGTTTACTTACCGTATCACATACCTCTTCCTTTTCGAAGGCTGAATCGTTCTGAAAAGTGTCCCTTATGTATTCCTCCGGGGTTACGGTTTCAATAATATTGGTTTCAACATTTATAGGATTACCTGAGATATAATGTTTGATTCTTTGACCGTTCACCACCTTCAGATTTGTGCCTTCGAAGTTGTTGATTTTTATGGCACCGGAACGATAGACCTCCTCGATAACGTAAGGTCGTTCCCACTTGGAGAGAAGTTTTCCTGCAAAAAACCTTAAATGAGAGTTGAATAGCAAGACATAATCTCCTACGTTAAACTCACGCTTTTGTATCCTTTTGTCATGCCATCTTTTAACTTTTTCTTTAAACAGTTTCACATTATCATAGGCCCGGGTTCTCCATTCATCGAGAAGCTAATATCAAATAGCATCTTCTCACCAACAAGTTTGAAATCATAACTGAGCTCTTTTATAGCCCAATATGCCTTATGTTCTAGCTCAAGAGGTAAGTGACAAGCTTTTCCATATACCATCTTATATGGAGACATACCCATAGGATTTTTTAATGCAGTTCTATAGGCCCATAATGCATCATCAAGTTTCTTGGACCAATTATTCCTAGACCTATTAATTGTCTTTTGCAAGATTAGTTTCGACTCCCTATTACTTAGTTCTACTTGACCGCTAGTCTGTGGGTGATAGGGGGATGCAATTCTATGGTTGACATCATATTTAGCAAGCATCTTACGGAAATCACCATGAATAAAGTGTGAACCACAATCGGTCATTAGATATCTAGGGACTCCAAACCTCAAAAAAATAACTTCTTTAAGCATCTTAATAGAGGTGTTGTGATCAGCACTACTAGTTGGAATAGCCTCTACCCACATAGTAATGTAATCAACAACAACTAAAATATGTGTGTACCCATTAGAGGCAGGAAATGGTACCATATAATCAAAGCCCCAAACATCAAATGGTTCAGTAACAAGTGAATAATTCATAGGCATTTCTTGACGTCTACTAATATTACCAATTCTTTGACATTCATCACAAGATAAGACAAACTTACGGGCATCCTTGAAGAGAGTAGGCCAATAAAAACCGGATTGCAATACCTTGTGTGCAGTTCTATCTCCCTTATGGTGTCCTCCATAAGCTTTGGAGTGGCACTTGCGTAGGATTTGTTCCTCTTCATGCTCAGGTACACAACGTCTAATAATACCATCTACTCCTTCTTTATAAAGATGTGGGTCATCCCAGAAGTAATGTCTCAAATCATAGAAGAACTTTTTCTTTTGCTGGTATGTGAAACTAGGAGGTATAAACTTAGAAACAATATAATTAGCATAATCAGCATACCATGGAGCAGTACGAGAAGTATTTATGATAGCTAGTTGTTCATCAAGAAAGCTATCATCAATAGGTTGTGGGTCATCAAGTATATTCTCTAACCTAGACAAGTTATCTACTACGGGGTTCTCGGACCCCTTTCTATCGATAATATGCAAGTCAAATTCTTGTAGCAAGAGAACCCATCTAATAAGTCTAGGTTTAGCATCTTTCTTTTCCATAAGGTACTTGATAGCAGCATGATCAGTGTGAATAGTTACTTTAGAATCAACGATATAGGGTCTAAACTTATCACAAGCAAATACAACTGCTAAAAATTCTTTCTCAGTTGTGGCATAATTTCTTTGGGCACTATTTAGAGTTTTACTAGCATACTGGATAACATTCAATTTCTTATCAACTCTCTGCCCTAGAACAGCACCTACAGCATAATCACTAGCATCGCACATAATTTCAAAGGGTAAATTCCAGTCAGGAGGCTGGACAATAGGTGCAGAGATTAATGCTTTCTTAAGTATTTCAGATGCTTCTAGACAATCATCATCAAAGACAAAAGGAATATCTTTCTGTAAGAGATTAGTCAAAGGCCTGGAGATTTTGGAGAAGTCCTTTATGAACCTCCTATAAAACCCAACATGATCAAGGAAATTTCGTATACCTTTGATGTCCTTAGGGCATGGCATCTTTTCAATAGCATCAACCTTAGCTTTGTCAACTTCAATACCTCTTTCAGAAATTTTATGTCCCAAGACGATGCCTTCATTAACCATAAAGTGGCACTTCTCCCAATTCAAGACAAGATTAGTGTCTTCACATCTCTGCAAAACTCGATCAAGGTTGCTTAAGCAATCATCACAAGAAGTTCCGTAAACAGAGAAATCATCCATGAAAACCTCAACTATCTTTTCACAAAAATCAAATAATATAGCCATCATGCATCTTTCAAAGGTAGCAGGTGCATTACATAAACCAAAAGGCATACGTCTATAAGAAAAGGTACCGAAAGGACAAGTAAAAGTGGTCTTTTCTTGATCCCCTTTTGACACGGGTATTTGAGAGAAACCAGAATAACCATCTAGAAAGTAGAAATGAGTATGTTTGGCTAACCTTTCTAGCATTTGATCAATAAATGGCAAGGGGTAATGATCTTTCTTAGTAGCTTTATTTAACTTACGGAAATCAATTACCATCCTATAACCTGTAACTATTCTTTGCAGGATCAATTCATCTTTATCATTGGGAACGACAGTCATACCTCCCTTCTTAGGAACACAATGGCAGGACTTACCCACTGACTATCAGCAACTGGATAGATAATACCTGCCTCTAGAAGCTTTAGTATTTCCTTTCTTACCACTTCTTTCATCTTAGGATTTAACCGTCGCTGATGATCAATAACCGGTTCAGAATTTTCTTCCAATTTTATCTTGTGTTGGCATATAGTGGGACTAATGCCCTTAAGATCATCGAGAGTATATCCAATAGCAGCACAATGCTTCTTCAGAGTTTTCAATAGTTTTTATTCTTCCTGATATGAAATGTTAGCACTAATAATAACAGTATATATCTTCTTTTCATCCAGATAAACATACTTAAGATTATCAGGTAAAGGTTTAAGTTCAAACACGTGATCACCCTTGGGTGGAGGAGGATCCCCTAGGATTTCAACAGGCAAGTTGTTTTTCAATACGGGTCCCTGTGTAAGGAATATTTCACCTATCTCCCTTCTCTTATTCATATGCATATCATTTTTGTGGTCTAGCAAGTATTGTTCTAAAGGGTCATTAGGTGGCACGGCAATAGAAGCAAGACCAATAATTTCATCGTTACTGGGTGGTGCCATTTCAAGGGGTTGTCTACGGAATTTAGCAAAGTTAAAATCATGAGACATATCTCCTAATCCAACAGTAACAATATCTTTCACGCAGTCTATCTTGGCATTAACAGTATTCAAGAAGGGTCTGCCCAATATAATGGGACAGAATTCATCTTGTGTGGAACTAAGAATAAGAAAATCAGCAGGGTATTTAACCTTCCCACACAAGACTTCAACATCTCTAACAATCCCAACTGGTGAAATAGTGTCTCTATTAGCAAGCTTCATAGTAACATCAATCCCTTCTAACTCAACAGGTACAATATCATGCATAATTTCGTTGTACAAATCAAGAGGGATAATACTCGCACTAGCACCTACGTCACATAAACCATGATAGCAATGATCTCCTATCTTAACAGATATAACAGGCAAGCCTACAGCAGGTTTATGTTTATTCCTAGCATTGGGTTTGGCTATTCTAGCAGACTCTTCTTGGAGGTAAATAACATGTCCATCTAAATCCTCTACGAAGAGATCTTTAACCATAGCAACACTAGGTTCAACTTTAATTTGCTCAAAGGGTGTAGGTGTTCTAGTATTACTCTTATGAACTATAGTTGAAGCTTGAGCATGATCCTTTATCCTAACAGGGAAAGGTGGTTTCTCAATATAAGCGATAGGAATAACATGATCAACATTATAAGTGATAGTCTTTTCTTCAACTTTAATAGGTTCAACTACTTTTACTTCAATAGGGGGGTGGTATTTAAACCACTTCTCCTTGGGGAGATCAACATGAGTAGCAAAAGATTCATAGAAAGAAGCTACTATCTCAGAGTCAAGTCCATATTTAGTGCTAAACTCACGGAAAACATTGGTGTCCATAAAAGCTTTTACACAATCGAACTTAGGGGTCATACCTGACTCCTTACCTTCTTCGAGATCCCAATCTTTAGAGTTGCGTTTAATTCCTTCCAATAAATCCCATTTGAATTCAATAGTCTTCATCATATAAGAGCCAGAACAAGAAGTATCGAGCATGGAGCAATTATTAAGAGAAAGCCGAGCATAAAATTTTTGAATAATCATTTCTCTTGAGAGCTCATGATTGGGGCATGAATATAACATTGACTTAAGCCTCCCCCAAGCTTGAGCGATGCTTTCTCCTTCGTGAGGCCATAAATTATAAATATAATTACGATCACAATGAACCTGGTGCATAGGGTAGAAATTCTGATGAAATTCCAACTTCAGACGATTATAGTTCCATGATCCCATATCATCGCATAGCCTAAACCATGTCAATGCATCTCCCTTCAAAGATAAAGGAAAGACCTTCTTCTTGATAACATCCTCGGGCATACCTACAAGCTTAAACAATCCACAAACTTCATCCACATAGATTAGGTGTAAGTCGGGATGCAGTGTTCCATCTCCTATAAAGGGATTTTCAAGCAGTTTCTCTATCATACCCGAAGGAATCTCAAAGCAAACATTTTCAATAGGTGCAGTAGGTTGAGGAGCAACTCTTTGCTCTTCTGGTCGGGGTGAAGATACCCCGAACAAGCCCCTCAAAGGATTTTGAGCAATACTAACAAGTGACAATAAATTTCAGCACACTATATAAATTTTTCCTTACCAAATTCCACTTACCAAAGGCGCTTCACTCCCTGGCAACGGCGCCAGAAAAGAGTCTTGATGACCCACAAGTGTAGGGGATCTATCGTAGTCCTTTCGATAAGTAAGAGTGTCAAACCCAACGAGGAGCAGAAGGAAATGATAGGCACTTTTCAGTAAGGTATTTTCTGCAAGCACTGAAATTATAGGTAACAGATAGTTTTGTGATAAGGTAATTGGTAGCAAGTGACAAACGGTAAAAGTAAATAAGGTGCATCAAGGTGGCCCAATCCTTTTTGTAGCAAAGGACAAGCCTGGACAAACTCTTATATAAAGGAAAGCGCTCCCGAGGACACATAGGAATTATCGTCAAGCTAGTTTTCATCACGATCATCTGATTCGCGTTCGGTACTTTGATAATTTGGTATGTGGGTGGACCGGTGCTTGGGTGCTGCCCTTACTTGGACAAGCCTCCCACTTATGATTAACCTCTAATGCAAGCATCCGCAACTACAAAAGAAGTATTAAGGTAAACCTAACCATAGCCTGAAATATATGGATCCAAATTAGCCCCTTACGAAGCAACGCATAAACTAGGGTTTAAGCTTATGTCACTCTAGCAACCCATCATCTACTTATTACTTCCCAATGACTTCCTCTAGGCCCAAATAATGCTGAAGTGTCATGTAGTCGACGTTCACATGACACCACTAGAGGAGAGACAACATACATCTCATCAAAATATCGAACGAAGACCAAATTCACATGACTACTAATAGCAAGACTTCTCCCATGTCCTCAGGAACCAAAGTAACTACTCACAAGACATAATATTGTTCATGATCAGAGGGGTATTAATATGCATAATGGATCTAAACATATGATCTTCCACCAAATAAACCAACTAGCATCAACTACAAGGAGTAATCAACACTACTAGCAACTTACAGGTACCAATCTGAGGTTTAGGTACAGAGATTGGATACAAGAGATGAACTAGGGTTTGAGAGGAGATGGTGCTGGTGAAGATGTTGATGAAGATAGCCCTCCCCAAGATGGGAGAGTTGTTGGTTATAACGGTGGTGTCGATTTCCCCCTCCCGGAGGGAAGTATCCCCAGCAGAACAGCTCTGCCGGAGCCCTAGATTGGTTTCCACCTTGGTTCCGCCTCGAGACGGCGGCGTCTGGTCCCAAAAGCCTCCTTATGATTTTTTCCAGGTCAAAACACCTCATATAGGAGAAGATGGGCATCGGGGGCCTTCCGGCTGGCCCACGAGGCAGGGGGCACGCCCTGGGAAGGGGGCACCCCCCCCCCCTCCCACCCTCGTGGACAGCCGGTGGCCCCCCTCATGGACTTCTTTCGCCAGATATTTTTTATATTTTCTTAAATGGCGTTCTGTTGAGATTCAGGGCTTTTGGAGTTGTGCAGAATAGGTTTCCAGAGTTTGCTCCTTTTCCAGCCCAGAATTCCAGCTGCCGGCATTCTCCCTCTTTATGTAAACCTTGTAAAATAAGAGAGAAAAGGCATAAGTATTGTGACAAAACATGTAAGAACAACCCATAATGCGATAAATATCAACATATAAGCATGATGCAAAATGGATGCATCAATAGCCTCTTGAAGAATGCAAAGAATAGACTCGTTGAATTGATGATCCGCAGCTTCTCTTGGAGTTAAGTTGTAAGGATCATGCGGGTAGAAAACTTGCTCAATGGTTCTCCAAAGAGTAGTAGAACAATGATTAAAATGACGTTTAAACCGAAACGTCCAAGTAGCAAAATCAGAATTTTTCACAAACTTAGGAGCAGGACCAACCGAATTTAAATGCGAAGTAGGAACGGTGTAGGGGAACGCAGCATAAAACAAAAAAATTCCAACCTACGCACCAGCCCAGGACCACTATGGAGACTGCATACATGGTTTGATCCTTTTCGTTACCGACTCGTAGCGCAGCGGGAAGTAGAGTCGATGACGATCGGCGGTGTAGATCCCCGCATCTAGGATTTACAACCTCCCAACTGCGAGGATGTATACCCTCATCTGCTCCTCAGATAGCCCTCCGGGAGGCGGTCGAACAGCCCCCCCGGACGGTGTCACGGACAGCCCTTCGGGAGGACCTTCGAAACTCGAACGGTCACTCGGACAGCCCTTCGGGAGGACCTTCAAAACTTGGACGGTCACACGGACAGCCCTTCGGGAGGCACTCATGAACTAAGACCGAAACTACGATCTCTCTACAGAGATGCACACATACGGTGTCATCTATCCGGCAGGGCTTCGCCGTCCAGAACTAGTTCCTGCCTGAACCCAGACAGCCTTACGGCTCTACGAAACTCTTTTCGTGGGAGGGAGAGAAGAAGCCAGATCATTGCATGGCACTTGTATGTGAGAAGGGATGAGGTTTGGGCAGCCCCCTCACCTCCTATTTATAGGGAAACCAAGGGGTAGGATGGGTATTATGAAATACCAAAAGTGCCCCCACTTTATGTCACACACAAAGGATATAAAAGGCATAAAGGGATGACAAGTGGAGCCTCATGGAGGAGCTGCACCCTCCAACGTCCCACCTTCATGGGGGGCCCCGAAAGGGGGTTCCTTGATCCCCAAGTCCTTCTAGAAGCCTTTTGGGAAAAGCCCCAAAAGGTGGCTTTCCGTAAATATCCAAAAAAGTACTTTCACTATTCACGACGACATTTTTCAGCGTCCGTTCGAACTGAAAATATTTATGTGGGCTTAGAACATTTCCAGTACCCACCAAAATGATTTTCAACGCGTTCCGAAACAATTCCGGTTTAGTGATTTTCATCTGCGAAAAGCATCTGAAGTGGTTCCGGCAGCTCCGGAGCATATCCGGTTATTATCTCGGAAAATTCCAGAAAGCTTCCAGAATGATTCTGGCACCCTCCAAGAATTATCAGGTATGTGCCGAAACCAATTTGACTTAATGGTATCCCCTGAAACAACTTTTCAGTTTCATCGAAACTCATCCGATGACCTCTCTCTACGGAACCTTTTCCGCTGTCCGAAACTTTTCCGGTGTCCAAAACTTTTTCGGTGATTTTCTCTCAGACTCCTTGTCTAGTATTCAGCAGATAGATGACCCTTAAGCGTGTGACCCTATAGGTTCGGTGAAGTATAGACATGACCGGAACCCTTTCTGATCAATGATCAACATCGGAGCCGTGGACACCCATATTGACCCCTATACCCACACGAATGAATATTCGAGTGAACCTCCAGTTGCCGTGTGCTATTCCTGTTGCTTCGTGATATGTTACAAATACCCGAGGTGAGACATGTTTGGCATTCCCGTGGATCAACAACTTGTCCACTATGCTAGTTACCTCGTTACCGGTATTGTTCTCTTTTCTCGTTTCCGTGCTCCGGCATCCCTGTGATCAAATCACACTGTGTCTGGACAGACGGTGATGGATACCGTAACACCGAGAGGGCCCAAAGATATCTCTCCATCGTCGGAGGAGCAAATCCCAATCTTGAGCTATCAAGTTACTTGACATACTTTTCCATGAACCCGTAAGCCGCCGTAATAGCCACCCATTTACGGATGACGTTTAACAAACCCCAAAGTTCATGAAGCAAGCACGCAGAAACTTGATACTCTCATGGTCTAAGGAATCATGCAAACGTTAACCATCTCTGTGTTATTTACCATTAACTTGTGATGAATGAATCTCATAGCATAACATCAATCCAGGTCGATTCAACACAAATGTTCTCTTAACATTGTGCCCTCAAAGTTGCTGGCATAGACATGCCCATGATTGGGAAAACATAATCATCATGCAAAACTTGAGCTAGTCTTAGAGGCATGACTAGGAATACATTTTACCATTTATTATTCCACACATGCACATGGGTTTTCCCAGAGCCTTTATCGATATACGGGCTCGGGAACCACAGCAGTTATAGCATGGAACATAAACATAATTATGAACTTGGAGATAAATAATAGCATTTATTATTGCCTCTAGGGCATATCTCCTACAGACTCCCACTTGCACTAGAGTCAATAATCTAGTTAATGCTAATGCACTTCACACCTGTGGCACATCGGTGTAAATATGCTTCGCTTGTGGTATAGCCTGATGTCCGACGGATTCGACAACTTCAGCTTCGTGTCTATCTCTGCATATCCTCGCGTTTTCACGCTTTCACAAAATTCATATTTTGTGCGGACTTGGCTTTTATGTATGTGAATCACAGGTCGAACCTGGATTCCTCAGACTGAGTTATGGAGAAACTACCTGCAGCAGTGACCCATAGACAAAAGCCATCTTGGAACCATACTAAGTTCATGAATGAACTATATGATTCAACATCTTGTTTGTCGCTTCTAAAGCGTCAACATACTTAGTCATTTGTTATAGAATTCACCACAGTATCCTGTTGGGAACAATTTCCAACTACCGTGCCACCATATTGTGTATTACACAAAACCCAGGTTGTATCGATGTAACATTTTACAACGAACTCTTCACGATCTCTGCTTGCGAGAAAATATATCATCAGTACTTACTCTAGTACTTAATGACATATTTCACTGTTGTCCCATGATCAGTACTTTGATCACTTTAGTATCCATACCCGCAACACCTTGGGAGTATCGGACATATCTGGTTGTTTTACATACCATGGAATACATGATTAATCCAAACACAAAAGTGTGTGGAATCTGCATCATATATTTTGCTCATCAGTGTTTTGGGACACCGAGTCTTGCAAAAAAACTCTTCCATGTGACTCCGGCAAGAATCACTCCTTGGCGGTTTTAAATGCTAAAAGGTTTTAGCACCTTGTCAATATGTATTCATTGCTTAGCCCTATTAGGTAAATCTATCTCCATAGATCATTATGCCTAATATTGAGTCTATTTAGCCTAAGCACTTCATCAAAAAACTAATATCAAATGAAGTCCTAATTCGTGTCAAGAAATTTATTTCCAATTAACAATGTGTCAAGCACACAAGGTTTTTAGAAATATTATTACGCTCCCACTTACTTTCTTGAATTACAAGCATCTTCGTTACCCATTGATGAAGTCAAACCCCTTTGACCATTTCATTAAAGCACGAAGATTCCAACTCCATTTTGCTCTCTTCTGTCCATCGCTGGAACTCTGAAGTTTGCACCCTTACTAGCATCCTCTGGATAGACAAAATGCCTTGGACTGTAACACATGCAAGTCCTTGGTTTCATTTCCATCAGATGGAAATCCTATTGTCATCCATGTTTCATATCTCATGATTGAAATATGTATTAATTGCTAGTTCAACCCGAACCGACTTTAAGCATCGCTACGATGAAAACAACTTCATCGTAGTCAACTCTTGAACTTGTTATTTCAACAAGTCGAGATTTATGGATAAAACATTTTTTATCCGTATCAGTTTTAAGTTCCATAAATATTCATTAGACTCTAAGTCTTCCGAAAGGTGTATCAAGGTTTTAATCTTGAATCACTTATATGGAAACTAACTCGGGTTGTATTGGCATTTAGCCAATTCCGGAGTCAGGGCCCATCAACGCTTCCTTGTGTATCATAGGTATAATGTTGTCTAACAACAATATATCGTTTGCGCACCTGAGAGGTTTGCACGAGCCTTGCCTACGTGGTTCAGCTGCAAGTTCGACCGAAGTTCATACATTTTATTGTAGAGACTTCTGTATCTGTCGCAATAGGAAACTCGGGAATTACTTCCAAGGTCTCTTTCCTTTGATCAGATGACGAAGATACTGTTTATCTCGTCGAGTTGCACTATTCTCCCACTCACCTTTTTGAAAGAACCATTCTCTTTAAAAGCACACCGTTTCGCGGCAAAACTATTTGCCTCGGTATAGTGAGGGAGGAATACCCAACATTTTGGTATAACCTACAAAGTAGCACTTGTCTGATTTGGAATAGGTTTGTAACCTTTTACACAAGTCCCATATTCCAAATGTTAAGAAAAGATATAACATGGTTTGGCGTACCATACCATGGCTTCATTTCAACAGACCCGATGTAGCTCTTTTCAGTGTAAAAACCACAGTCTCTAAAGCATCACTTTAAAAGGGATAATGGCAATTTTATTTATGTCTTCTTTGACCTTACCATGTCATAAATGGTTAGATTACATCTCCACGGACTTTTCACTTGCAGTGGTGTTCCGGGAGGTGCAAGTCATGAAACCCCTTTCACAACTCATTAGACATTCGCTAAACATGTAACTCAAATATTCCTTTGTGCAATCAAATTGCAGAAACATAATTTTCTTGTTACAATAACTTCTACTTCATTTTTGAAAACCTTTCGAATGATTTCAAAAGATCCAGACTTATGTCTCATCAAGTAAATATCCATATATCTACTTGAGTCATTTCTGAAGATAAATAAATCCACCACTTGCAACAACATTTATTGAACTACACACATCAAAATGTATGATAACCAATAAGTTTGTTGCTTGTTCCTTATGGCCTGTGAATGGTATTTCAGTCACTTCACTTTTCGGAGGAAAGTTGCAAGTGCCAGATGATTCATAATCAAACGACTTCAAAATCCATCATAATGGAATTTTCCATGCGGGTTTCTCCAATGTGACCAAATGCAGTGCCACACATGTGTGGTATTCTCATAGTCTTGCGACATTTAGCGTCAGCGTTATGGATGTATCATTTTACCATCAATATTCATAACATACATCCCATCTTGGATGGAAGCAT
Source organism: Secale cereale (assembly GCA_902687465.1). Lineage (NCBI taxonomy): Eukaryota > Viridiplantae > Streptophyta > Magnoliopsida > Poales > Poaceae > Secale > Secale cereale. The sequence goes on from LR738710.1 coordinate 161,126,350, forward strand.
AGCCCTTCATGTTATTCATAATACTTAACAACAATTGTTGTTTTTATGAACAACTCTTTTGCAACAAACATTGTGCAATGGGCTAGAGTGTAAGAAACTCTAAAATGAATTATGAAAGTAAACATAGAGGTAATATATTAATATCATTATTCATAACATACATCTCATTCACAATGAAAGTATGGCTCTTCTGTTATTCATAACATCGAACATCAAAAGTTCTCTTATGAACAACCTTCTTGCAAGATACTTTATGCAATGGGCTAGAGTGTATAAAAATCTAAAATGTTTTATGAAAATAAATACATAGGGTAATACACCGATGGAAGATATAGTAACATTTACTATGTTCCATGTGTGTATCTAAACCTCATTCCTGGACAGTCTTTCGGGCAGTAGTAGTTCTTGCATGGATTCGTAACAGAATGCAATCGAGCGGGTATCTTTGTGATAAACTCACAATACCCAAGAATTAGTGATTAACAAGTTTAATCATAATTCCCAAGAACTATTTTTTCTGACCAGCCTTCTATACATCAATAACTCGTATGACATTCATACATATGAGCTGGATATTCCAGTCTTCATTCTTTTTGCCTTTATACTTCTAGCAGTTTAACTTTCAGTATTTCTCCTACTCTCACAAGAAGCACTCAACCTAAGAGTAGCGTTAGCCCCGGACTTCCTAGGCGTGAAAGTTTCACTAACACCCTTCGGACACTTCCTTTCTCTTTAAGTTGTTGTTTTATTCACCTTTCATCATATGACAGGCGTTCTTCTGGATTCCTCTCTTATCAGTCTAATGCATAGTAAACTCCTTTACTAATAGTTTGCAAACAAACATTGCTTTGGATATCTCATGTCTTTTAGCCTTTGTTTGTCTCTGAAAATGTTTTTCAGATTCCATGAATATCACATAACTATCCAAACTTTCGATGTTCGGGTCTCATGGAAGCAAACATATTGCACTTGACTGAAACGGAATTCTAGCTTTTGGATCGAAGGACGAGAGTCACATGATCCATAGCATAAGCGAGAGAATACCGAAAGTATGCGATAGGACAAAGTCCTTCTCGGCACTTTTGAGGACAATCCTCACATTACGTTACCAACCATAAAGATTTAACCAGATATTTAATAGCTATTCAATTTTAACAGGGAAGGTGGAAACGCGAGCCATTATTCTACAACTATTATGCATATAACACTTAGACAGTGTCCATAATTAATTGCACTGAGAATTTAAACAAGTTAATTCTAAAGCACGCTCCCACTCAAATCAATATCTCTCATAATTGATTGTGAGTGATTCAAGATCCGTATTTCAATTGTTCTCCATTGGTGTAACACCACTGATGACGAAAATCTCAACCGGTAGGCCAACATGCCAATCACATCTCTATGTGACTCTTGTTCATCTTTCGATGCGAGTGTTCCGAGCTCATGACGGTCATGCCTGAACGTCAAGTCAACCAAGTGATCTCGCTGCGAGGTCTCAACTCACCCGCCTCACACATCCCTAATCATTCGTACCCGTGTGACACGGCGCACCCCAAAAAGATAGGTGTCGTGACGGTGCTACACTTGGGAGAACACTAACTACTTGATATTTTTGTGAGATATCACCCTAATAAAAGCAGACTAGCGCGCAATCAAGAAGGGTGCATTAAGAGGGATAAACATCTCAGGCAATTCATAATAGCATGATATGGTATAGCCTCTTCCGACGGAGAAGTCAAGTATTTCTTCGTCTTCGGCATTCTCGCCGGTGTTCACCTTCGCGAAGATTGCCACCACCTTGTCGATGCACCAGATAATATTGCTATCTCTATAGCTAATAAAATAATGCATTACACAAGGTTGACACGCGGGTCATTTGAAGTGCAATCATATGGCTCCAGCCATCATGCCAAATCATGACACGCAGGTCATGTTAATCAATTTACATCATATAGACATCTCATACATAATCAAATTATTATGAGCATTGCTATACCACATCATATGCACATGCAAACCCTCCTGCAAAACCAAGTTAGACGTCTCTAATCGGTTCATGCAAAAACTTGTTTTACGTGGCTTCTAAGGTTTCGAAACAAACCGAAGTTACCAACGTCCATCATCAAGTATGATAATTCAAGCGCTAGATTAACTTATCGGGGTGTATGAAACACGAGATAATAAAATCTCGAGCCCCACATTGAACTTCGTCATACGCATGACCGCCGTGCAGATCATATCTGCATTGCCCTTTAGTCTGCTAAATTTCATCTTTCTTTTTAACTACGGTGGAATTCAATGAACTGTTAGCACTTCGTTGATCAATCAGGATCGCGGATTGCCGGAACATTGAAACTCCACCATACTGTTATCAAGATCAGAAATATGCAAATTCCAGGGAAGCAACAAGAACATCGGGTCACAGATTTCATCTGTCACCCGCATAAATAATTTTCAGCAATAGATCTCATCTACTACCTAATTATATTATGCAACACCCATACATCTCTATGTATTCTAGATCGCAACCTGCATCTACGCATAGCACAGCTCATGATGCCACTGTAGGGGAACGCAACAGAAAACAAAAAAATTCCAACCTACGCACCAGCCCAGGACCACTATGGAGACTGCATACATGGTTTGATCCTTTTCGTTACCGACTCGTAGCGCAACGGGAAGTAAAGTCGATGACGATCGGCGGTGCAGATCCCCGCAGCTAGGATTTACAACCTCCCAACCGCGAGGATGTATACCCTCATCTGCTCCTCAGACAGCCCTCCGGGAGGCGGTCGAACAGCCCCCCCCCCCTCGGACGGCGATCCGGATTGCGAATAAACACCCACTATAATCATATAGGAAAAAGAAAACGTTGATAACTACACGTGCATACCTCTGAAAACTTCGCAGGGGGAAACAACAGATTTCTCATCGCGGGTGGGAGAGAAAGCGTGGGAGAGAGAGAGAGGGAGAGAGAGGGAGGGAGGGAGGGAGGGAGGGAGGGAGGGAGAGAAAGAGAGAGACGCCTTAGGATTAACCGCATTCAGACACATTTTGGTTTGTGTGAACACCGAGGCCACCGCCGGCGGGGGTGAGAAGGATGATAAGCAACAACATAAATATGATGCCTCGCTAAAATAAAGGAGATGGACCTATTATGGTCTTGAGTGATGGTTGTTGGGTTAAGAGCGTGTTTTATGTTTTTTCTCCCGTTGCAATGCACGAGCTCTTTTGCTAGTTCCACAAATATGCCTTTGAGGCGCCTTTTGTGTTTTCCTATTTCAAATAAAGTCATATATGTTGACCAAACTTTAATCGGTGATATCAAGCTCATTTTAAGTTTAAATGACTTGATTCTTTTTCAATGTTTTCATTTGAGGTCCTCTGTCCAGTAGTATTGTGTTTACACTTTTGTGATCTTCTTAAATAGGGTAGTGTCGGGCCCATGGGACCGGGGTGTTGGAGATATGCCCTAGAGGCAATAATAAAAGCATTATTATTATATCTCCTTGTTCATGATAATTGTCTGTTATTCATGCTTGAATTGTATTGTACGGAAACAGCGATACATGTGTGAATACATAGACCAAAATGAGTCCCTGGTAGGCCTCTAGTAACCAGCTCGTTGATCAACAGATGGTCACGGTTTCCTGACCATGGACATGAGATGTCAGTGATAACAGGATCACATCATTAGGAGAATGATGTGATGGACAAGACCCAAACTTGAGCATAACACGAGATCGTATAGTTCGTAATGCATAAGCTTTTCAGTGTCAAGTATTTATTCCTTAGACCATGAGGTTGTACAACTCCCGGATACCGTAGGAGTGCTTTGGGTGTGCCAACCGTCACAACGTAACTGGGTGGCTATAAAGGTACGCATCGGGTATCTCCGAAAGTATCTGTTGAGTTGGTACGAACCGAGACTGGGATGTTGTCACTCCGTATGACGGAGAGGTACCTCTGGGCCCACTCGGTAATACATCATCATAATGAGCTCAATGTGACTAAGTGGTTAGTCACGAGATGATGGATTACGGATCGAGTAAAGAGACTTGCCATGACGAGATTGAACAAGGTATCGGGGATACCGACGATCGAATCTCGGGCAAGTACTGTACCGATGGACAAAGGGAATAACATACGGGATTGAGTGAATCCTTGACACAGTGGTTCATCCGATGAAGATCATCGAGGAACACATGGGAACCAACATGGGTATCCAGATCCCGCTGTTGGTTATTGACCGGAGAATGGTCTCGGTCATGTCTACGTGTCTCCCGAACCCGTAGGGTCTACACACTTAAGGTTCGGTAACGCTAGGGTCATAGAGATTAATGCACGTGGAAACCCGAAAGTTGTTCGGAGTCCCGGATGAGATCCCGGACGTCACGAGGAGTTCCGGAATGGTCCGGAGGTAAAGATTGATATATGGGAAGTCCAGTTTCGGCCAACGGGTGATCTCCGGGGGTCACCGGGAGCGTCCCGGGACCACCGGAGGGGCCCCGGGGGTCCACCGGGTGGGCCACCCATCCCGGTGGGGGCCCTAGGCCGCAAGGGGATGCGTGCAGCCCTCTGGGCTAGCGCACCACAAGGGGGCCCCACCTCCCCATGCGCATAGGGATAAAACCCTAAAGGGGAGGGGGGCTCCACTTGCCTTGGGGGGCAAGGACTCCTCCGTGGCCGCCGCGCCCCCTTGCAGATTGGATCTGCAAGGGGCTGGCGCCCCCCCTGGCCCCCTATATATATGTAGGGGGGGAGAGGGCAGCCGCACCTCAGCCCTGGCGCCTCTCCCCCTCCCGTCACACCTCCCAACTCCTTTGCAGGGCAGCCCGGCGAAGCCCTGCTGCGATCTCCACTGCATCCGTCATCACGCCGTCGTGCTGCCGGATCTCTGACGACTTCTCCTCCCCCCTTGCTGGATCAAGAAGGAGGTGACGTTGCTGCACCGTACGTGTGTTGAACGCGGAGGTGCCGTCCGTTCGGCGCTAGATCATCGGTGACGAAGAACGTGAAGAGTACGACTACTTCATCCTTGCTTCGTTGAAAGCTTCCGCACGCAATCTTCATAACGGTATGTAGATGCACTCTTAGTTGCTCGTTGCTAGATGTCTCCATAGATGGATCTTGGTGAAGACGTAGAAAATTTTGAATTATGCTACGTTCCCCAACAGTGGCATCTGAGCCTAGGTTTTATGCGTAGCATCTTGGCACGAGTAGAACACAAAGCAGTTGTGGGCGTATGATCTTGTTCAACTTTCTTACCGTTACTAGTCAATCTTGATTCGGCGGTATTGTGGGATGAAGCGGCCCGGACCGACCTTACACGTACGCTTACGTGAGACTGGTTCCACCGACAGACATGCACTAGATGCATAAGGTGGCTGGTGGGTGTCTGTCTCTCCTACTTTAGTCGGATCGGATTCGATGAAAAGGGTCCTTATGAAGGGTAAATAGAAGTTGACAAATCACGTTGTGGTTTTGGCGTAGATAAGAAACGTTCTTGCTAGAAACCCTATAGAAGCCACGTAAAACTTGCAACAACAATTAGAGGACGTCTAACTTGTTTTTGCAGCATGTGTTTTGTGACGTGGTATGGCCAAGAACGAAGATGTGATGAATGATATATGTGATGTATGAGATTGATCATGTTTTTGTAATAGGGAATCACGACTTGCATGTCGATGAACTTGACAACCGGCAGGAGCCATAGGAGTTGTCTTAATTATTGTATGACCTGCGTGTCACTGAATAACGCCATGTAATTACTTTACTTCATTGCTAAACGTTAGCTATAGTAGTAGAAGTAATAGTTGGCGTGACGACTTCTTCAAGACACGATGATGGAGATCATGATGATGAAGATCATGGTGTCGAGCCGGTGACAAGATGATCATGGTGCCCCGAAGATGGAGATCCAAGGAGCAAGATGATATTGGCCATATCATGTCACTATAATTGATTGCATGTGATGTTTATCATGTTTTTGCATCTTGTTTACTTAGAACGACGGTAGTAAATAAGATGATCTCTCACTAAAAATTTCAAGAAATGTGTTTCCCCTAACTGTGCACCGTTGCTAAAGCTCGTTGTTCCGAAGCACCACGTGATGATCGGGTGTGATAGGTTCTAACGTTCACATACAACGGGTGTAAGACAGATTTACACACGTGATACACTTAGGGTTCACTTGACGAGCCTAGCATGTACAGACATGGCCTCGGAACACGGAAGACCGAAAGGTCGAACACGAGTCGTATAGAAGATACGATCAACATGAAGATGTTCACCGTTTTTGACTAGTCCGTCTCACGTGATGATCGGACACGGACTACTCGATTCGGATCGTGTATCACTTAGATGACTAGAGAGATGTCATTCTGAGTGGGAGTTCATTAAAATTTGATTAAGATGAACTTAATTATCATGAACTTAGTCTAAATTCTTTACAATATCTCTTGTAGATCAAATGGCCCACGCTCCAGTTTCCCTCAACTTCAACGCGTTCCTAGAGAAAACCAAGCTTAAAGACGATGGTAGCAACTATACGGATTGGGTCCGTAACCTGAGGATTATCCTCATAGCTGCCAAGAGATCATATGTCCTAGAAGCACCGCTAGGTGATGCACCTGCTCCCGATGCTGACCAAGACGTTTTGAACGTCTGGCAGTCGCGTAGTGATGATTACTCCCTGGTTCAGTGCGGCATGCTTTACAGTTTAGAATCGGGGCTTCAAAAGCGTTTTGAGCACCATGGAGCATATGAGATGTTCGAAGAGCTGAAAATGGTTTTCCAAGCTCATGCCCGAGTCGAGAGATATGATGTCTCCGACGCATTCTACAGCTGTAAGATGGAGGAGAACAGTTCTGTCAGTGAGCACATCCTCAAGATTTCAGGATTGCACAACCGCTTGTCTCAGCTGGGAATGAATCTCCCAGATGAAGCGGTCGTTGACAGAATCCTCCAGTCGCTCCCACCAAGCTTTAAGAGCTTCGTGTTGAACTTCAATATGCAGGGGATGGAGAAGTCCATTCCCGAGGTGTATTCGATGCTGAAATCAGCAGAGGTTGACATCAAGAAAGAACATCAAGTGTTGATGGTCAATAAAACCACTAAGTTCAAGAAAGGCAAGGGTAAGAAGAACTTCAAGAAGGACGGCAAGCAAGTTGCCGCGCCTGGCAAGCCTGTTGCTGGGAAGAAGCCAAAGTATGGACCCAAGCCAGAGACTGAGTGCTTTTATTGCAAGGGAACGGGTCACTGGAAGCGGAACTGCCCCAAATACTTAGCAGACAAGAAGGCCGGCAACGTCAAAGGTATATGTGATATACATGTTATTGATGTGTACCTTACCAGCACTCGTAGTAGCTCCTGGGTATTCGATACCGGTGCAGTTGCTCACATTTGTAACTCAAAACAGGAGCTGCGGAATAAACGGAGACTGGCGAAGGATGAGGTGACGATGCGCGTCGGGAATGGTTCCAAGGTCGATGTGATCGCCATCGGCACGCTGCCTCTACATCTACCCTCGGGATTAGTTTTGAACCTGAATAATTGTTATTTAGTACCAGCTTTGAGCATGAACATTGTTTCTGGATCTCGTCTTATGCGAGATGGATATTCTTTCAAATTAGAGAATAATGGTTGTTCTATTTATTTGAGAGATATGTTTTATGGTCATGCCCCGCTGGTCAATGGTTTATTTTTGATGAATCTCGAACGTAGTGATACACATATTCATAGTGTAGATGCCAAAAGATGTAAAGTTGATAACGATAGTCCCACATACTTGTGGCATTGCCGCCTTGGTCATATTGGTGTCAAACGTATGAAGAAGCTCCATTCAGATGGACTTCTAGAGTCTCTTGATTATGAATCATTTGACACGTGCGAACCATGCCTCTTGGGCAAGATGACCAAGACTCCGTTCTCCGGAACAATGGAGCGAGCAACCAACTTGTTGGAAATCATACATACTGATGTGTGCGGTCCAATGAGTGTTGAGGCTCGCAGAGGCTACCGTTATGTTCTCACCCTCACGGATGACTTGAGTAGATATGGGTATATCTATTTGATGAAACACAAGTCTGAGACCTTTGAAAAGTTCAAGGAATTTCAGAATGAGGTTGAGAATCAACGTGACAGAAAAATAAAGTTCTTGCGATCGGATCGTGGGGGTGAATATTTAAGTCATGAATTTGGCACACACCTTAGGAGCTGTGGAATTGTTTCACAATTGACACCGCCCGGAACACCTCAACGTAACGGTGTGTCCGAACGTCAAAATCGTACTCTGTTGGACATGGTGCGATCTATGATGTCCCTCACCGATTTACCGCTATCTTTTTGGGGTTATGCTTTAGAGACTGCCGCATTCACTTTAAATAGGGCTCCGTCAAAATCCCTTGAGACGACTCCATATGAACTTTGGTTTGGCAAGAAACCGAAGCTGTCGTTTCTAAAAGTTTGGGGTTGCGATGCTTATGTCAAGAAACTTCAATCTGAAAAGCTCGAACCCAAATCGGAGAAATGCGTCTTCATAGGATACCCAAAGGAAACAATTGGGTACACCTTCTACCACAGATCCGAAGGCAAAGTCTTTGTTGCCAAGAATGGATGCTTTCTCGAGAAAGAGTTTCTCTCGAAAGAAGTGAGTGGGAGGAAAGTAGAACTTGATGAGGTGATAGTCACCACTCCTGTACCGGAAAGTAGCGCAACGCAGGAAACTGTTCCTGAGGTGCCTGCACCGACAAGGGAGGAAGATAATGATAATGATCATGAAGATACAGATCAAGTTACTACTGAACTTCGAAGGTCCACAAGGGTACGTTCTGCACCAGAGTGGTACGGCAACCCTGTACTGGAAATCATGTTGTTAGACAACGGTGAACCTTCGAACTATGAAGAAGCGATGGCGGGCCCAGATTCCAATAAATGGCTTGGAGCCATGAAATCCGAGATAGAATCCATGTATGAAAACAAAGTATGGACTTTGGTGGACTTGCCTGATGAAAGGCACGCCATAGAAAATAAATGGATATTTAAGAAGAAGACAGACGCAGATGGTAATGTGACCATCTGTAAGGCTCGGCTTGTCGCTAAGGGTTATCGACAAGTTCAAGGGATTGACTACGACGAGACTTTCTCTCCCGTAGCGATGCTGAAGTCAGTCAGAATCATGTTAGCTATTGCCGCATTCTATGATTATGAGATATGGCAAATGGACGTCAAAACAGCATTCCTTAATGGCTTCCTCAAGGAAAAGTTGTATATGATGCAACCGGAAGGTTTTGTCGATCCAGAGAACGCTGACAAGGTATGCAAGCTCCAACGCTCGATTTACGGGCTGGTGCAAGCATCTCGGAGTTGGAATATTCGCTTTGATGAGGTGATCAAAGCGTTTGGCTTTATACAGACTTATGGAGAAGCCTGTATTTACAAGAAAGTGAGTGGGAGCTCTGTAGCATTTCTCATATTATATGTGGATGACATATTGCTGATGGGAAATGATATAGAATTCTTGGAAAATGTAAAGGCCTATTTGAATAAAAGTTTTTCAATGAAGGACCTTGGAGAAGCTGCTTACATATTAGGCATCAAAATCTATAGAGATAGATCAAGACGCCTCATTGGTCTTTCACAAAGTACATACCTTGACAAAATATTGAAGAAGTTCAATATGGATCAGTCTAAGAAAGGATTCTTGCCTGTTTTGCAAGGTATGAGATTGAGTAAGACTCAGTCGCCGACCACGGCAGAAGATAGACAAAAGATGAGTGTCATTCCCTATGCCTCGGCAATAGGTTCTATCATGTATGCCATGCTGTGTACCAGACCTGATGTGAACCTTGCCATAAGTTTGGTAGGGAGGTACCAAAGTGATCCCGGTACGGAACACTGGACAGCGGTCAAGAACATCCTGAAGTACCTGAAAAGGACTAAGGATATGTTTCTCGTTTATGGAGGTGACGAAGAGCTCGTCGTAAAGGGTTACGTCGATGCTAGCTTCGACACAGATCTGGATGACTCTAAGTCTCAAACCGGATACGTGTATATTTTGAATGGAGGGGCAGTCAGCTGGTGCAGTTGCAAGCAAAGCGTGGTGGCAGCATCTACATGTGAAGCAGAGTACATAGCTGCTTCTGAAGCAGCGCAGGAAGGAGTCTGGATGAAGGAGTTCATCACAGACCTAGGAGTCATTCCAAGTGCGTCAAGCCCGATGACTCTCTTCTGTGACAACACTGGTGCTATTGCTATTACCAAGGAGCCCAGGTTTCACAAGAAGACCAAGCACATCAAGCGTCGTTTCAACTCCATCCGGAATTATGTTCAGGATGGAGACATAGATATTTGTAAAGTGCATACGGATCTGAATGTAGCAGACCCGTTGACTAAACCTCTTTCACGAGCAAAACATGATCAACACCAGAACTCTATGGGTGTTCGATTCATCACAATGTAACTAGATTATTGACTCTAGTGCAAGTGGGAGACTGTTGGAGATATGCCCTAGAGGCAATAATAAAAGCATTATTATTATATCTCCTTGTTCATGATAATCGTTTGTTATTCATGCTTGAATTGTATTGTACGGAAACAGCGATACATGTGTGAATACACAGACCACAATGAGTCCCTGGTAGGCCTCTAGTAACCAGCTCGTTGATCAACAGATGGTCACGGTTTCCTGACCATGGACATGAGATGTCAGTGATAACGGGATCACATCATTAGGAGAATGATGTGATGGACAAGACCCAAACTTGAGCATAACACGAGATCGTATAGTTCGTAATGCATAAGCTTTTCAGTGTCAAGTATTTATTCCTTAGACCATGAGGTTGTACAACTCCCGGATACCGTAGGAGTGCTTTGGGTGTGCCAACCGTCACAACGTAACTGGGTGGCTATAAAGGTACGCATCGGGTATCTCCGAAAGTGTCTGTTGAGTTGGTACGAACCGAGACTGGGATGTTGTCACTCCGTATGACGGAGAGGTACCTCTGGGCCCACTCGGTAATACATCATCATAATGAGCTCAATGTGACTAAGTGGTTAGTCACGGGATGATGGATTACGGATCGAGTAAAGAGACTTGCCATGACGAGATTGAACAAGGTATCGGGGATACCGACGATCGAATCTCGGGCAAGTACCGTACCGATGGACAAAGGGAATAACGTACGGGATTGAGTGAATCCTTGACACAGTGGTTCATCCGATGAAAATCATCGAGGAACACATGGGAACCAACATGGGTATCCAGATCCCGCTGTTGGTTATTGACCGGAGAGTGGTCTCGGTCATGTCTACGTGTCTCCCGAACCCGTAGGGTCTACACACTTAAGGTTCGGTAACGCTAGGGTCGTAGAGATTAATGCACGTGGAAACCCGAAAGTTGTTCGGAGTCCCGGATGAGATCCCGGACGTCACGAGGAGTTCCGGAATGGTCCGGAGGTAAAGATTGATATATGGGAAGTCCAGTTTCGGCCAACGGGTGATCTCCGGGGGTCACCGGGAGCGTCCCGGGACCACCGGAGGGGCCCCGGGGGTCCACCGGGTGGGGCCACCCATCCCGGTGGGGCCCCTAGGCCGCAAGGGGATGCGTGCAGCCCTCTGGGCTGGCGCACCACAAGGGGGCCCCACCTCCCCATGCGCATAGGGATAAAACCCTAAAGGGGAGGGGGGCTCCACTTGCCTTGGGGGGCAAGGACTCCTCCCTGGCCGCCGCCCCCCCTTGCAGATTGGATCTGCAAGGGGCTGGCGCCCCCCCTGGCCCCCTATATATATGTAGGGGGGGAGAGGGCAGCCGCACCTCAGCCCTGGCGCCTCTCCCCCTCCCGTCACACCTCCCAACTCCTTTGTAGGGCAGCCCGGCGAAGCCCTGCTGCGATCTCCACTGCATCTGTCATCACGCCGTCGTGCTGCCGGATCTCTGACGACTTCTCCTCCCCCCTTGCTGGATCAAGAAGGAGGTGACGTTGCTGCACCGTACGTGTGTTGAACGCGGAGGTGCCGTCCGTTCGGCGCTAGATCATCGGTGACGAAGAACGTGAAGAGTACGACTACTTCATCCTTGCTTCGTTGAAAGCTTCCGCACGCAATCTTCATAACGGTATGTAGATGCACTCTTAGTTGCTCGTTGCTAGATGTCTCCATAGATGGATCTTGGTGAAGACGTAGAAAATTTTGAATTATGCTACGTTCCCCAACACGGGGGTACCCGGCCCGTCTGCGTGCGGCCCATCGCGCTGTGCACTGCCTACGCCCCTCACGCGGCCCACCTTTGGACTTCATGAGAAAGGCCTTGTGAGGCTCCCTCCTCGCTAGGCGCATGTCAACAAGCATCGTCAGTAGCCTCGTGAGGTCCCCTCGCGAGGCAGCTTCCCGAGGCCACTCGCGGAGGCGTGCGAAGCAAGGATCAGGCAACTTAGTTGCGCGGCCCTGCGTCTTCACGTGGGTGACGGGCGGAGCTAGAAGGGCGCCAGCGAGCGCAGGCGAGGAAGCTTTCCTATTTCATGCTAAGGGGGAAAGGGCAGCGCAACGGTTCCTAAAGCAATCCCCAAGGTTGCCATTTTGGTGCAAGAAGACCAAGACGACGAGCCCGCCAGGACGGAGGTCACCGCCAAGCCCACCGGCGCGTCACGGTAGGAGGCTTTCGCAGGCGAAGACCACCTTTAGTGAGGATAAATTATACTCATGCTCCCTTCAAATTGGCCATTGTGGCAACCCTTCCCACCTTTATGTTTTCCGGGGAAAAGGACCAAGGCCAGTATAAATATAGATAGAGCGCCACCATAGAGAGGGATCGATTCCTGGACCCTCGCGAGGTCACTCTCTCCCCTTGTACACACATACTCACCTCCCTCGCGAGACAATCCATCCATAAAGTATGAGTAGGGTCTTACACCGCAAGGCGGCCTGAACCTGGGTAACTGTCGTGTCTTTTGTTCATTTTTCCTTTCACTTGAGCACGCCGGATGATCGTCGTGAGGTTGTGGTCGCAAGGCAGTGCTTAGCGAGATTCAACGAGCACACCCCAAAGTTTGGACCTTTCTTGGGTCCCCGGAGCCCCGATTCCGACAAGTAGGTAGATATATATGCTTTATGTGATTACTTCCCGATTCCGACAGGTAGGTAGATATATATGCTTTATGTGATTACTTAAGTATGATTTATATAATTATTTCAAAAGGGAACTATTATAGGTTTTGAAGATCGATCAAGAGTACTTTGACTTGAGCAAGGCACGCCACCCCTTTGCTTGATAACTTCGGAATAGGTAGTTTATTAGGGTGTTTTATATATATTATTGCATTGCTGCATATGTTGTGTTTTTTGCATATTTTGCTATGCTAAACTTTGGTTTTATCCTGTCATGTCACTGCAAGCAATATACTCCCTCCGTTCCTAAATATTTGTCTTTCTAGACATTTCAAATGGTTACAACATACGGATGTATGTAGACATATTTTAAAGTGTAGATTCACTTAATTTGCTTCGTATATAGTCATTTGTTGAAATCTCTAGAAAGACAAATATTTTGGAACGGAGGGAGTAGGAAATATTTGCTAAACTTTGGTTTTGCACTGTCATGCACTGCAAGCAATATAGGAAATATTCTTGAAGGACTGCAATCCTCCGAAAATTTTCATTCGATAATCCTTTAAACCAAATTAGCCCTGGGTGGAAGCAGTTCCAGAAACAAAGATATTGCCTTGCACAATGCACATCTTCTAAGGAAAACTGCATGTTTTTGCACAGCAGGCGCAAAAAACAAGAAACCATATTGGTAGCAACAGTCATAATAACAGAACCAAATGGTTGAGCCAACAAGATTACCCTATACTGAACCGTCATACACCAAGGCCAGATTTTCTAACATACGGTACTACAGTACTAGTTCCAATACATTGCAAATACTTGAATGAAGCCAATTCAACATTGTACAGAAAATCGGGAGTTGAAGGCCAAGCCAGGCTCAGTTATATATATATATATGTCATTCCATACACAAATGCAGCAGCATCATTGGATGGAGAACAACCTCAAAATATATTCACAGCTTTGGCATCTTCAGGTGGAATGGAGCAGAACAATCACCTGAATTAATTGTTTGAAATGATCCTCAACCCATCAAAGACCGGAATTGCATCAACATCAGAAAAACTGGTGGAAAACAGCAGGCTGCTCTAGATGTTCCAATTATTATGCAGCTTTATCTAGAAAGAGAGATTTAATTTATCAGAGGCAAGCTAACATAAATCACACATTTGTAATCAACATCATGAACCAGGTTCCAAAATTTGAAGATACAAATGATTGTATCCACTATTTAACATTAGTAAAACTACACTATGCAGTTAAATACACAAATATGAAAACATAATGTATCCCTACACATATAAGAAAAAACATGATAGAACAATATTCCCAGGAAAATGTTATAATGAACTGGTAAATACTACTTACCATCATCAGCAACTTCACTTGTGCAGCTGGCATCAGAACTCTGTACTTCTGGGGCATATTGGTCCAGAAACAATTCGATTGTCCTCCAGTAACGGTCCCCTCCAGAAATCCAGGTATCCATATGCATACCACTGGGAAAATCAACAAACCTACAATTCCTGTTATGTTCAACAGCTTTGTCATACAGCATCCTCATGTGTGAAGGGGGAACCAGTTCATCTTGCAATCCAGAAAGGAAGAGAATGGGTTGTTTGACCTGCATTGACATGCCAAAAATAAAGATCTGAGAACTGCAGAATGGCATAAATAGATTTGCAACCTTACGGCTTAACAGATTATGCTTATTTCTGAAGATGGGGCGGACTAAAATAAAGATCTGAGAACAGCAGAATAGCATAAATACAGATTTGAAATCTTACAGCTTAACAATAATATAGGTTTCATTTTGGTGTAATCTTTGAACACAAAGTCCAAAGGAGTAAGAACAAACTGTTTGAATCAGAAACAGATCAACACTATATTTTTTTTCCCAAAGATTAAAAATATGAATACGGAAGTTGTAACCAAGCATGAAAACAACACCGTATAAAATGTTGATTTAAACCAACCCCCAAAACTCACCCCTGCAACAACATCAAGTGTACTCCATGGAGAGCGAACAACGCAGTTAAGAAGTTTTGGGCCTTTGGCAGAACTACCGCCTATGAACCATCTTAAGAAGGGCAGCATGATACCAGCCATATCCAATATAGATGTAAAAGTATTTTCCAATATTAGAGCAGACACCTGCAACATAGAACAACATCTAGCAAGATCATTATCAATTGCAAAGGCCAAAGCTTAACACACTTCTATAGATGTTATTAGCTTACCAAAATATGACTTAAATCATGTTGCCCTAACCACATGAATGAGTTCACAACCGTAAAATCTAAGAACCTGCTTTATTAAGGTGTCCTATGTTGATCACAAAAGTAAAGTGTTGGTTGGACGTAATTTCCTTTAATGGGTGAACAAGGTCTGGAAGCTGTTTTGGGGTATTTCAGTTATTGAGTTCTGGCCAATCTAGATGGAAGGGGACAGAAAGATCTGGGTCTGTTTTTTCCTTTCTTTTGAAGTAAAAACTTCTCTCCTATATGCTGCCTTACAACATACTATCATCATTTGATTTTCAGCATATATCAAGACTGTAACCACCTATCTGCTATCAACAATGGTCATGATCATGTGTCATCACTTGATTTTCAGCGTATTGTAACAGTCTTAACATTCTTCACAATCTTCTGGCAAGATCCATGGCAGAATAATCTTCTAATAGAAGGTAATCTACATCATAACAACATGAAAATCTAAGTCTAATTTATGAACATATGCATGCTTTGAATGTTGATCCAATGAAATTTGTTCGAAAATAGAAGTGCAGTGGAGGATACTGCCATCACAAATCCAACAGCAGAGATATCAAATGAACTTATTCTCACTTCTCTACAGCAATATGCATAGAAAAATCAGTTTACAATGAGTACCTTGTCAGGATTGTTTTTCGCAAGAACTGCTCCAACAGCCCCTCCTAAAGATCTCCCAAAGATAACTATCCTGGATGTGTCAATGTCCGTCCTCTGAACTAGATGATCAAGTGCGGCCTATCAAAAGAGAGAACTGTAAGAAGAGTAAAAAGAACCACAAAAGTGAGAACAAAACCAAAATGCAGGAAACAACAAACCTGTGCATCTTTTGTGATGCCACTCTGAGAAGGATAACCCTCGCTCTCACCATACCTACAAACATGATCAAAGTTCAGGTTCAATAATAAATGAAAGAAAGTGAAGACATTTGAATCACATATGATACTGAGAGCTTCAAGAAAGAAGAATGAAACAAAGATAGTATAACTGATTTATACTGTGGAGAACCATACCCTCTATAAGAAAGCATAAACACATTGCACTGCAGCCGCTGCATCATTAGTCGAACGCATTCCAAACGATGTGCAATATCTATAAGAGTGAAGGATTTTAACAAAGTATAGCTTCAACACAATTTGCCATCAATGAGATACAATTTTATTAATTTTCATGTCCATAAAAAGAAATTCAGGATACTGCCGGCATTTTCCTGGAAGAACAGAATGGTCGGACCTGCATCAGGAAAACACTATGAAACAGACAACAATGTGGGAACAAAACAAATGTGAAGTTGAGAACAAACTGAAGATTGAGCACAGTAGTTCCTAAGCATGCATATACTTGTTGTATATGCATGCTTAGGAACTACTGTGCTCAATCTTCAGTTTGTTCCGAAGCATGCATATGCTATAACAATTTCATGCTATCAGTGATGTAGGAAATGGGAGAGGACTGAAGCTCTGAACATGACTTTTTTTGTTTTGTGAAATGCTCTCTTGAAACTCTTTTGTGCTCATATAATTATCAAGCATCACAAACACCTAGTTTTAGAACAATATCAAGACTGTAACTTCTCTTCCTAACCTAAAAATAAATAAAAACACCAGCAAATGATGTGGCCAACGAGATATATAGACAAGAAGTGTATCTCATTTGATGCATAGACAAGATCAGCTAGAGTAGTAGATACAACTAGCTAGAGGAAACTAACGCATGCATACAAATTCTAATTTTGCAGATAGTTGCCCAGCTGGTCCAGTTACACATCCGGGGCCAATGAGTAAAAAGCGAAGGTGATTTGGAGAAAGTAGGATCAACGCAGTGCTGAGCCGCTTTTCAAGGGAAGATACAAATGTGTTGACATGCCAAAGTATTTTGAATGTACACGTGGCAATTGCATATTTCTCGTCCACAGATCACCGCAAATATTTCCCATCTCTTCCTGCTTTGAACCAAATCATGGTTCACGTGAACTTTTATGTAATCATGCATGCCTTTATATATGGTCAGAAAGCTTATTGGGTATACTTTCAAAACTTGCACAACTTTTAAAACTAACTCATAGAGATATACGGTAGAAAACCAAATTAACAACCATGAAACATAGTGATGCGATGCAAATATACAACCGCATAGAGACAAAGAAAGCAACACGTCATAATAAAAGTCCAATTATGAAAACAAAATTTGTGGAATCTAACCCCACCGTGTGTTCAACGTTCATAACATCTCTACGGTCTATTGAACATAAATAGCACATCAGAGAAATACTATACTAAGCACAACATACACCAGCGAGTACCGACTAGAAAATCACAATGAAGCTGGAACTTGATAAACTAATTCCAATTGAACCTCATTGTGAGATCGGTCATTCAATCCTGAATCCACACACCGAACTACAGAGAACTGTGTAATAAACCAAGGAACCATATAGATCAATTAAGCACATATGACATATCCACGCAGGCAGCGGCAGTAAAGTTCAAATCCTATTAGCCACAAAAATCATAAACATCGGGCATTTCTTAAGTGAACGCCGTAAACCCTACCCAGATCCACGGACCCATGTCCCGTTCAAGGGAGCTAAGAGATGAAGCGACGCCACTATCTAGCCACGCAATTCGGGTCAAAACCAATCCCTCGACCTCGAGTACAGACTCGAAGAGATCCACCACCCGACGCTCCAATAACCCGAACACTTCCTGATACCGATCGAATCATTGGACACGGGAGGGAGGAACCAACCAACAAACAAACCGGGAGAGGTTGGGGAGGATCGGGGAGTGGGTGGTACTTGCCTCGGCAGGTGGGAGAGTGGCGGAGGAACCAGGAGTGGAGGCGCACGCCGTCGGCGGCGCGGAGCCAGACGTCCTCGTAGATGAGGCGGAGGCGCGAGGGCTTGATGGGGTAAGCGCGAGGGAGGCCAGGGAGCACGGGCACGTAGACGAGGCGCTCCTGCAGCGCCACCAGCGCCGCCAGGCCCACCACCGCCATGCCCCCTGCGCCGTACACCAGCGCCTTGAGCCACCCCACCATCTCCGCCACCGATGGGAGGGAAGGGCTCCGTCAGGCGGGTGGTGGTGGTGATGGGCGCGGTCGCCGCTGCTCTTTGACTCGCGTCGTCGGTCGGGGTCGGATTTGGGTTTAGTCGGACGGGACCGGGCCTGCTTCGACAGAGCTCTTGTGCGTCTAGGCACATCACATCCTCTATAGCGGGATCAATCAAACCCCCGTGAGAGCATCTTCAATAGTATGTGTATATTTTTTTCGACAAAGAATATTATGTATATATTTGCATGTTTATATATTCATATAGACAATGGACTAAAAAAATTTTCTCGTATACATGTCCAGTTCAATAGCAGAACGTCTATATTCTCTCTTCTATATTAGTATAATATTATTTTGTAACCGTCAATTCAGCAATCCCCTTTCATGTAACAGTAAATCGTCAACGTTGTCTTGGAAAAATAGCATCAGCAGCAAAATTATATATTCATCGTGCAAACATATATAGCAGTATATATATATCACACATATATAGCAGCGGAGCCCAAGCCAGCACCACTTTCCCTCCAATCCATTGAGAGCAACAACAGCAGCAAGCCGGTACCACCTTCTTTTCCCTAATCCACCGAGAGGAGCACCAGTGGGGTCCAGGGACCCCAAGCCCAAATCCTCCACCACCGAGCGAGGCGTCCAGACTGGCGCCCGTCTCTGGTGCTGTGAGCCAGCATCAAGGCTGGTGCGCGCCTCCATCAACACCTTCCCGAAGCAAGGCTCTAGACCCCAGAGGTGCGTGGTGGCCACTGGATTGAGCGCTTGACCCCGGCCAGAGCGCGGCGAACCCTTCCTCGACCTCGACTCATCGTGTCTTCCTCGTCTCTAAAGCAATCGAGTTGGCGGGAGAGAGGGTGACAGAGTTGACGGGAGGGAGAGATCGTGCCTACGGTTGAGCTTTTGAACGACGCCTTCACATCGTCCAGGCCTAGACATCGTGGAGGCTAATTTAGACGATGTGCATATTTGGACGCCCATTTACACGAGTTGTTGGACGCCCATTTTGGGCTCTTGTCGTGGAAAACTAGCATACACATCCATATAGATGAGCTATTGGAGATGCTCTGAGCTCCGGACGAACAGCTCTGTCACCGCCGAATCATATTAGAGCATCTACGGCCAGGCGTCCCAAACCGGCCTCAAACACCCGGGTGGTGTCGTGGTTTTGTCACGGCAGATGTGCTAGCATAAGGACTTAGTCGTGGAGCCATCGCGACGGGTTAGCTTAAAGGGGTTAAAGCGAACAAAGGACGCAAGGGGTTTTTATACTAGTTCGGTCCCTTACGATGAAGGTAAAAGCCTACGTCTAGTTGTTGTGGTATTGCTGAGGTTTCGATGACCAGGGAGCGAATCCGCTTTGCCTGTGTCTCGAGTTGTTGTTTCTTGTCCTTGAACCGCCGCCGGGTCGTTCATTTATATACACAAGAGGACGCCCGACAGGTTTAAGAATCCCGAGGCCGGCTCATAAACGTGTCCGACTCGGTTTCTATCTTCCTATCTTACAGCACAAGTTATACATCATATGGCGGTTTACGTCTATGGCCCTAATCCGCCATTGGGCCCTGGGTCTTCATGGGCTTCCATAGGGGTAATTCCGTATAAGTATAACCCGACCCCTCCTGGGCGGTTTATACCTAATAGTTATATCCCCAACATTAGGCCCTAGATTGATTTGAACTTGTTCATGTCGATCTTCAATACTTTAGAAAAAAATTCATCTGCAACACCTTCAAATGATCTTGTAAACCGCCATGACGTCATCTTCCAGGATCATAATAAACCGTCGTGACATCACCCGTTCATTAAAAAACCGTATATATTTTAACCTTTATTAACGAGACTCCGAAGACCGAGGCGACAGATCTGTACCATATCCATTTTTTGGGCTCCTTGATTCCCGCGCCTGTCGCTTATCCCTTCGGCTTATAAATAGGGCCAAGGGTCCCTTTCTTTTTCCTCCCCTTGCTTCTTCGTCTTTCTTCTACCTCGTGCCTCTTCAGCGTTCGAGCGCCGCCACCGCCGTCGACCTTCGCGTCTGCTCCGACAAAGGCCGCTGCATCAACCTGTTTTGACCAGAGTTTCGCCAGCGCACCTCCGCTTCCAACCGTTTTGGTAAGTCTTTCCTTTACTCTTCCCATAGATCTCATTAGGGCTTTTTTGCTAGTTCATCGAAGTTGTTACACTGTTCTTCCATGTTCTTCTTCGTGGTCTCAATGGCGAGTGTAGATCTGATGTTTTCCTACGCGGTGGTGACGATAATCCTCCTTTCTTGTTCTTAGCACGCCCTTTAGAGTAGTTCCCATCTAGGTCTGATGAACTGCTTCAGTACCTGTTTAACTTAGGTTTGAATATACCTGAATTTATTGATACGTTGTATATCTGTAATTATCACGATGATCTGTGAAACCTGTTTTTCCATCGCCTTAGTTATTTCAAATGTGTACCCTTCATATCGACATAGGCGGTTTAAATTTAGAAGATCATAATCCGGCAGGTAGCATTAGTCCCCGCTTAAACCGTCGTTTCAGTTATCTTCATAATCGCTTCCAATGTCTGACTCCGGTTTAATAATGTATATATCCCTCAATATCTTTCCTGCTGACTCTGCGACGCTTTATGCCTGTTTTAGTCACGATTCATAAGCCGGCCATTTATCTGTAGTTTCAGCTTCCCATTCAAAATGGCCAAGCAATTTTATTCCTGTAACTGGGTTCCGTCCTGGGTTACTGAAGAAGAACTGAACGGTTTAGTCGAGATTGGCGCTTTAGCCAAGAAGGATGCCATCCATTGGAGAGTCCCTGGTCCGGAAAATCCTCCTGAACCCAAATATGGAGAAGTAATTGTATTTGTTGATCACCTGGCCCGAGGGTTTAGCCCTCCCGGATCAAAATTATTTCGTGATGTGCTTGCTAGCTTCCAACTCCACCCTCAAGATATTGGACCAAACTCTGCGTCCAATATTTGCAACTTTCAAGTATTTTGTGAGGCTTATATGCAAGAGGAGCCCACAGTTGAACTGTTTAGAGACTTCTTCCACTTGAACCGTTGTACGGAGTTTACTGACGGACCCAATACCGAGCTTGGCGGGATGTCAATTCAGAAGAGAAAAGATGTCAGCTCCTCTCATGCTAAGCATCATAGTCATCCCAAGGACTGGAATCAAACTTGGTTTTACTACCAAGATACCTCTCCAACTGATGAGAATCCTCTGTCGGGTTATCGTCCTCACCGGCTTTCCAATACTCATCCATTTCCCCAATGGCTTAGCACCAAGGAGCGATCCAAGTATGCACCACAACTTTCAAAGCTTTGGGCCTTTACTGCAAACGGTTTAACAGGCATCGACTTTGTTCGTTGCTGGATCTCCTGGAGTATTTTGCCTCTAAGTCGGTGCTCCAGTTTGATGTGCGAGTATACAGGGGACCCGAAAGACCCTCAGCGACATACTGAGGCTTTGTTAACAGAAAATGAATCAATGAATCTGTTAAGAAGATACTGGATGAACCGGTGGCTGCCTGCAACAAAACAGGGCTGGCTCCCTTATGTGAATCCAATAAACCGTCAGCTGTAAGTATCCTATAACTTTTTGCTTTATTTCAATCCTTTAAGTATTCTAAAGCTCCTCAATCTCTAATAGGGCGATGATCCGTTCTGGAAGAAGAAAGCACAAGATAAACCGACAAAAGGTATCTTGCCCCAAGACCAAGGTTATTAAGAAGACTGCCAAGAAGAAAACTGCTGAATCATCCGAGTTAAACATTGATGATGATCTAGATAAACCGGAATCAGAGGTAGAACTTGACTCTCTTGGCTCCCTTTTCATGCACCTCATTGACAATGATTATATTCGGGAAAATGCTGAAGGCAGCCAAGCTGATGATGTAGAGGTAATTATCCTTTCCTCCGGTTCAGATCCTCTGTGTCGTGGAAGTGTCACGACAGATGTCCCAAGGTAAGGACTTGATTGTGGAGCCATAGCGACGTGGTTAGCTTAAAGGGGTTAAGAACAAGACAAAGGACACACGGAGTTTATATTGGTTCAGCCCCTGCGGTGAGGGTAAAACCTACTCCAGTTTAGGGTGGAATTGTTGGGGTGTCGATTGCTAGGGTGCGGATGCGCTTGCCTAGCCCTCGATCTCTTGTTTCTTCCCCTAAGCCGCGGTCGGGTCGTCCCCTTATATACACGGGTTGACGCCCTGCGGCCTACGGAGTCCCGACAGGCTCATACAATCGTGTCCGGCTCGGTGACTCGTATTACATGCCTTACACTACAAGTTACATATATGGCGGTTGATACTTACATGCCTTAAGCCGCCGCGGGCCTTGAGCCCTTATCTAAGCCGCTGTCTTTAATGTACTTCTGGGCTGGTCTTCTGAACCGCCGTTGGGTAACCCGGCCCCTCCTGGGCGGGTCATATGAAATACTTATATATCCCCAACATTAGGCCCCAGGTTGATCTTGAACTTGTTCATGTCAATCTTTCTTCGTCTTCTTGTGAGAGACTGTAAGCCGTCGTTATCTTCACTTTTGAAACGATAATGATCCGCCATGACGTCAGCTCTTGAAATAAAAGTAATTCGCCATGATGTCACTTACTTGCAAACGGTCCAGATCTTAACAAATCTTCTGCATTTATTAGTATTTCGAGAATCGAGGCGCATGCACAGTTATTTACCTATTTTTCCACCTCCTCGATTTACATGCCTGACTTTTATCCACTTAGCTTATAAATAGGGCCGAAGGTCCCTTTCCATTCTCTCATTCGTCTCCTTCTCTTCGTCTCCTTCCTCGCGTCGTCCCTGCAACCGAGCTCCACCGGCGTCGTCGCCCTCTGCTTCGTCTTCACCAATAGCCGTCGCGTCAACCCAACGTGACCAGGTCTCTTCCGGGCGCCGCCGCCGCCGTCTTACCTGCTCAGGTACATTCTTGTCCTTCTCCTCCCATATCCATTAGGGTTCCCGTGAAGTTCTTCAGAGTTCATCTTCTTCTTCCTCTGCAACTATGGCTTCTTCTTCTGAACTTTGATGTCTCTTTATATGCTGATGTTGATAGCATCTCTTTAGTCAATACTGTAAAATCTCATCTCTATGGATAAATAGATTCGTCTCCTAGAGCTGCATCATATTGATCTTAAGTTTTGCCTGTTCGTCATTTAATCTTGATTTTCGAGCAGCTGTAGATTCAAAATTACCGCCGCAACCTGTGAAAACTGTTTTTTCTAGACTTAGTAAAATTTGCTTTTCTGAACACTCGCATCTGTCATGGCGGCTTAATTTTCCAACTTATGATTACTCTTATGCCATTAGGCCCCATTTAAGCCGCCATGCCGAACTTGTAGAAATACTTTATTTCCAGCTTTTCTGAACCAGCAATAATCTTTCATTTGTTAGGTCTGCTTGTTCACAATGCCGCCAAAGACAGTCACCACATGCAATTGGGTTCCCCCAATTGTTACTGAAGCCACACTTGCCGACTTTGTCAAAGTCGGATATCTGCCTAATACTCCAATTATGCCTTACCGTGATCCTAACCCGGGCGAAGAAAGACCTGCACCCACAAATGATGAAGTAATTGTTTTTACCGATCACATGAACTGGGGTTTCTAACCTCTCGGCTCTAAATTCTTCAGAGATGTTCTGCACTTCTTCATCCCCAAGACATCAGACCCAATTCCGTGTCAAATATCTGCAACTTTTAGGTTTTTTGTGAAGTATATCTTCAAGAGGAGCCCTGCATCTTGCTTTTTAGAGAGTTCTTTTACTTGAACCGCTAGAATGAATTTACCAATGGCCCTAGCCTGGAGCTTGGGGCTGTCTCTATCCAAAGAAGGAGAGATTCTATTTTTCCTTACGCTTGTCTGCCGAGTCATCCGAAAGATTGGAACAAAACTTGGTTTTATTGTAAAGATACTTCTCCGGCTAACGAGCATCCTTTGCCGGGTCTCCGTGCTCAACGTTTAGACGCCAATCACCCTCTTGCTGAAAAGCTCACCGCTGCAGAACGTAAGTCAATTGCCCCCACTCTGTCAAAGGTGAAGGCCCTTCTGGGAAACGGTTTAACTAGAATTGACTTAGCCTGGTGCTGGCTCGCTTGGCGAATTATTCCTTTAAGCCGCAGGTCCGGTTTAATGTGTGAATATACTGGAGAGAAGAATGATCCTTTGCGCCATAGTTCTGAGGACCTGGAGGAGAATGTCATCATAGATATGACAAAAACTGTTTTAAATGAATCCTTGTCTGACTGCAGCAAAATGGGCCTGTTGCCTTTTTGCAAATCTAACCCGGCACCAGAGGTAAATCTTAACCTTAATTGTTGCCATTTTATAATTAATGTTCCTTTGCCAATCTTTGAATTCACCACTTCTCATAGGCTAAGTCGGCCTTCTGGAAGAAGCCTTATGACCATGAAGCTGCCAAGAGAGCCAGAGCCGCCAAGAAAGCCGCCAAAAAGGCTGTTAAAAAGACCAAGAAGAAAACCAGTGCTTCCGAACTGCTTGAATTAAACTACAACACTGAGTCGGAAGTAGTCCTTGAGTCTCTTGGTTCTTACTTCAACTATCTTATTGACACTGATTATTACCAGGATGACACGGAGGCCAGTCAGGCCGTAGATGAAGAGGTAATTACTATTTCCTCCAGCTCAGAGTCCTTGCCAAGACAAAGAGTTCGACGGGTTATCCGGAAAGTAAGATTTTCACACCCTTCTGCTCATTTAGACCCTCACTTTCTTTTCAAGCAACAACAACACGAGAGTCGGCGTCGGACTCGCAATTCTGGAGAAGAGGAATTATCCTCCGGCTTACCCAATACTCCGCCTCGTCGGAAACGCCGGAATGAGGTATTTCCATTCATAGATTCTCATTATCCGCTAACGGGTCTTATACAACAACTCTTGAACTCGTCCGATTCAAATTAACAGGAAACCTCCCGTTCATCCTCTGGCGACTCATCTCAGAGTCAACTTCCGGCTTTCAAGACTGCTCCTGGGTAAATGATTTGTCCATTGTTCAGCTTATTTTTTTAAATCTTTATAACCTTGCAACAACTTACTATAATTCATTCAGAGGTCAAGCCAAACCCGTCAAGAGGGCCAGGGCAAATAAACTGGTGGCTGATCCTAAGGTCATTGAACCAGTGCTGGAAGAGTCGGCAACCGATGCTCATAGGCCAACTGGGGAAACCACCCATGACGCTCCTCCTGAAATACCTGACGCCACCACTGCTCCTGCCACTGTTGACTCTGCTCTTGTTTAACCACCTACCCCATCTAAACCTGCAGAAGACCGGCCTGAGGATGTCACCTTTATTGGTACTAGTTTCAGAGAGCCAAGCAACCCAACAATATTAGCAAAACACACCGCCAAGCAAGAACTTGTTGAAAAACGGCGAGTGAGGTTTGAAATGTCACAGTATGCACAACTGGGTATTGGCGAAGTCTTGTTTGGCTTTCTTAATCAGGTTCATAGCAATCGTGATCTAGAAATCGATATGGTGAAGCAGATGCACCAAAAGTTTGAGGTAACGTTCTTGACCAATTTCTAACTATTCTTCCAGCCCCCAAGTCTAGAGGATATGATATAACTGAATATACTATAGACTTTAGAATAATTGTCTCCTTTTAAATCGGCATACCACATGACGAAAAAAATCCATCCTTGATTAGCATTGCATATGTAGCCCCCAAGGGCCGGCTTAATCAGTTTGAATGAGCCGGTCCTTATTATTACTGTATATAACTTGCCTACACACCATCCTTGAACTATTGGTAATGATCATGTTGCTGTCGGCTATTATAATTAACTTACGCTATAGAAGCAATGTACATTAGCCCCCAAGTGCCAAGTGTTGTTGCTTGCAAAGTGCTTGGGACTTGTATACTCATTAACTTAAAAAAATCACCTCCATTAGCCCCCAAGGGTCAAGTGCTCTTGCTTGAAAAGTGCTTGAGACTTAATAATCTGAATCCGACTCAGAAAGAACAACTTCAGCTGCCATTAGCCCCCAAGGGTCAAGTGCTCTTGCTTGCAAAGTGCTTGGGACTTAATAACTTGAATCCGGCTCAGAAAGAAAAATTTCAGCCTCCATTAGCCCCCGAGTGCCAAGTGTTGTTGCTTGCAAAAGGCTTGGGACTTGAATCGTTGTTAAACCGGCAGTTAATCCGTCTCATGCTTACTTTACTTGTTCAGGAGGTGACTGCTGAATTACAAACACAGCCGAAGGATGCTCGGGAACGGCTTAAGCACCAAGAATCGAAAACTCAGAAAGCTGAATCCAAGTTCCAATTTAGCTTGTCTGAAGCGAATGACTTGAAGGCTAAACTTAAGTCCGAGGAATCTACATGGACTAGAGAAAAGGACTGCCTTAGTGCAACGGGCCGAAAAAGCCGAAACATCTCTTGAAGCGATGACAACTGAGCTCTCCGGCTTAAGACACCGTGTCTCAGAAATGACTGCAACCATCTTTGGTAAGCCGCCGTGTTATAACTTTTTGAAATAAAGTTCTGGGGGAACTTAACCCGTTACTGATCAACTTAGTGGTAATGTAGGTAAAAGAAGCAATATCCTTGGCAGAGATCCACTTGTAAAGCTGAAAGCCGTCTACACCCTCGTAGAGCAACTTTATACTGGGGCGCAGCATGCTCTGGCTGTTATCTCTCCATCCAGCCAAGCACCAACACTCTTTGTGGATATCTTGCGAAGACTCTCCGTTCTGCCTGCCAGGATAGACAAAATGAAGCGGTCATCTGCAAGAGCCGGTGCTGTTACGGCCTTGAGCCGAGCTAAGGCATGGCTTCCAGAACTGGAAACATTTGACTTGGCTACTGGGTATTCGAGTCTGAAAGAAGACGGCTCAACTTTTGATCATAAAGACTTCGCTGCTTGTGTCAAGGACATCCGCCCACTAGCCAGTTTAATTGCAAATGAAACGGACTTGTCGAAGTATCAGGCGGCTTATGATATGGAGAACCAGAAGATGTCCACTCCTTCTTATAAAGTGATGGATCTGATTCCTCCAATTAGTAAGCATACCTTTGCCCGTGAAATTGATCCCACTAACCTTATTGATGGTATGACTAAATTTGAAGCTCTGGCTGGCTTGCATTGGTTGGCGCATAATTTTCAAACAGTGGAGGACAAAGAACCGGCGACGGATGACCCGGAATCATCAAAGCAGCAAGGCCAAGGAGAATGACCCGTCGGGTAGCTCACGTACCTATGATAGAAATATTTGGACATTTGTCTGGCTCACAACATTTTGTAATAGGATAGCGAAACACTTTTCCTGCCGGTTTATCGTACCAACTATCACGCCGTCATGCGCACTGCTTGTCTTTTGATGACATTATGAGTCTCCAAACGTTCAAATCCTTAATTTATCCTTATGATGGTATTGGCGCGCGTAGATAAATATAAACTGCATCCTGCATATAAACAAAAACAAGTGCCCCGGCGGTAGGTCACTGTGTCCAACCAATGCCACTGGGGACAGGCGTCCAGAACCAGGGCCGGTTTAATTGTTATAAACATAACCATACCTGAAAATATGATTTGAACTGCTGGCTTAATAACCCTGTAAAGGTATAATTCCATGAAGTTGTTATTCTCCGGCGGCTGAGAACCGTTCAGTAGATTGGGTTGTAGAGACCCGGAGAGGCTTTAAATATGAGCCATGAAGGGAGGCAATTAGGCCGATCGTGCAAAGAACACAACTCAAAACGAAAGCTTACAAGAAAGCAAAGAGAAAACAGAAACAAACAAGCAAAAAACACTCGAGGCTTTTGCAGGCCGCCAAGCCAAAGGTTCTTCTTCAATGAAACTAGCCTTGGTGGCCCCTGGAAGATACATGCGTACTATGAGCCGGCTCTCACAGTACCCAATCAACATTTGGACCTAGACAAGTGCAGGTCTTTTTTTGGTTTTTAAAGATAGACTTGCCTAGAGTACGCGGGGTCAGAGTTGCATCTTGCATCATAGGCCGAGTTATCCAAGTTTCAAGGAAGGCGGCATTTTGAGCCTGAATCTATCCTGACTATCTGTAGCACTGTGCTCTCGCAGTAACAGCCGACGTTTGAACCTTAGCAAGCTCAGGTCTTGGTCGAATACGCCATTAAGACTGATTACCAAGAGTTCGCCGGGTCAATCAGGATGACCTGATGGAGTTGAAGCAGTTGGGCACAAGTAGGATGACCCACAAGTTATGTCCTCTTTGGTTGGATACGCCTATGTTTGAACATAACCTGGTCAAATGGGTAGTAACGATGTGCTCTCTTTGGTCGAATAGGCCTATGTTTGAGTAGGAAGCCCCCAAGTGACATACTTGCTGATTATTCTCACCAAAAGCTTATCTTGGAGTTGTGCTATGCATCCAACTCTTCACGACTCCTTTGATTTGGGTACTAAGCTTTTTTGAGAAGATATGTACGATGATCATAAAGACTCAACTTTGAAAAAATGGCAGAGGCCCCGAATTGGCGGGGATGCCGGCTTTATTATATTGTACTAATATTTACATCATCGAATTTACATCATGAGAGCCGGAGGCTTAAGTATAGTAAGGCCGGAGGTGAGTGATATTCCAAGGCCGATTAGTCTCCTCCTCTGATGTGCGTGAGTCCTTGTGCCCTCGGATATAGATCAAGTAGTATGACCCGTTGTGCAGATTCTTGCTGACGACAAAAGGTCCTTCCCAAGGCGGCGAAAGTTTATGCATACCAGTCTGATCTTGGATGAGCCGGAGAACTAAGTCGCCTTCTTGAAAGGTTCTGGTCTTGACCCGCCGGCTGTGATATCATTGTAAATCTTGTTGATAAATCGCCGATCGAGCCGCCGCGAGATCACGCTCTTCATCCAATCGATCCAATGCATCCTGGCGTGCCGTCTCATTGTCAGCTTCCACGTAAGCCGCCACTCGGGGCGAGTCATGACGGATATCGCTGGGAAGAACCGCCTCTGCTCCGTAGACCATGAAGAAGGGCGTGTATCATGTAGACCTGTTGGGTGTTGTATTAATGCTCCATAACACGAAAGGTAACTCTTCCACCCAACAACCCAGGGTTCTCTTTAGAGGAACCATAAGCCAGGGTTTGATCCCTCGTAAGATCTCTTGATTGGCCCGCTCTGCTTGACCATTGGACTGGGGATGATCCACAGAAGATACATCAAGCCGGATATGCTCACGCTGGCAAAACTCCTTCATAGCACCCTTAGACAAATTAGTGCTATTGTCTGTTATGATACTATGGGGGAAACCAAACCGAAAAATCACCTTCTTGATGAACTGCACCGCTGTTTCTGCATCACATTTGCTCACTCGCTCTGCCTCGATCCACTTGGTGAATTTCTCCACTGCCACCAACGGGTGGGTTTTCTTATCCTTGGATCGTTTAAAAGGTCCTACCATATCAAGCCCCCAAGTTGCAAACGGCCAAGTTATCAGAATCATCCTCAACTCTTGAGCCGGAACATGAGCACGCCGCAAAAATTTCTGACAGTCGTCACATTTATTGACCAAGTCCTCAACATCAGCATGAGCCGTTAGCCAGTAAAATCCATGACGAAAAGCTTTCGCTACCAGAGATTTAGAACTGGCATGGTGACCACAATCTCCCTCATGGATCTCTCGTAGAATCTCGCAGCCTTCCTCAGGCGAGACACAGCGTTGAAACGCACCTGAAACACTGCGGTGGTGCAATTCTCCATTGACGATCATCATTGACTTAGACCGCCGGGTTATCTGCCTGGCTAATATTTCATCCTCAGGTAACCACCCCGGGTCATATAAGCCAAATAAGGAACTGTCCAATCTGGTATGACATGAAGAGCAACTACCAATTGTGCCTCCGGGTCAGGGATAGCGAGGTCCTCCTCTGTAGGCAACTTGACCGATGGGTTAAGCAAAACGTCTAAAAATGTATTGGGCGGCACCGGCTTACGCTGAGACCCTAACTGACTCAAGGCATCTGCTGCCTCGTTCTTCCTTCGATCGTTGTGCTCAACTTGGTAACCCTTGAAGTGACCTGCAATAGCATCAACCTCTCGGCGATAAGCCGCCATGAGCGGATCCATGGAGTCCCAGGTGCCAAAAACCTGCTGAGCTACCAAATCTGAGTCGCCAAAACATATCAACCGGCTTAGATTCATCCCTTTAGCCATCCGAAGGCCATGGAGCAAGGTTTCGTACTCAGCTGCATTATTAGTACATGGAAACATGAGCCGGAGGACATAAGAAAGTTTATCACCTAGTGGGGAAGTTAAAACAACTCCAGCCCCCGAGCCCTCCAATTGTCTGGACCCGTCAAAGTGAATCGTCCAATATGTATTATCTGGCTTTTCTTCAGGCATCTGCAATTCTGTCCAGTCATTGATGAAATCCACTAGTGCTTGTGATTTGATGGCTGTTTGAGGCATATATTTTAAATCATGAGGCCCAAGCTCAGTGGCCCACTTGGCCACTTGGCCTGTAGCTTCCCTATTCTGGATAATGTCTCCCAAGGGATCAGAGCTCACGACCGTAAAGGGATGACCCAAGAAATACTGCTTGAGTTTCCGGCTTGCCATAAAGACTCCGTAAACCAGCTTCTGCCAATGTGGATACCTATGTTTAGACTTGATGAGGACCTCACCGATGTAGTAAACCGGCCTTTGAACTAGATGCTCTTTACCAGCCTCCTTTCTTTCCACCACAATAGCCACACTGACGGCCCTGCTGTTTGCAGCAACATATAACAACAAAGGCTCTTTATCAATGGGGGCCGCAAGAACCGGCGGCTCAGCCAATTGCTTCTTGAGTGCCTCGAACGCTTCATCAGCAGCTTCACTCCAGACAAAATCATCTGTCTTTTTCATCATCTGGTATAGAGGGATAACGTTCTCACCTAAGCGGCTTATAAACTGGCTCAACGCTGCTATTCGTCCTACCACGCACTGGACATCATTTATACATTTTGGTCATGCCAGGGAGGTGATGGCCTTGATCTTTTCTGGGTTAGCCTCGATGCCTTGCTCAGAGACCAGAAAACCCAAAAGCTTGCCTGCTGGAACACCAAAAACACACTTGGCCGGGTTAAGCATCATCTTATACACCAGGAGATTGTCAAACGTTTCCGTCAAGTCATCAATTAGAGTCTCCTTCTTCTTCTTGGATTTGACCATGATATCATCCACATAAGCATGAACATTGCGCCCAATCTAACCGTGCAGGCAGCTCTGTACACACCTCTGGTAAGTCGCCTGGGCACTCTTAAGCCCAAAAGGCATAGATACATAGCAGAAGGCTCCGAACGGAGTGATGAAAGCCATCTTCTCCTGGTCCTCAACCGCCATTTTAATCTGGTGATATCCAGAATATGCATCCAAAAACTCAAGCGCTCACAACCCGCCGTAGCATCAATGATCTGATCAATACGAGGGAGGGCAAACGGGTCAACTGGACAAGCCTTGTTTAAATCTGTGTAATCCACACACATGCGCCACATGCCATTCTTTTTAAGCACCAAAACCGGGTTAGCCAACCACTCGAGATGAAAAACTTCTACGATGAACCCGGCCGCTAAGAGCCGGGCCACCTCTTCACCGATGGCCTTCCGTCTCTCTTCATTAAAACGGCGAAGAAACTGTCTGACTGGCTTATACTTCGGATCAATATTAAGAGTGTGCTCAGCGAGTTCTCTCGGTACACCCGACATGTCTGAAGGCTTCCATGCAAAGATGTCCCGGTTCTCATGGATGAACTCGATGAGCGCGCTTTCCTATTTCGGATCCAGATTGGCACTGATACTGAACTGCTTGGATGAGTCACCAGGAACAAAATCAACCATCTTGGTGTCATTTGCCGATTTAAACTTCAGCAACGGGTCATGCTCTGTAGTTGGTTTCTTTAAAGATGTCATATCTGCTGGGTCAACATTATCTTTGTAAAACTTGAGCTCCTCTGTGGCACAAACCGACTCTACATAAGCTGCATCGCCTTCTTCACATTCCAAAGCTATGGTGCGACTCCCATGCACTGTGATATTCCCCTTGTGACCCGACATCTTGAGCTGCAAATAAACATAACATGGCCTTGCCATAAACTTAGCATAAGCCGGCCTGCCAAATAAAGCATGGTACGGGCTGTGGATCCTCACAACTTCAAACATCAAGGTTTCTGTCCTGACATCATGCTCATCTCCAAAGTGTTGGAAATATGCCTTAGAGTCAATAATAAAATGGTTATTATTATATTTCCTTGTTCATGATAATTGTTTATTATCCATGCAAGAATTGTATTGATAGGAAACTCAGATACATGTGTGGATACATAGACGAACACCATGTCCCTAGTAAGCCTCTAGTTGACTAGCTCGTTGATCAAGAGATGGTCACGGTTTCTTGACCATGGACATTGGATGTCGTTGATAACGGGATCACATCATTAGGAGAATGATGTGATGGACAAGACCCAATCCTAAGC
This sequence comes from Secale cereale, assembly GCA_902687465.1. Classification (NCBI taxonomy): domain Eukaryota; kingdom Viridiplantae; phylum Streptophyta; class Magnoliopsida; order Poales; family Poaceae; genus Secale; species Secale cereale. The sequence goes on from LR738710.1 coordinate 161,159,241, forward strand.
CTAGCACAGATCGTGTAGTTCGTATGCTAAAGCTTTTCGAAATGTCAAGTATCTTTTCCTTAGACCATGAGATTGTGCAACTCCCGGATACCGTAGGAATGCTTTGGGTGTACCAAACGTCACAACGTAACTGGGTGGCTATAAAGGTGCACTACAGGTATTTCCGAAAGTGTCTGTTTGGGTTGGCACGAATCGAGACTGGGATTTGTCACTCGGTATGACGGAGAGGTATCTCTGGGCCCACTGTAACACCCCAAAAATTTAATCCTGTTTTATTTATTAGAATTTTGTCAGAAAGATTTATTTACTATTTTCTGGCTTTTCTATTAATTTCAGAGCTACTTCTTTTCTCTGGATTTTTAAAATTTTTCCTCTTATCTGAAACTTTTGGATAATATTGAGGGACTTGAATGCTTTCTTAAAACATTTGATTTTTGTGGGTATGCAAGTGGAAGCATATTTATAATACTTTTGCCAAGCATAAATTCTTTTAAAATGGCTTTTCCATTCTTTCAAGGGCTCCCATTGCACTGCAACCTATTTAAATATTTCTTTAAAAATTCCACCAAAATTTGGAGATGACAGTAGATGCATATAACTCATTTTTATGCAAAAATCCAGCTTTGTGTTTTATGAATTTTGAGCAAAACATCCTCTTTTTCATTCTGGTCCAGTTTGGTGTTTTGCACTGCAACCCTACTTTAAATTTCTCTAGTGAACCTGGGATCTTTCCTGCTATTAGTACTTGCTACCAAACCCTTAAGTCCAGGATATTGGACCCATTTGGATAGTTTTGGTCCATGCAATAATAGCCTACATTTTCTGTCCAGATTTGGTTTTCTCAAAAACTTGCACTAACAAGTTTCTGGTTTTGCCAAACTAACCTTACCACCATCACCTACACCTAAAGAGACCCCAACCTGGAGCTTTTGGCCACCAGAAGAGATCCCTAGATGCCCATGGCATTCTGTCGAACACCTTGTGCGCCTGGACAGAATTGGCATAGTTTTTAGTTTGCATTGTGGAGTTGCTTTCTGTGCCAAACCAGCATGTCTAATGGAGCTATAGTAACCAACCTAGCTACCCTGTTAAGTCTTACCCTAACCCAAGCTTTCTAGAATGCATTGGCATTTCGTCGAATGGGTGGTGGGCATGCCGAGAGCACGAGCAGAGCGTGCGTTTTGCACGCGCCTGCCCGAGCTGCCTCACCAACCCCCGAGCTTATCCCAGCCCTCTGCCGCACGCAGCATAGCGCCAAGGCCAGTCCTGTTCGTTCACGAGCACCGCAGCTTTCCCCCGTCTTCCCCGCAAGCCGCCACGACCGCCGACTGCCGTCTCTGCCATGGCCGGCGCCGCCCAGACCATCCCCGCGCGCCAGCTAGCCCCTGGAGCAGTCGCAGCTCGTCCTCTAGCTCCTAGCACACCCCCAGAGCTCCGCCACGTCGCCCCGGCTACAGAGGCGACGAACCGCCATCGCCGCCGTCATGCTTATCCACGGGAAGCCGCGGAACCGACATCACGCGCCTATAAGGAGGCCTCTTCCTTGCTTCCCCAGCATGGCACAGCGCCCCGCCTCTCCCTTAGAACCTCTCCAAACCACCAAACGGCTGGTAGTGGTCTTCCTCCCCGCCTCCGGTCAGGATTTCGCCACCACCGTCGTGGTCAAACCCGGAGCCCCCTACTGCTCTTCCTCTTGCCTAGTGCTTTCCAGCCGAGTCCCTCAGATGCAGAAGACCCGTCCCCATTCCCTCTTTCCGCCTAAGACCACCGTAGGAGAAATTCCCCGAGGCCCGAAGCTCCCCCTCCGCCATGGAGGAAGGTGCTCTCACCCTCGAGCTCCCCCGCGCTCCTAACCACCGCAGATGGATGCGGTGCCTCCTCCCGATCATCCCCATATCAAGAGCACGTCGAATGGTGACTTGTGTCGCCGGGGATCGCCGTTGGAAACGGCCCCTGTCTCTGTCGAGGCACGCGCGGGGGGGAAGGGGGAAGAAGACGAACCCGACAGGTGGGGACCACCTGTCGGTGAGCCAACCCAAGCCACCAGTGGCGCAACCCGGCTGATGCGTTTCTCCCCTGGAGAAGCATATTTTAAGTAAGTAAGCGAACAATCTAAGAAGACGTATTCCAGGCGAACCGTTTTCCTTTTTCTGTTTTTATTTAAAACAGATTTTGACCAGAACTTTGACTGGGCATATCTTTTTAAATAAAACTCCAAATGAGTTGATTCTTTTTCCTACCTCTCTCAAATTTCACCTAGTTTATTTTAAGATTTATTTCAAAAATAATTATGACAACTTTTTGTACTGTTTTTAGATTATGTGTTAATTTGAATATTTTCAAAATTAGGAATTGGAGGGAAGATCAAAACTTTCAAAAGTTTTGAAGTGCACCTCACCTCTCTGCACCTTGAAGGCAAGCATCTTGAACTCCATTATGACATAAGTTGTGTGTTGTTTGCTAGAACATATGAACTCCATCAATATGCTAAAATGGAGTAGCGTTATTTCATGTGGTAGTCATACTCATGCATATCATCATATGGTGAAAATCTTTTCTGTTATATGTGTGACATTGGTGACAGTAGCCACTTCTCATGCCACATGTGCCTGGTGACAGTTCGGATGGAGTCCGAAGGAGGATTGTGTTCCGGTGAACACAACCACGTGACGGACATCTCGTTGTGGCGAGGATGTGCCGTGAGGCATGATGGGGCATGATGAGTGGTGCCCTGTCAGGAAAACCGTGAAAAGTATCTGTTGTACTAACCATGCAGGGAACACATAAGCCTCCTGAGTCGACCATAGATCGAGTCTTGTTCCAGTAAACCCCATGCTTGTTTTCGTACTACCACTTGTCCCTGCCGCGGGCAGGGTACGGTTCAGTAAGTTGTCAACCCCTTTCTTGGCACACACCGTACAGAGAGGCCATGGTGGAAGATACCGGGTGCATCCGGTAGGCATGCCACATGGTCCGGGGGCATGGGTGTTTCCGGTTGGGGCCGAGAGGGGGGCACCCCTTAGTAGCGCGCGATATAAATTTGATCCCATGCTAATCGAGGTTGTAGCCTCCCCGCTTAGAGTTTTGCTTAATAAGTGTCATGGGTGATTCCAGGCACTGGTAAGTTAAGCTGGTGTGTGCTGGTTGGGTGTGTTTTCAATTCAAAGACCGTAAGCGGAATTAGTCCCGGTGGACTAAAGGAATCCGTTACTCGTGGGTAAAGAGTACACCCTCTGCAGAGTTTATATCTATTCGAATAGCCGTATCCGCGGTTAAGGATTTCAGTCTGGGATGGGTCAAGTGTCGGTCTTAGTGTCGGTCTTCGGAGGAAAACTTCTAAACCAGAATATTGATCTTGACGCGTGACGAATGATGATTGTGATTATTATTATTGTGGACTAACTATTTATATTGTTGTTGAATTATTGAGTATCCTTAGGATGGTTCTACCTCCAGAATACTCATTGTGATTATTGTTATATAAGCCCTTTATGTGGTGTCGCTGAGACGCCCGACTGTGGCATGCTTGTTATTTAATTTCCTTATAAGCCCTTTATGTGGCGTCGCTGAGACGCCCGACTGTGGCATGCTTGTTATTTAATTTCCTTATAAGCCCTTTATGTGGCGTCGCTCAGACACCCGACTGTGGCATGTTGATTGTTTATTTTCCTTATAAGCCCTTTAGGTGGCGTCGCTCCGACGCCCGACTGTGGCACGCATGTGATTTATTTTTCTTATAAGCCCTTTATGTGGCATCGCTCAGACGCCCGACTGAGGCATGCTTTACATTATTATCCTTTCGAGGCGTCGCTTCAGACACCCGATCGGTTTATTTTATCTTCATTCTCTGATTGCTTATTCCTGTTTAATACAAATGACCTGCTCATGTGCATCATGAATTTTATTTCGGGACTGACTAAGTGATCGTGGATTATTTCAGTGCATGATTATCACCTGCTATGTTATACTTGTTTTCATGATGTTTGCGAGTACATTCAAAGTACTCACAGGATTGTCCCTGGCTATTGTCTTGGCCAGATTTCTTGCTTGGAGAGGAGCACTACGACGACAACCCCGAAACCTAGGCAATGGAGATAGCAGACACGCGAAGATAGGAGTTATCCAGGTCAGCTGTTCCTGTGGGGAATGGAGTCCCATAGACACTGATGACCCGCAAACCGCTTCCGCCATTAACCATTAGAGACCTTTTGTTGTACTCCTGGACCAGAATGGTCTTGTACTACATATTTTACATTTTGCTTGGAATTTCTGTATCAAGTTTGTGTCTCATCAGCTAACAGTAATCCTGGGGCTGGTGAGCACAAGGGCCATTTACTGGGAAATTAATATCCCGGAAAACCGGTCCTGACACCCACTCGGTAGGACATCATCATAATGTGCACAATGTGATCAAGGAGTTGATCACGGGATGATGTGTTACAGAACGAGTAAAGAGACTTGCCGGTAACGAGATTGAACGAGGTATCGGTATACCGACGATCGAATCTCGGGCAAGTACTATGCCGATAGACAAAGGGAATTGTATACGGGATTGATTGAATCCTTGACATCGTGGTTCATCCGATGAGATCCTTGTGGAGCATTGATGGGCCTCGAACCCCTCGTTGGTTACCCCAAGTGGAAGGTGTAAGATGCAGTAAGTAGAAGTGTTTTCCCCTAGCAAAGATGCCAAGGATCGAATCCCCAGAGACTCCTAGGTTCAACAAGTAGGTGTCAATTGCTACGGCGCCAGATTAGTAGCAATCAACGTGGACCTGCACACAGATACAAATAACTTTGCTCCCAACGAGTACAGAGAGGTTGTCAATCCCTCCGGCCTTGTAGTTCACAAAGGATTAAAAGCAATGATAGTAGTGATAGATAGTGTTTTGCAAATAGTAAATAATAACGAAAAGTAAATAGTGGATGTGATCAATGATGGTAATATGGACCGGAGTCTCATGATGTTCACTAGTGATGTCTCTCTCCCAAAAGACGATAAAACAGCTATGTGAGGTAAACAAATTACAGCTGGGCAATTGACAGGACCACGAACGCAAACCAATGCTGACTACGTTGCAAGAAAGGTTGAGGTTCAAAGCATGGGCGGTACGCCAAAGTAAGTAGACCGAAATCCATCAATATCTACTACTAATCATCCACCTTGAGATATCTATCCAGAACATCTCGCTGTTATTAAGTTGCGAGTCCCACCCATAGTGTAAACTCAATGCAACAGACAACTGCATTAAAAGAACTTTGCGTAAAGTAAACAATCCTTGCACCCGCGGGCACAAGCACCGTTGTTTTCCCCCTTGTGGCAACATCACATCCCCTAGACTCATGTTTCTGTCACTCAAGCTAGTCATCGAGGAGCATGAACCCACAATCGAGCATAACGTTCCCTCTTGGAGTCACTACCTATTACTCGGCCAAAGCAATAAATAACAATGGAGAACATGCAAGAATTACTTATGAACAAAAATATAAAAGAGGTGAATCAAATATATTACTCAAGATAAATCTGAACATAATCTCATAATCCATCGGATCCCAGCAAACTCAACATAGCAACAACATAAGGATTACATAGGTGCCTCGATCATGTAGGGCAGCTCATGAGGACTAATTAGTGAAGCACAAGAACGGGAGGAGAACATCACATAGCTACTTGTCATGGACTCATGGTCCAAGGGAGACTACTCACAAGTCATCCGGGAGGCGTCCATGGTGGTGGAGAAGCTCCCGGTGGTGATCCTCCCCTCCGACAGGGTGCCGGGAAGAGTTCTCCTGGTGCTCCCGATCTTGGAAGCGGCGGCGGCGGCGGAACAGAGATGGGATCGCGAAAAGAGTTCCTTTTCTGATGGTTTCGGAGGTCCCTCTAAATATATGCCAAAGGGGGGCACCGGACGGGCTTCGGGGGGCCCAGGCGCCCCCCCGGCGCGGCCCAGGGGGGGGGGGGGGGCGCCGCCAGGGCGCCTGGAGCCCTGGTGCCCCCCCCAGGCTGCCCTTCGGACGCAGTGTTGTTTCCGGATTGCTGATTTTTTATATAATTTTTCTGGGCAGTTCTCGAAACGTGAAAACCTGAAATACAAAAACAGCCGAAAACAGAAACTGGCACTAGGGTGCACTGGATTAGTAAGTTAGTCTAAATATGATCAAAAGTGTATGGAAGTGTATGAATATCATAGCAATATCACCCAAAAGTGGCATGGAGCAACCAGAAATTATAGATACGTTTTGGACGTATCAACATCCCCAAGCTTAATTCCTGCTCGTCCTCGAGTAGGTAAATGATAACAAGAATAATTTATGTGGTGACATGCTATTAACCATATAGGACTTTCTCATAGTCATATGACAAAAGCTTACTGAGACAATGATTCTAAAGTAATTAAGTTGCCTCAAGAGAAAATCACAAATGACTGAAAGTTTTACAACATGAAACTGAAACATCAAAAAGATTTGCAATGAACATGATGTGCAAATATGATAAAGTGATATCTAGCTTGCCCCCTTTAGTGATGCAAAACATAAATGCAGGGGCACCTTCAAGGTTTAAGTGATGACTAGATACAATCATTTCAGAATAAACGATATCATAATCATGCAAAAGACAATGCTACTTTGGGATAATGCACATTACACTCAGAATGACAATCATGCTCTCAGTAGTTGGTGCTTCAACATAAAGGTAAAAGAAAGGTTAAGTGCTAGAGCTTTTTATTTTAAAAACAGGGAAGCAATTGTGTCAACGGTAGTAGTACTTCATATGTGTCATGCATAAAACATCCTATAAGTTGCAAGCCTCATGCATCGAATACCAATAGTGCTCGCTCCTTGTCCTAATTAGCTCAGATCCCCAGGGGTTATCATTGCATTGCATATGTTTCAACCAAGTGTCACAAAGGGGTACCTCTATGCCACCTGTACAAAGGTCCAAGGAGATAGATCGCATTTGATTTCTCGTTTTTGATAGATCTCAACTTGAAGACATCCATACCGGGACAACATAGAAAATAGATGATGGACTCCTCTTTAATGCATAGGCATATTCTCATGAGAGATTGAGGATTAAGGTCCAAGCTAAAACTTCCACCATGATGCATGGCTTTGGTTGGCGGCCCAATGTTCTTCTCTAACAATATGCATATTCATTCAACCCACGGTAAATCACCCTTACTTCAGACAAGACGAACATGCATAGCAGCTCACATGATATTCAACAAAAGTGTGACAGTTGATGGCATCCCCATAAACATGGTTACCGCTCAGCAAGCAACTTATAAGAAATAAGATACATAAGCAACATATTCTTTACCACAATAGTTTTAGGCTACTTTCCCATGAGCTATGTATTGCATGGTTAGTTTGCTTAGTACAGGTGGAGGTTAGCAAAAGACTGGGAGCGACCAACTAAGAGAGCAATGACGGTCATAATCATGCAGAGCGACAAAGCAATATTGAATCAGGCATGGTAGTTATATCGGTACTTAGAAACAAAAGATCATCAAGGCTTGACAGACTTTCTTTACAGTCTTGAATATGCGTGAGCATACGCCAAGTCAATCAAAATAAATTCTCGAAGGAAGATATTACTAAACCATACCATATCATAGGCAAACAAACCAAGTTGGTGCTCCAATAACACATTGGGAACCCCCCAGCTATTTGAGATTAACCATAAGAAAACCTGAACTACTAAGCACCATCATGAAAGTAGCATCTTTATCATAGACACATTAACCAATGCAAAGGAAGCAAACTCTCTTAATAAGGTGAGCATGGTAATTAAAGAGAGTTCAAGCAACCAACTAAATAAAAGCTCTTGAAAAGATAAGCATGAATACTAAGAGCAGAGTATGATAGTAGCTATTAAAAGACAAAGAACACACACATCATAGATAGACATGAAAATTCTATGTAATGTTCTAGGTAGAGGTGGAGCGT
>LR738710.1:161167200-161225934 GCA_902687465.1 Secale cereale
ACATGAAGTGATAAAAATATAGCGAAACGAAAGACGAACTGATAATGTTGATGGAGAAGGGGATGCACGGGGGCATCCCCAAGCTTAGACGCTTGAGTCTCCTTGAATATTTCTTGGGGGTGCACGGGGGCATCCCCAAGCTTGAGCGCTTGACACTCCTGAATCTTTTTATCATCTTCCCTCGCACACTTGAAAACTCCCTTCATACACAACTCATCATAATCTGATTAGCGAGGTTAGTACCCTTAATAAAATAATTATACCTTGCTGGAAATAAGGATATTCTTGAAGTTCTACTGTTTCTAAAGATTGCCAAAAGGTTTTTGCAAAGAAAAAGCAAGTTCTTAATTTGCAAAGTGAAGGTAAGGCAAAACAGGACAGAATCTGTGAAAAACAGAACAGCAGGCAGTAATTGATCTGTTCGGGATACTTCTGCAACTCAAATCAAAAAACTCAGAACTGACGCACGAAATACAATTATATAGAGAACGCCGTCGAAAAAATTCAGACCAAAAAGATGATCTGGTGATTTTATACGAATTTTTCTATCCAAGGACAGAATCTGTTTCCTGGACAGCACCTCACAACTTTTGAACTTTCTAGCAATCAGAGGCTATACTTGGCACAAATATGAAAAGCAAAGATACAATGATGTTGCTACAGCAGTAAACAACATCAAGACACAACAAAAGCAAAATATAAAAATTTATTCATGTGGGCTGCCTCCCAAAAGCGCTTTCTTTTATGCCTTTAAGCTAGGCATAATGCAAAAATGATGCTCTCGTAGGAATAAGAGATGAAGAACAAAAGAGAGCATCAAGAAGCACATATAAATCATATTTAAGTCTACCCCTCTTCCTATGCATTGGAATCTTGTAAAGAAATAAATTATTGAAGCATAAAGCAATAAGCATAGGAAGACAAAACAAGTGCAGCTTCAAAACCTTCAACATAAAGAGAGGGAACTTGATATTATTAAGATATTTAGAACCATGTCTCCCTCTCTCATTATAAATTTCAGTGGCATCATGGATGAACTCAACAATATAAGCATCACATAAAGCATTGTTACCATGATCCACACGCAAAAAGGTACTCTTACTCTCCACATAAGCATCATGAAGAGGATAAAACTTATTATAAAAGAGAGACATAAGCTCTTGCCAATCAAGCAAGTGCGAGTTATCGAGAAGCTTATACCAATCTGAAGCTTTATCTATAAGTGATACGGCGAACAATTTCCTCATGACAAACTCCCTTGATACACCTGCAAGCTTAAATAATGAACATAATTGCGACAGATATAACAAGTGTTCACCGGGATGTCTGTCTCCTGCATAACGATTACCCAAAACATAATCGATAATACCAGCTGGTATTTTATAGGGCACAATTTCAGTAGGGGGAGGAGCAACCACCATAGGTGTGGGGTGTCTTCCCGCAAGCAACGATCCAATAACAAGGTTGTCCATAAGCATAACTGGTGAAAAGACATAAAGAAAACTGAAAGGTAAACTAGCAAGACTAAAAGCAAAGGTAAAAGATAGCGTGCAACTCCCCTATCCTGAAGAGTGGAGTCCCCGGCAACGGCGCCAAAAAATACTCCTTGATGGGCCTCGAACCCCTCGTTGGTTACCCCAAGTGGAAGGTGTAAGATGCAGTAAGTAGAAGTGTTTTCCCCTAGCAAAGATGCCAAGGATCGAATCCCCAGAGACTCCTAGGTTCAACAAGTAGGTGTCAATTGCTACGGCGCCAGATTAGTAGCAATCAACGTGGACCTGCACACAGATACAAATAACTTTGCTCCCAACGAGTACAGAGAGGTTGTCAATCCCTCCGGCCTTGTAGTTCACAAAGGATTAAAAGCAATGATAGTAGTGATAGATAGTGTTTTGCAAATAGTAAATAATAACGAAAAGTAAATAGTGGATGTGATCAATGATGGTAATATGGACCGGAGTCTCATGATGTTCACTAGTGATGTCTCTCTCCCAAAAGACGATAAAACAGCTATGTGAGGTAAACAAATTACAGCTGGGCAATTGACAGGACCACGAACGCAAACCAATGCTGACTACATTGCAAGAAAGGTTGAGGTTCAAAGCATGGGCGGTACGCCAAAGTAAGTAGACCGAAATCCATCAATATCTACTACTAATCATCCACCTTGAGATATCTATCCAGAACATCTCGCTGGTATTAAGTTGCGAGTCCCACCCATAGTGTAAACTCAATGCAACAGACAACTGCATTAAAAGAACTTTGCGTAAAGTAAACAATCCTTGCACCCGCGGGCACAAGCACCGTTGTTTTCCCCATTGTGGCAACATCACATCCCCTAGACTCATGTTTCTGTCACTCAAGCTAGTCATCGAGGGGCATGAACCCACAATCGAGCATAACGTTCCCTCTTGGAGTCACTACCTATTACTCGGCCAAAGCAATAAATAACAACGGAGAACATGCAAGAATTACTTATGAACAAAAATATAAAAGAGGTGAATCAAATATATTACTCAAGATCAATCTGAACATAATCTCATAATCCATCGGATCCCAGCAAACTCAACATAGCAACAACATAAGGATTACATAGGTGCCTCGATCATGTAGGGCAGCTCACGAGGACTAATTAGTGAAGCACAAGAACGGGAGGAGAACATCACATAGCTACTGGTCATGGACTCATGGTCCAAGGGAGACTACTCACGAGTCATCCGGGAGGCGTCCATGGTGGTGGAGAAGCTCCCGGTGGTGATCCTCCCCTCCGGCAGGGTGCCGGGAAGAGTTCTCCTGGTGCTCCCGATCTTGGAAGCGGCGGCGGCGGCGGAACAGAGATGGGATCGCGAAAAGAGTTCCTTTTCTGAGGGTTTCGGAGGTCCCTCTAAATATATGCCAAAGGGGGGCACCGGACGGGCTTCAGGGGGCCCAAGCGCCCCCCCGGCGCGGCCCAGGGGGGGGCGCCGCCAGGGCGCCTGGAGCCCTCGTGCCCCCCCCCCCCAGGCTGCCCTTCGGATGCAGTGTTGTTTCCGGATTGCTGATTTTTTATATAATTTTTCTGGATTTTTCTAGGCAGTTCTCGAAACGTGAAAACCTGAAATACAAAAAGAGCCGAAAACAGAAACTGGCACTGGGGTGCACTGGATTAGTAAGTTAGTCCAAATATGATCAAACGTGTATGGAAGTGTATGAATATCATAGCAATATCACCCAAAAGTGGCATGGAGCAAGCAGAAATTATAGATACGTTTTGGACGTATCAAGCATGTGGGAGCCAACATGGGTATCCAGATCCCGCTGTTAGTTATTGACCGGAGAGTTGTCTCGGCCATGTCTGCATGACTCCTGAGCCCGTAGGGTCTACACACTTAAGGTTCGATGACACTAGGGTTATAGGGAAAGTATGTACGCGGTTACCGAATGTTGTTCGGAGTCCCGGATGAGATCCCGAACGTCACGAGGAGTTCCGGAATGGTCCGGAGGTAAAGATTAATATATGGGAAGTCCCATTTTGGTCACCGGAAAAGTTTCGGGCGCTATCGGTAGCGTACAGGGACCACCGGGAGGGTCCCGGGGGTCCACCGGGTGGGGCCACCGGCCCCAGAGGGCTGCGTGGGCCAAGTGTGGGAGGGGACCAGCCCCAGGTGGGCTTGTGCGCCCCCCCACCAGGTCCCAAGGCGCCTCCAAGAGGGGAGGGGGGCAAACCCTAGGGCAGATGGGCCCTAGGGCCCAATCTGGTGCGCCCCCCTCTCCCTCTCCCCCTCTGGCCGCCACCCTTAGATGGGATCTGAGGTGGCCGCACCCCTAGGGGTGGGAAACCCTAAAGGGGGCACAGCCCCTCCCCCCTATATATATGTGAGGTTTGGGGCTGCCCATAACACGGTTTGACCTCTCTCGCTTGGCGCAGCCCTACCTCTCTCCCTCCTCGTCTCTCGCACTGCTTGGCGAAGCCCTGCTGGAGTCCCACGCTCCTCCACCACCACCACGCCGCCGTGCTGCTATTGAATGGAGTCTTCCCCAACCTCTCCCTCTCTCCTTGCTGGATCAAGGCGTGGGAGACGTCATCGGGCTGCACGTGTGTTGAACGCGGAGGTGCCGTTGTTCGGCGCTTAGATCGGAATCAACCGCGATCTGAATCGCTACGAGTACGACTCCTTCATCCGCGTTCTTGCAACGCTTCCGCATCGCGATCTACAAGGGTATGTAGATGCACTCCCCTCCCCCTCGTTGCTAGATTACTCCATAGATAGATCTTGGTGATGCGTAGGAAATTTTTGATTTTCTGCTACGATCCCCAACAGTGGCATCATGAGCTAGGTCTATGCGTAGTTTCTTGCATGAGTAGAACACAAAGTAGTCGTGGGCGTCGATTTGTCAATTCTCTTGTCGTTACTAGTCCTATCTTGATTCGGCGGCATCGTGGGATGAAGCGGCCCAGACCGACCTTACACGTACGCTTACGTGAGACAGGTTCCACCGACTGACATGCACTAGTTGCATAAGGTGGCTAGCGGGTGTCTGTCTCTCCCACTTTAGTCGGATCGGATTCGATGAAAAGGGTCCTTATGAAGGGTAAATAGAAATTGGCATATCACGTTGTGGTTTTGGTGTAGGTAAGAAACGTTCTTGCTAGAAACCTATAGCAGCCACGTAAAAACTTGCAACAACAATTAGAGGACGTCTAACTTGTTCTTGCAGCATGTGCTGTGTGATGTGATATGGCCAAAAGGATGTGATGAATGATATATGTGTGATGTATGAGATTGATCATGTTCTTGTAATAGGAATCACGACTTGCATGTCGATGAGAATGACAACCGGCAGGAGCCATATGAGTTGTCTTATTTTATTGTATGACCTGCGTGTCATTGAAAACGCCATGTAATTACTTTACTTTATTGCTAACCGTTAGCCATAGTAGTAGAAGTAATGTTTGGCGAGACGACTTCATGAAGACACGATGATGGAGATCATGATGATGGAGATCATGGTGTCATGCCGGTAACGATGATGATCATGGAGCCCCGAAGATGAAGATCAAAAGGAGCAAAATGATATTGGCCATATCATGTCACTATTTGATTGCATGTGATGTTTATCATGTTTTACATCTTATTTGCTTAGAACGACGGTAGTAAATAAGATGATCTCTCACTAAAATTTCAAGAATTGTGTTCCCCCTAACTGTGCACCATTGCTAAGGTTCGTTGTTCCGAAGCACCACGTGATGATCGGGTGTGATAGGTTCTAACATTCGCATACAACGGGTGTAAGCCAAATTTACACACGCGAAACACTTAGGGTTCACTTGACGAGCCTAGCATGTACAGACATGGCCTCGGAACACGGAAGACCAAAAGGTCGAACATGAGTCGTATAGAAGATACGATCAACATGAAGATGTTCACCGTTGATGACTAGTCTGTCTCACGTGATGATCGGACACGGCCTAGTCGATTCGGATCATGTATCACTTAGATGACTAGAGAGATGTCTATCTGAGTGGGAGTTCATTAGATGAACTTAATTGTCATGAACAATAGTCTAAGTTGTCTTCGCAAATTATGTTGTAGACCAATAACTGTGTTGTAGCTCCCTGTTTAATACGATCCTAGAGAAAGACTAAGTTGAAAGATATTGTAAGCAATGATGCGGACTGGTTCCGTAGTCCGAGGAGTGTCCTAACTGCTACACAGAAAGTTTACGTCTTTGATGCACCGCTCGATGTGCAGACCCCTGCAACGTTGTCTGTGGATGTTGTGAACACCTGATAGACACGTCCTGATGACTACTTGATAGTTTAGTGCACCATACTTTACGGCTTAGAATCGGGATTCCAATGACGTTTTGAACACCATAGAACATATGAGATGTTCTAAGAGCTGAAATTGGGATTTCAGGCTCATGCCCGTGTTGAGAGGTATGAGACCTCTGACAAGTTCTTTTGTCAAAAAGATGGAGGAGAATAGCTCAACTAGTGAGCATGTGCTTAGAATGTCTGGGTGCTAAAATCACTTGAACCAAATGGGAGTTAATCTTCCAGATGAGATAGTGGTTGATGGAATTCTCTAGACACTATCACCAAGCTACTAGAACTTCGTGATGAACTATGACATGCAAAGGATGGAGATGATCCCGGAGCTATTAGCGGTGCTTAAGACCGCAAAAGTAGAACTCAAGAAGGAGCATCAAGTGTTGATGGTTTAACAAGACCGCTGGTTTTAAAAGGGGCAAGGGCTAGAAGGGAAACTTCATGAATGGCAAACCAGTTGTCGCTCTAATGAAGGAACCCAAGGTTGAACCCAAACCTCGAGACTAAGTGCTTCTATTGTAAGGGAAACGGTCACATGGTAGCGGAACTACCCCAAATACATGGTAGATAAGAAAAGCTGGCAACTTCAACAAAGTATATTTGATATACATATTATTGATGTGTACCTTACTAGTACTCCTTGTAGCACTTGGGTATTGGATACCGGTTCAGTTGCTATTATTAGTGACTTGAAGCAAAAGCTACGGTCTGAACGGAGACTAGCTAAGGGCGAGGTGACGATGTGTGTTGGAAGTGTTTCCAAGGTTGATAAGATCACCATCGCACGCTCTCTCTACCTTCGGGATTAGTGTTGAACCTAGATAAATGTTATCAGGTGTCTACGTTGAGCATGAATATGATTAGATCATGTTCATTGCAATACGGTTATTCATTTAAGTTAGAGAATAATGGTTATTCTGTTTACATGAATAATACCTTTGTGGTCATGCACCCAATGGTTTATTGAATCTCGATCATAGTAATACACATGATAATAATATTAACACCAAAATATGTAGAGTTAATAATGATAGTACCACTTTCTTGTGGCACTGCCGCTTAGGTCATTTTCATAAAATGCATGAAGAAACTCCATGCTGATGGATGTTTGGAGTCACTTGATTTTGAATCGCTTGACACATGCGAGCCATGCCTCATGGGCAGCATGACTAAGATCCTGTGTTCATGTACAATGAAACGGGCAAATGACTTGTTGGAAATCATACATGCTGATGTGTGTGATCCAATGAGAATTAAGGCGTGTGGTGGATATCGTTATTTTCTCATCTTCACTGACGATTTGAGTAGATATGGGTATATTTACTTAATGAAGCAAAAGTCTGAAACGTTTGAAAGGTTCAAGCAATTTCAGAGTGAAGATTAAGAATCATCATAACAAGAAGATCATGTTCCTACGATATGATCAAGGGGAGATTTTCTGAATTATGAGTTTGGCAATCACTTAAGACATTGTGGAATTGTTTCGCAGTTGAAGCCACCTGGAACACCACAGCGCAATGGTGTGTCCGGACGTCGTAATCGAACCTTATGAAATATGGTGCGATCTATGTTGTCTCTTACCGATCTACCGCTATTATTTGAGGTTATGCGTTAGAGACAGCTGCATTCACTTTAGATAGGGCACCATCTAAGTCCGTTGAGACGACGCCGTATGAACTATGGTTTGGCGAGAAACCAAAATTGTCATTTCTTAATGTTTGGGGCTGCGATGCTTATGGCTTCAGCCGGAAAAAGCTCGAACCCAAAGCAGACAAATACATCTTCAAAGGATACCCAAAGGTAACAGTTGGGTATACCTTCTATCTCAGATCCAAGGGCAAAAATGTTTGTCGCTAAGAACGGGTCCTTTCTCGAGAAGGAGTTTCTCTCGAAAGATTTGAGTGGGAGGAAGATAGAACTTGATGAGGTTGTCGAACCCTCACTTCAACCGGAGAGTAGTGCAACACAGAAAGATGTTTCTGTGGAACCTACGACTGTTGAAGAGGAAACTAATGATAGTGATCATGAAGCTTCGGATCAAGTTACTATCGAAACTCGTAGGTCGATAAGGATATGTACTACTCCTGAGTGGTACGGTGATCCTGTCTTAGACGTCATGTTGTTGGACAACAATGAACCTACGAACTATGGATAAGCGATGGTGGGCCCGTATTCCGACAAATGGTTAGAAGCCGAGAAATCCGAGATAGGATCCATGTATCAAAACAAAGTATGGACTTTGGTGGACTTGCCCAATGGTCGGCAAGCCATTGAGATAAATAGATCTTTAAGAAGAAGACAGACGTGGACGGTAATGTCACCGTCTATGAAGCTCGACTTGTGGCGAAGAGTTTTTTCACAAGTTCAAGGAGTTGACTACGATGAGATTTTCTCACCCGTAGCGATGCTTAAGTCCGTCGGAATCATGTTAGCATAAGCTGCATTTATGAAATCTGGCAGATGGATGTCAAAACAAGTTTCCTTACCAGTTTTCGTAAGGAAATGTTGTATGTGATACAATCAGAAAGGTTTTGTCGATCCTAAGGATGCTAAAAGGTATGCTAGCTCCAGCGATCCTTCCATGGACTAGAGCAAGCATCTTGGAGTCGGAATATACGTTTTGATGGAGTGATCAAAGTTTTTGGGTTTATACTAAGTTTGTTAGAAACTTGTATTTACAATAAAGTGAGTGGGAGCACTACAACATTTCTGATAAGTATATGTGAATGACATATTGTTGATCCGAAATGATGTAGAATTTCTGGAAAGCATAAAGGGTTGTTTTAAAGGAGTTTTTCAAAGGAATACCTGGATAAAGCTGCTTATATAATTGGGCATCAAGATCTATAGAGATAGATCAAGACGCCTGATTATACTTTCAAAAGAACACACACATTTGACATGATTTTGAAGGAGTTCAATAGAGATCAGTCAAAGAAGGAGTTCTTAACTGAGTTGTAAGGTGTGAAGTTGAGTAAGACTCAAAGCTTGACCGCGGCAGAAGGAAGAGGAAGGACGAATGTTGTCCCCTATGCTTTTGTCATAGGCTCTATACGGTATGCCATGCTGAGTACCGCGCCTGATGTGTGCCTTACCACATGTCTGACAAGAGGGTACAAAAGGTGATCCAGGAGTAGATCACCAGATAGCGGTCAAAATTATCCTTAGAGGAATAAGGAAATGTTTCTCGATTATGGAGGTGATAAAGAGTTCGACGTAAAGAGTTACGTCGATGCAAGCTTAACACCTATCCGGATAACTCTAAGTAGAGATACCGGATACGTATAATGGAGCAATAGTTTGGAATAGCTCCAAGTGGAACATGGTAGCAGCATCTATGATATGACATAAAGTTTTGTGAAGTACATAGGGATCTGAATGTTCCAGACCCGTTGACTACAACCTCTCTCACAAGCGTAACATGATCAAACCCAGAACTCGTTGAGTGTTAATCACATATTGATGTGAACTACATTATTTACTCTAGTAAACTCTTTGATGTTGGTCACATGGCGATGTGACCTATGAGTGTTAATCACATGGCGACGTGAACTAGATTATTGACTCTAGTGCAAGTGGGAGACAGTTGGAAATATGCCCTAGAGGCAATAATAAAATGGTTATTATTATATTTCCTTGTTCATGATAATTGTTTATTATCCATGCTAGAATTGTATTGATAGGAAACTCAGATACATGTGTGGATACATAGATGAACACCATGTCCCTAGTAAGCCTCTAGTTGACTAGCTCGTTGATCAACAGATGGTCACAGTTTCCTGACCATGGATATTGGATGTCGTTGATAACGGGATCACATCATTAGGAGAATGATGTGATGGACAAGACCCAATCCTAAGCCTAGCACAGATCGTGTAGTTCGTATGCTAAAGCTTTTCTAAATTCAAGTATCTTTTCCTTAGACCATGAGATTGTGCAACTCCCGGATACCGTAGGAATGCTTTGGGTGTACCAAACGTCACTACGTAACTGGGTGGCTATAAAGGTGCACTACGGGTATCTCCGAAAGTGTCTGTTTGGGTTGGCACGAATCGAGACTGGGATTTGTCACTCGGTATGACGGAGAGGTATCTCTGGGCCCACTCGGTAGGACATCATCATAATGTGCACAATGTGATCAAGGAGTTGATCACGGGATGATGTGTTACAGAACGAGTAAAGAGACTTGCCGGTAACGAGATTGAATGAGGTATCGGTATACCGACGATCGAATCTCGGGCAAGTACTATGCCGATAGACAAAGGGAATTGCATACGAGATTGATTGAATCCTTGACATCGTGGTTCATCCGATGAGATCCTCGTGGAGCATGTGGGAGCCAACATGGGTATCCAGATCCCGCTGTTGGTTATTGACCGAAGAGTTGTCTCGGCCATGTCTGCATGACTCCCGAGCCCGTAGGGTCTATACACTTAAGGTTCGATGACGCTAGGGTTATAGGGAAAGTATGTACGCGGTTAACGAATGTTGTTCGGAGTCCTGGATGAGATCCCGGATGTTACGAGGAGTTCCGGAATGGTCCGGAGGTAAAGATTAATATATGGGAAGTCCTGTTTTGGTCACCGGAAAAGTTTCGGGCGCTATCGGTAGCGTACCGGGACCACCGGGAGGGTCCCGGGGGTCCACCGGGTGGGGCCACCGGCCCTAGAGGGCTGCGTGGGCCAAGTATGGGAGGGGACCAGTCCCAGGTGGGCTTGTGCGCCCCCCCACCAGGGCCCAAGGCGCCTCCAAGAGGGGAGGGGGGCAAACCCTAGGGCAGATGGGCCCTAGGACCCAATCTGGTGCGCCCCCCTCTCCCTCTCCCCCTCTGGCCGCCACCCTCAGATGGGATCTGAGGTGGCCGCACCCCTAGGGGTGGGAAACCCTAAAGGGGGCGCAGCCCCTCCCTCCTACTATATATATGTGAGGTTTGGGGCTGCCCATAACATTGTTTGACCTCTCTCGCTTGGCGCAGCCCTACCTCTCTCCCTCCTCGTTTCTCGCAGTGCTTGGCGAAGCCCTGCTGGAGTCCCGCGCTCCTCCACCACCACCACGCCGTCGTGCTGCTGTTGGATGGAGTCTTCCCCAACCTCTCCCTCTCTCCTTGCTGGATCAAGGCGTGGGAGACGTCACCGGGCTGCACGTGTGTTGAACGCGGAGGCGCCGTTATTCGGCGCTTAGATCGGAATCAACCGCGATCTGAATCGCTACGAGTACGACTCCTTCATCCGCGTTCTTGCAATGCTTCTGCATCGCGATCTACAAGGGTATGTAGATGCACTCCCCTCCCCCTCGTTGCTAGATTACTCCATAGATAGATCTTGGTGATGCGTAGGAAATTTTTGATTTTCTGCTACGATCCCCAACACAAAGGTTACTTCCAAATCAATCTTACCAACCGGATATGCCGACTTACCAGGCACCACTCCATGAAAGATGGTGTTCGACGATTTAAGCTTCTTATCAGTTAACCCCATACGACGGAAGGTATTATACTACAGAATATTGATGCTGCTCTCTCCATCCATGAGTACCTTGGTAAAATTATACCCTCCGACCTGAGGGGCCACCACTAGGGCCAGCTGACCCGGGTTATCTACTCGGGGCGGGTGATCTTCGTGGCTCCACATAATGGGCTGCTCAAACCATCTTAAGTAACAGGGCACCGCCGGCTCAACGGCATTCACTGCCCTCTTATGGAGCTTCCGGTCTTGTTTGCACAGACTTGCGGTGAACACGTGGTATTACCCATTGCTCAACTGCTTCGGGTTACTCTGATAACCGGATTGCTGCTGGTTCCCTTGGATGTTCTGCTGATTGTTGCCGCCTTGACTACCTTGTCCCTAAAAGCCGGAGCTGGAACCACCGCTACCATGACCTGGACCCTGAAAACCGGATCCTGAGCCGCCGTTCGGTGCCTGACCGTTCTGGATAAACTCTCTGTAAGATCGCATGATGCTGCAGTCTTTCCATGCATGAGTGGCCGGTTTTTCATCCGACCCGTGCTTCGGACACGGCTGATTCATCACCTCATCGATATTGTACCTTGGAGGTGGCCTCCCCTTGCGACGCTGGTTAAAATTTTGTGCCCTTGTATTAGCTACGAAAGCATTGGCCTTGCGTTTATTACCACTGTGCTAATTGGCCGGGTTATACTGCTGTCCTCCCAGGTCATTACCCCTTTTTCCCTTTCCCGGCCTGTCTGCTTCAGACTCAGGGTCCTTGGTACTATCAGAGTCGGCATACTTGACGAGAGCCGCCATGAGCTCCCCCACATCATTACAATGGCGCTTAAGCTGACCTAGCTTTAGCTTGAGTGGAGGGAACCGGCAATTTAGCGTTGATCTTATCTGAGGAATGCATGATGGTTGAAACCCGACGTACCCAACTAGTTGTTGACTCAGCCTCGTTCTGAACACAAGAGTCTAGATCCACGATCGACATGGGATGCGTACACGTGCCTTTGAAGTGCTTGATGAACCTGGCCTTCAACTCTGCCCATGACCCGATTGTGGGGACCCCGACTCATAAGTCGTGATCACCGAATGCACGTGTACAGTGATCTCAGAGATCAATGCTCACTGAACACACAGAAGCTGAATAACAAGAGTCTTACATCCATACATACCGTATTACACAAATAGGACCGTTAAGGTCAAGTCTTGAGTATATCATCACAGCGGAAATCTTCAAAGACAACTGGGACCCATGCCATCTGCCTTAACCCTATAGGCATTCTGACTGGGAAGCGTCCTAGCTCGTATGCTCGTCACCAAGAAATCTTCATCATAACCTGTTCTCTCATGCCTGGCCAATAAAATAACCAGTGGCAAGCCAATGAGTACTTTGAATGTACTCGCAAGCAACCCAAGTGTGATAACAGAATAATTATGCAAGGCTCTACTGCTAGGTTGGCAGTTTTGCGAAAAGCTAGTTTTTCATATGCAAGTATGATCAACATGTAACATGGATATGCATGTGTCTGTAACAAGTATCAGGAGGTCACAGACATCAATATCGAGAAAGAGTTGTAATCTACTCATGCTCAAGCTCATTGTGACTTCCTCAAGAATCACATCATCAACATAACAGAACCATGTTACTTCCTCACACACACACACCAGGTTTCGTAAACACTGGGCGTAGCCCAAGAGCGGTTACCCAACTGTCCTTGACCGTGGACACGGCTATTCGAATAGTTTTACACTCTGCAGAGGTTGCACACTTTACCCACTAGATCCGGGGAACTTCCGTGTCATCCACGACCCGCGGTACCTCAGGTACCCGGGGTAAGCACCCGATCACTACCTTTCCCTAGACGACACTAACATAGAGTCCACTCGATTGGTAGCAGCCCCGTGCCAAACATTTCACATCTCAAGGTTTGTGGAGACTCGCTCCGTATTCATCACATATCACAAGCACCGGGTACCAACGGTGTGTCCGGTGCCCTGTGAAAATAGTCATGGCCGCCTATCCAAGCACGACCCCGTCCCGAGAGTGACCTCATGTCACCCCCGTCACTAGTAATGTGGGCACCATGCTAGTATCGACCTAGGTAATCAATAATGCCCTTTCCCATATAAGGGTAGAGTGGTTGCGCATGTAAGGTTGGAATAACGGTCGCAACTTAAACCAATCCGTTTTTCAAAACAACACACACACTTTCCTCGGTACACCACTTCGTCATCAAGTGGTTACCCATCTCACCATCTCCCTCGGGCATTAATGGCACCCGACGGGGTTTTCGAAAAGTCTTTTGAAAGTATCCTGCCTCCGCCACCATGCATATACCCGTCCCATTTGTGTAGCCACTAATAAAGCAACCTAACTACTCCCACCCACATAACCCTCATAGGAAGATAGGGTCATGTTTGATGCAAGTATCAATAGTAAGTAACAAAGGTAGCAACCAAAGTGGTCTCCACCTCAACATGATTCCGATGCATCGATAATAAGCTGCTATGAGACATGCATAAAAAGGTTTCTTGAACATGGTCAAAGGGCTGCTTGCCTTATTCTTCCGAGTCTTCAAATCTTCTGGTCCATCTCCGAATACTCCGTTTATTACGTCAACTAACGATGGAAACAATCATAATAAGCAACACAATCAAAGCAAAAATAAAAGTGCTCTAAAAATAGGAGTTGGACTTTTCTAGGATACCTCTGGTCATATGAAAAATAACCAAGGTGGTTTCATAGGTGTTGGATCAATAGGTAGTTTGGAACATTTCAATGTGATGGAACCAAGGGGTTTATGGATTTGGAAGAAGTATACAGAAATATCTCCTTGAATGATGAGCAAAGGCACCCATCATCAAGTCATGATTTTAGAAGCATCTAGGAGTTGGTTTCACTGGATTTGGATTTGAAATGAATTTCCTAGGATTTTGCAAAGCTGATAAATATGAAGAAATGGCTCAATATTTGGTGGGGTACAGAAAGTATTAATAAAAATGTTCCAAAACTAAGTTTGGACATGACAATCATCCAGGAATTTGAGCTCTCTGTGATTTTCTAAAGTTCATCACAGAAATGAAATAAAGGCATTTGATAAATATTTGTGAAAGAAATGTTTCTGGAATAATGTGCATGTTGCACCATGTGATAGAGCATGATTTATGGAGCCATAGGAAATTTGAATCATGCAATTTGGAGTTCATTTGAATATTTGGGAGATATTTGAAGTTGACAGAATAAAGAAAAGGAAAAAAAGGAATAAGGGTTTACCCCTATACTGTGTGCAGGGCGAGGGATAGCTCGCGGGCCGGCCCAGCGGCTCGGCCGCACGCGTGCAGGGGGGCCACGCCGGAGGCGGCTTTCGGTGAGGCGCTTTCGCGCGGGGGAGGCGGGCTGCGCCGAAGCCGCCTCCACTTAAACGGGTGGGCCTGCCCCTCCGGGGTCGCTGACCTACGGGCCCCTCCCGCAGGGTCATCCCCTTCCTCCCGCGCCCGCGACGGAGGGGTGGATGCCACGGTTGCGCGCCAGCCGGCGCCCGTCCCCGGCGGCAGAGGCCACCTCTGGCCAGGCCGAGGCCACCGGAGGGTTCCTCGGGGAGCGGCGCATCCAGGAGGTGGGCTGAGGCCAGCGGACGGCGGCCGAGGCGGCCCCAGCACGGGCCATGGCAGATGGCCACTCGGGCGTCTGCGAGAAGGGAGGCATGGTGCCCCGGAGCATTGGGAGAAGAGGGGGATAGAGCCACCGGGCCCTTGCGCTTGTACAGGTGGGGAAAAGAGGAGCGGGGGAGTCCCCTATTGCCCGAATCAGAGCGGAGGCCGGTGGCGGCACTCTTGCCATGGAGGGAGCAGGAGCGCATGAGAGGGAGAGGGGAGATGTCTGGGAGGTGCACCGAAGAGAGGAGGGTCCAGAAGAGGCAAGGGGAGCTCGCGGGGAAGGCTTTTTATAGGGCAGCCGCGGTGCACCGTGAGCGACGCCCATGGACGCGCTCGAGCGAGCTCGTGGAGAGAGGAGGAGGGCAGGAGAGGATAAGGCTGACAGCCCGGCAGGTTGCGAACGTCGAGGGCACCTCGGGAGACACGGTCGCTCTGCCCAAGGCTGCCTGGAAGCCTCGGGAGGGCCGAGCTACAGTGCCTCGGCGCACTGTAGCGTGCTCCAGAGCGTGCCTTTGGCCGGCATGCTTATGTCTTTACTTCCTGGCCGTGTCCCCCGGTGTCCAGCAGTGCTAGGGGATAGTAAACAATGGGGAGGTAGTCTTGGATGTTCTGGTGAGCCACTGGAATGAGGAGGGAGGTGAGGAAGAGGGTGAAAACTGCTGTCCAGCAGTGGGAATTGGGGTTTTACCCCCTCCAATAATTGAGCTGAGGCCATAGAGAGTTACTGGGGGGTAGAGGATGATCAGGAGAAGCTGTGGTAGAAATTTGAGGCAAAGGGAAAAAGTAAAAGAGGTTCAAACACTGGTTTTGGCAATTGGACAGAAGGTGTTTGATCAGGTTTTGGGGAAACAAATGACCTCCAATTGGCATGGGACTTAACAGGATCAAATGTCACATATAATTAGGCCCCTACACCAAATTTGAGCTCATTTGGGAAAAGTGGGCAATGTAACTTTGGTGAACCCTAGAAATCAACAGAAATGGTTTCACCATGTTTGAGTTAAGCAAATCATCTTCCCTAGATGCACCACTTGGTGTAGCATCATCATTTGGGGGTATTGATCATGCCCACAAAGTTTGAAGCTCCAGATAAAAAGTTGGTAATGTAAAGTTGTTCAAATTTGCATTTGAACAGAAAGGGTTTTGAGGTGATCTGATCAAGTTGCTCTATTCCAAATCTTGTGCCATTTGGTCTAGATGCCTTATTAGGCCATTCTAGCATGTGCACCAAATTTGAGAGCAGTTGGACAAGTTTGGCAATGTAAAGTTGCTCAGACTTCAAATATGGACAGAATGGTTATGAAGGGGTTTGAGGATGTTTTCTTGCTTCCCAAGGCATGGGACTTGGCAAGATCATCAAATATGTCATAAATGACATGATAGAATTTCCCTGGAATTTTTGGAGAATATTTCCTTTGTAAATATTTCAAAAGCTTGAAATATCCAGAAAGGGTTTTGGAAGGATTTGCCCAATATTTTGAACATGACCATGTGTTGAAACTCTTATATATGGACAATATATGTCCTATGAGTCTTCCTGAATTTTGGCAAATATTTTTGAAATGATTAAATAATTTTTCCCTATTAAAGACCATTTCTGGCCTTAAGAAAAAGCTTTTAAATAAAATATAAAAATAACTTTTAAAATTATACTTTTGTGGTTTCTGGGAGTCCTATACCTAATAGGATTCAAATATACTTTTTGAAAGATTTTTCACACCCTAAATAAGGTACTTGCAGTGCAAACCTCAATTCAGGGGTTTTTGGAAAACTAATTTTAGAAAATACCATTTGGCCAAAATATTTTTATAATAAAATTCTATACTGGTCTATACACATGGCATGATCATTGGGAAAAGGTTTTGGGTCAAGGAGATGAAGTATAAGAGTTGGAGGATTTAATTGATTTTTAGAGCACTAGCAAACAGCAGACAAAAGTCAAATCAAGCAAAGTCAAAAACACTCAAAAGTTTTTGCAAATCCACATTTTTAACATGAAAATTAGCTTAAGCAATGTGATATGAAAATCAGGGTGTGACACCGATGGAGTTGACGGGTAATCCCTTTAACCAGTTGCGAGCCGTGCCTTCTAGCATCATGGTGAAGTACTTAGCGCATGCAGCTTCGCTAACATCCAACATATCCATCGCCATCTCGTAGCTCTCTACCCAAGCCTCAGGGGGCTGATCTGCTGTGTAGTTCGGCACCTTGCGAGGGCCCTTAAAATATGTGGGCAACCGCTCGTTCCTTATAGCCGCCGTTAGACACGGCACACCCCACGCTCGTGAAGTTCTACCAGTTTCCACTAACGTTGTCGGGTAATGTGGCACCGGATGATGATCGGCTACCTGAACCGGCACATCCTGTACCCTGGTGTCATGCCGCGCCGAGTTATATCCACGAGGCGAGTTACGACATCATTCTGCACTTGAAACCTCTGGCGAATCAATGTGTCTGCTGTAGCTGGCACTTGGACGGGGGGTTGAGTGAATCCGGTCTCGACTATAAGAATAAGCCTGCTGCTGCTGTAGTGCTGTCTGAAGCAGCTCCTGAGCCCTCCGGGTTTCCACTGCCACCGGAGTTTCACCCTCAACTGGCAAAGCCGCCAACCTTGATGCCGCCGCTATCATGTTATCCAGAGGGTTGGAATAGTGACCCGCCGGTGTCGGAGGGTAGCGAGGGGCCGGGCGGTTCTGATCTGCATATAGAGATCCGGCTGTACGCTCATGAACCGGACCGCCGGTCCTGGGTGACTCTGCTGTCTGGTTTAATACCGGCGGACCACTGCCCCCTGCCCCGTCCGAGAAAAGATTCCTTGGCTCATAAACAAAGGGGAGACGACTCTGTTGCTTTCTCCTCATCATGGCTTCATTAGCAGCGTTCTAACCTACCGAGAGCCGGAAAGCTTCTGCTTGAATCCACTGGGCTCGGGCATCCATAACAGCCCGTTCTTCAGCCATCCTGGTGTTCTCGGCTGCCATGTCCTCCCTAACTTGCGCTATCTCTTGTCGCAACTTATCCACAACTGTCTTGTGCTGATCCTGATTTTCTGGAGTGACCTCCGTTCCCATCAGAGTCGCCAGATTCTCCAATAGATCTGACAAAGCTTGAGTCGGCGGGTGTGCTAAACCGTCCGCGCCTGCCGCATCTGCTGTCGCGCCGGGTGTTATGGTCCCGACAACTGTTGATCTGAGAGCCGTCTGAGTGCCTGCCATGAAGATCACCACCCTATTCGGCGGCTCGCTGAAGTCTGAAATACTGTTGCCGTCGGACGAGCCCCCAAGCCGTCCGCTCTGCATGCAATACTTGGAGTTAGTCTCACCTGTGGATGAATCATCGTCAGAGAGAACAACTGTTTTTCCATAAGATCCGGAGACTCTAGTGCCCTGGATGTATCCGACGAAAGCATGCTTCCTCACGGGTCGAACCCGGGCGGGTCGCGCATGCTGAGCCGGCTCGACGATGTCGGTGCAGATGTCCGGCTCAGGGCCCGGTTCGCCGATCTTGCCGATGAAGACGTGAATCCCGCCGAAGGGGACCCGGTACCCGTACTCAATTGCGCCGGCCTCCGGAACCCAGCCTTCGTCATCGATGTAAAGCTTGCCGTGATGACTCTTAGTCATCCGGCCCACGGCGTATCCCTTAAGCCCTTCAAAGTTTCCCTTCAAGAACTCAAAGCCACCGGTCGCAGGCCCCGCGGTGGGCGCCAACTCTCGTGGAAGTGTCACGGCAGATGCCCTAAGGTAAGGACTTGATTGTGGAGCCATAGCGACGTGGTTAGCTTAAAGGGGTTAAGAACAAGACAAAGGACACATGGAGTTTATACTGGTTCGACCCCTACGGTGAGGGTAAAACCTACTCCAGTTTAGGGTGGAATTGCTGGGGTGTCAATTGCTAGGGTACGGATGTGCTTGCCTAGCCCTCGATCTCTTGTTTCTTCCCCTAAGCCGCTGCCGGGTCATCCCCTTATATACACGGGTTGACGCCCTGCGGCCTACGGAGTCCCGGCTGGCTCATACAATCGTGTCCGGCTCGGTGACTCATATTACATGCCTTACACTACAAGTTACATATATGGCGGTTGATACTTACAGGCCTTAAGCCGCTGCGGGCCTTGGGCCCTTATCTAAGCCGCTGTCTTTAATGTACTTCTGGGCTGGTCTTATGAACCGCCGTTGGGTAACCCGGCCCCTCCTGGGTGGGTCATATGAAATACTTATATATCCCCAACACTCCGCCAACACAGAAAATCCGTCAAGCAAATCGGAAAGTAAGATTTTCTCACCCCTTAGCTTACTTGGACCCAAACTTTCTTTTGAAGAAGCAGCAACATGAAGCTCGCCGCACAACCCGACACAGCGGCCAAACAATCACTTCCACCGGTTTACCAAATACTCCAATCCAGAAGCGTCGAACAGAGGTCTTATATATTCCTGATGTTCTTTATCCCAAAGCGGGCCATTTCCAACAGCCTCTTAATCCATTTGATTTGAACTATCAGGAAACACCTCATTCATCGTCTGGCGAGTGAACAGCCACACAACTTCCACCCCTCAACACGGTTTTTGGGTGAGCTTTTACTTTACTGTTAACTTTTTATGTTTATTCCATGTACCAACTCGTTACCTTATCCTTCTTAGTAGGCCAAGACCCAGTAAAAAGGCCAAATCGAGTAAAACGGCTGATGGTGATGTAATCCCTGAACCAGAAAAAACTCCAGAACCGGCAGAAGGAAATGCTGACGCCGTGCGCGATGATCCGCCGCCACCGGATCATGATATTTTTGCTGAACAAGAAGTTGCACCAATGGACCATGGTGACAAACCAAACGGCCCAGTCCGAGCCAGTGATAAACCGTCAAGCCCAGCCAAAGCTGCTGCTGATACGATGGAAGACGTTATGATTACTGGTTTTGGCCACACCGCTCCTAGCGATTAGGTCGTCTTGTCAAAGCATAGTGCCAAGGAGGAAATTTCTGCTATGGACAAGGGCAAGTGGAATGCCGATTTATCGAGCTATGCTCACCTCAGTGCCCACGACCTTCACTCTGGATATTTAAACCGTCTGTACACAAGCCATGACTACGAAGCCGGTTTAGTGAGATTGATGAAGGAATGATATGAGGTAAATGTTGCTTAACTTCTGCAATACTGTTTCTCCCTTGGTCAAATTTCTTGTATCAACTCCATTGTAGCCCCCAAGGGCCGGTTCATCTTTTCAAGATGAACCGGGACTTGTAAAATATCAAACTTGCAACTTTCGCCAGTGTAGCCCCCAAGGGCCGGCTTATCTTTTCAAGATGAACCGGGACTTTGTCCTATAACTTTACTTTGAGCAAATATGCATTAGCCCCCAAGTGCTAGGAACAATACTTGTATTAGGCTTGGGACTTGTAAAAAACTTCTGATGACGAGCAAATAGGCATTAGCCCTCAAGTGCCAAGTGTATAACTTGTTATGTGCTTGGGACTTCTAATATGTTCCGCCAATTCATGATTTGTATGCCTCTTGCAGGCTGATCTGAGCCAAAAGGAAACCCAGACCGCTGTCCTTCAAGAAAACCTCAAGTTCCAGCAAGACGCAACCTCCAAAGCCAAGGATGAACTGACCGTTGCTTTAGCAGCTATGGAAAAACTGAAGGAAGATTTCAAGAAGGAGCGGGCGGATTGGGATATGGAAAAATCCGCTTTCGAAAAGAGGGCTGATGATGCATAAGCGGCCCTTAAATCGGTGGCAGAAGAGCTATCTAGCTTGAAGCGACAGATAAACGCCATGACCACTGCTGTGTTTGGTAAGTATCTGGGCCATGAACTTTCAACATGCATTATTTCGTAAAACTGCCGGTTTATCCATGTTTGTAATGATGCAGGAAAACGCACTGCCCACTTGGGCTCTGATATGCACAAGAAGTTGAAGGCTGCCTATACCCTTATAGAGCAACTTTATACCGGCGCGCAGCGGATCATTTGCACAGCCACTCATAAAAAACCGCCCCCAACTTTGATCAAGAAAACTTTGGAGAAGTTGTCAATGCTGCCTGCCCGTTTGAAGAACTAAAGAGATCAGCTGCAAGGGAAGGTGCTCTGACTGCACTTACCCGGGCAAAAGCATGGGTACCTGACCTTGATCCGGCTGATGTGGGGAATGGCTATCCAAGCTTAAAGGACGACATATCAGATTTCAATAATGATGATCTCCGAGCTTTGACAAAGGAAATGTGCCCTTTGGCTAGCAAGTTGGCCGAAGAAGCTGATCTTTCCCACTACCAGTCGGCTTATGATGCGGACAATAAACGGGTTATCGCGTTGACTCATTATGTGGAGGATCTCATCCCGCCCATCCGTAAGCACACTTATGCCCCTGATGTTGAACCCTCCGAGCTTATAAATGATGAAGCTGTTTTCCAAGCCCTAACTGGGATCAATTGGGCAACCACTGACTTCCAGCCACTGGGTGGAGACGAGGAGGAGGAAACGGCGCAGGATGACCCACAGCCATCAAGCCGGCTAGGCGAGGAATCATAAACCAGGAGCCGGTTTAGCCTTCTGCCTACTGCAATACTTGTCGTAAACATTTATTCTTTTGGGCTGCAAAACGCCTTGTAATAGGCTAGTTGGAAACACTTGGTCTGTTATGCCATTGTGCATATTCACTTTGCGTGACGTTGTTTAACCCACCATCACTATAGTATGTCTGCTTATCCTTCTGAGCAGCTTTTATTCAACCTGTTTCTGCATAAAACAAGTTTGAAGTGTCCTGGCGGTTTATCGCCGGACGGGTCATAATGCCCAAACACATGACCTAGGTTTATAACCCAGGCTGCATTAAAATAAGGAAATATGAAATAGATCATACTTGTGATATTGAATCACATCGTTGGTTTTACCAACTTTTGTAGTAAGGGTGATAATCCCAAATCGTGAGTATTGATGACTCCTGCAATATTTTGTTGGTTTATGATAATACCATACCGAGTTGTGACAAACACCAGTTTATCTTTATATGATGCTGGTGATTTGTAATCAAAACCAGACCAGGTTAATAAACACCGGATTATTTGATAGTGATGACTTATGTCGGATTCAGGGCTCCGCAAAACCCGTTAAGTTCGAACACAGGGGCGTGAACGAAGATCTCTCCCACTCACGTCTACCTAGCGCCTCGCTCTCGTCTCGGTGGAAGGATTCAAGCAAACAACGAACAAGCACACAAGAGTTTATCCAGGTTTGAGCCACCGTGTGGTGTAAGACCCTACCTCCTGCTTTGGTGGATTGGCTCCGGGCGAGCTAGGATATGAGCTAGTACAAGGGTTCCCCGGCTCAGGAGGTGAGCTTAGGAGGGTCAGGAGGCTAGTGGTCTTGCTCCTTGTGCGATGGCAAAGTGTGTCCACCCCCCTTGTAGTGGGAGTTCTAGCTACTTATATAGGTGGCCACGATCCTCTTCCCCCGAAATGTTTAGGCGGGAAGGGATCCCACAATGGCCATTTTTGAGCGGGAACACAAGGATGTTCCTACCCTGACAAAAGCAGTCTTCGCCTGCAAAAGGACCAGGCGATGACGCGGTGGTGGGCTCGACGATGACATCCTTCTTGTCGTCTTTGCGGTCTTCGGTCTCGTTGCACCAATGAGGAAACCTTTGCCCCGCTCCTCGGGAACTTGCGGCTGCGCTGTCCCCCTTGCACCGAAATGGTAACTGTGCCGCTGGCACGGTGCGTCACTGCTGATATCACTACCTCCTCCTGAGGCAGACTTGGCCTTGGGTTCTCCGCCCCTCCGGAGCACCTTGTCGAGGCTGCTCCCGAGGAGGTCTTGACGTCGTTCTCCTCGCGAGGCTTGGCCTCCTCGCGAGGGTCTTGGGCAATTGCTCGATCAACTGGGCCGTACAAGCCCGTGGTAAGAGCGTGTCGCGGCCCGCAGACAGGCAAGTATGGGTACCCTGGTTCCCAGTACGCTGACAGTAGCCCCCGGGCCCAAGGCGCGCGCTGAGTTGGCTTCGAGGCGAAGCCTTAGTCGAGGACGAAGCGCTGCGGGCCCTAAAAGGCTGCGGGCCAGGCCGGCGCACGATTGTTGGATGGGACGTGGCGGCTCCGCTTCCCACGCAGCCTTGGTGATCGTGCGACTTGACAACTCCTTGGCGCGGGTGATGAGGGAGTAATGGCTGCGACACCATTGGCTGGCGGTTGGGCTCCTCCGCCCTATAAATGGGGCTAGGGGGGAGCCCCCAGGCCATTTTCAAGCCAACACCGTCTTCTCCTTTCTTGTCCTTCGTTCTCCCTCCCATCGCAAGACCTTCATGGCGCCGCCAAGGAAGCCATCCGCCACGGAGAAGGGGAAGACCCCAAAGAATCTAGTCCCGCTACCGCTGAAGAGGGGTCGCGGTCGTCCCTGCAAGCATGCCCTTGCACCTGCAGCATCTTCCCGGGGAGGCGGGCGCGGCCCTTTGAGCTCCGCCGCGGCCGCCGGTGGACGGCACGGGGCGTCCCCTCGTGGCGAAGGTGGTCGCGGCCGCGGAGGAAGAGGAGGCGCGCAAAGGTGCCTGCTGGTCGCGCGCCCTTCGCGCCCACAGTTCCATTCCTTCGATGTCCCATCGGAGTTCATGGTGTGGGTGGAGAAGCCCGGTGGCCCGTGGCTCAGGCTTCCCCGCTCGTTTGGCGATGTGCTCCCTGCCGGAGGCCTTGGAGGCATATGGCTGCAGGCCGACGGTTGCTGCAGCGGTGCATCTTGGGTGGAGGTCGAGGTGGCTCCCTCGGGCGACCTGTTCTTGGAGCGTGGCTGGCAGTCGTTTGCCCGCGCGCACCGGCTGCAGGGGAGGTGTGTGCTCCACTTCAGGTACGATGGCATCTCCACGCTATTCGTCAGGGTCTTCTCAGAGGAAGGGAAGCGCCTTGGGTGCTGTCCCGAGGCTGACGACGAGGAGGGCGAAGACGTCCGGAGGAGCGGTTCCTCCTCCGGAGACGGCCTTAGTCCTAGGGGGCGCCGTGGGGCCCCCCCTGTGGCAGCAGCAGCTCCTCCAGCAGTGGCGGCCGCGACGAACCACCATGCCGCCGAGATCGGTATGGCGTGGGGAGGGGATCGCCGCGCCGCTGCGGCTCGGTGAAGCCGGAGGAACCGGAGGATTCCGACTGAACGGGAGCGGCTTCTGCTTCTTCTCCTTTCTTTTCCTTCATGTCTTTTCTGCATCAAAGTTTCAAGTTGCCTTGAGGAGGCGTGTAATGGGTTGTGATGTATGTAAGAAGCGAGAACTCGCCGTCATGCTTTTGTTGCTTGAATGAAGTCACTTAGCTTTATGCGTCCTGCCGTCCTGAGGTGGAGTCCTCCTGACTCTGGCATCGTGAGCCCCTTTGGGTCGTGAGGAGGTGGCCAGGTCCGATGGGCTCGTACAGCCCTTGAGCGGGGGTCAATCCTGAGATCTGCTGAGAGTGCCGAGCGCGGGTTAGAGCACCAAAGCCTGAGCGGCTCGGTAGATAGGTTGTGCAGACTCAGCAGCCCGGCGCCAGAGCCTGAGCAGGCTTGGGCAGGCGAGGTCACGGGGCCACAACAGACGAGGGCCGGTGACCGACCGTGCCCCAGCCCCCACGCGCGAGGCGCGTGAAGGAGAGCGAGTGGCATAGATGAACTTAAAGGCGGCGAGAAAGATCCAAACACAAAACTATCAACGAAACGCAAGAAGCGCGAGAAACACAAGAACTTCATAGCATGGGGTAGAGGAAGGGCTGATAGCCAAGGAAGTATAAAAGGCTGACAGCCAAACACCAAGCAAAAAAGGAAAAAGGTCGCGTCCGACCCCTACACTACGTCTTCTTCCCAGCGCGGAGCTAAGGACTGCCAGTGCGGCGTGGGTGGGAGCCCCGTCTGAGGGCCCGTAGGCAACGCACAGGAGACTCCGAGGCGTGTTGTAATGCCCAGGATGGGACTATACCTCCTACGTGTCGAGGCACGACTTAAAGGTATAAGCCCATCCTAGAATGATCTCAAGTTTGGTATCTTTGCACGACTCATGTAAAAGAGGGATTAAAAGCAAAAGGAGATAGCTGGCTTACACTCGCCACTTCACACAATACATTTCATAAGCATACATCATTCAGAACATCACAACCCGACTACGGGTGAAGAGCCAAAAGAAAGATACCAAAACAACATAAAGCCACAGGTCAGGATCGAATCCTAGTAGAAACCACTACTGAACATCGAAACGTCACAAGCAAACGGCCACAAGCTTCAACGAGCTTCTGGTGAAGCACTGAACCAGCTCCTGCATCGAACTCGGCTGAACCTGCAACTGGTGTGGTGAAGTAACTGTGAGCCACAGAGGACTCAGCAATCCCGTTCCCGGGTAACAAGACTATTTAAGCCTTGGGTGAGGACAAGGCTGAAGAAAGAAATATGAGGTGAAGGAACAAACAAGAGTCTGCAGCAGCAACTAGCACTAACTTACGCAAAAGAGAGCGAGAAGAGAAGTGCATCGGTCGAAAGATGATCACGAAGTGATCCTAACTAAAGCCGGTCAAACATAACCCCACCGTGTTCAACTCCCGAATCCCTATTCGGAAATTGACAGTCACGGTACACACGCTGGTAGTGTATTGAAACTTTGTGTCAAGTTATCTACAACCGGAATTAACAAGCTCCCATCTGCCACATAACCACGGGCACGGCTTTCGAAAGTTCAAACCCTGCAGGGGTGTTCCAACTTGACCCATTACAAGCCCACGATCCGCGGAGTCGCAACTCCATAGTTGGGAAGACCCGAGTATTCTCGGAATCCCGTGCTCAAGTTAAACCGAACTAAGGTAAGGCTAATCCAGCAAATCCTCCCGGCGTGCCGACACCCTGATAGTAGCCGCGCGTATCTCGTCTCAGGCCACGACCGGATGAGCGCTACGTACAGTACCAAAGACCCCAGATAACTGGGTGGTACCGCAAGTGACTCTAGTTTGGGACCAACACCATCAGCACTGGCCCCCCCTGCTATGTAGAAATAAAGGATCCTCGAGGGAGCGACCCCCTATGCAAATTTAATTAATTAATTAAGTTGTTATTATGAGGCAAATAGTACCAATGTTGGGATTTGCTGGAAAAGACTTAGCACTTAGCGGTTTATCAAGGGGGTCCCATACACCCCAACCGTGTTAGGAACGCATAATCAAGGAACATAACACCGGTTTATACGGTTCCTAACGGCATGAGTGGAACAAAACACCAAGCAAAAGGCTTAGCCTTCCACCCTGCCAGTATATAGATGATTTCATTTTTAAGCATTTATATAGTGTGATATAACCCAACCAAACTTCAACATGAAGCAAGCATCTTCA
The DNA here is from genome assembly GCA_902687465.1 of Secale cereale. Classification (NCBI taxonomy): domain Eukaryota; kingdom Viridiplantae; phylum Streptophyta; class Magnoliopsida; order Poales; family Poaceae; genus Secale; species Secale cereale. The sequence goes on from LR738710.1 coordinate 161,193,436, forward strand.
ATCTTCACCTGCAACTAACAATGCTATAAGAAGGGCTGAGCGAAGCGTACTTAGCCAAGCAACGGTTTGCATAGGTAGGTTGGTTAAACATGGCAATGGTTACAAGTAGGAGGCTGACAAGAAGACATGGGCATCGAGGCAAAACTATAGATCGAGACTACTAGCAATAGGCGAAAATAGTAATGGTATCCGGGTTCGGTCATCTTGCCTGGGATTCCACAAGGGAGAAGAACGGATCCAAGAAGAAGACGGAGCAACACTGACGAGCGGATCCTCACAACTCCGGAACGAAACCGAAGCTAACAAGAGAAGCAAACCGGAAAGAAGAAAACAACACGGTAAACACACAAATCATAAACATGGCATACGATGCACAAGCAAGTATGATGCATGTCCGGTTTAAAAATGCAAGGCATGGCAAAGTGCACAAACAACACTACAAGTTAAGTGGAGATCAATATGCAACGGGTTGCATATTGACGAAACACCACATTTAATTATTTAGTTGACTCTCATTATTTACAAGACAAGATTAAAAGTTTTTAACATGGCAAGAGGTGAAGCATAAAGAAACTACACTATTAAGACAATTTAAATGAGGCCGGAAAATAACAACAACATATCCGGAAAATCCTCATGAGCATGTTTAAAAATTATAAGCAACAACAATTCAACATTCTAGTGTTGTTAACATGATGCGGATGACATGAACAAGTTTATGCAAGTTTTATTAAAAGGTTGACTTAAAGGAGGTAAGAAGCATTTGTCACCGTGGTGGAAAGAAAAGAGTGCCACGGCAACGATCCGAAATGAGGCAATGGCATCATATCGGTACCGGTAACTCGGTGAGGGACCGGTGCAAAACAAAAGGTGGAGTGAACGAGTTGAACAAGATGATGGGGTGATCCCGTTGCCGGGTTCCCACGAGTCGGCGACGAGGCAACCGAGGAGCTCAACAAAAGGTGGAACGGGCACGAAGCACACACGGGAGACATTTCATACAACACAACAAGCATACAACACACGGGTCACGTCTCGGGGTTATACCTTCGAAACACTCGTTTCGGGACGGTTCGAGATCGTCGAGGGACGTAGTGGAAGAAGCCGTAGTAGTGGAAGTAGTGGTTCACGGGTCTTCGGCGACAGTAGTGGAACACGTTGGCGTTCGTCGTGTAGGTGTACTTGGCCGTAGATGTACTTGCCGGTCTCGGTCCCGGTCGTAGTCGTACTCGGTCGTCGTGTAGGCGTTCCCGTTCGTAGACGTACTTGTCATCGGAGGGGTACTCGTCGGGTCGCCGTGGTACTTGTCGGTCATGTAGAGGTACTTGGCGTTTCCGGGCGTCGGTAGTCGTACACGTATGTAGTGGTACTTGACATATCATCGTGTAGTCGGACTTGACGCTTTGTAGAACTTGCGCATCGTCGTGTATCCGTTCACGAGTCATCTGACAAAACATCAGTACAACACGAAACACAAACAGTAGCAAACACAAGGGTCAGCACGGGGAGGGCCACGGCTTGGCGCGGAGAGGAAGAGCTCGGGCGTGGTCTGGCTGCTGGAGACCGAAGAGGAGGGCCTTGGCGCGTGGAGGAGCCAGCGCAGGGTCGCGAGGCAGTAGGTCGGCTTGGCGCTCGGGGCCATGGAGGGTGCTGCCTGCGCGCTGCCGTGCGGATGAGGTAGAGGCCAGGCGCCGGGCTGAAGAAGAGAGGTCGGGCAGCGGCTGCTCGTCGCGCCGGAGGAAGGACGTCGAGGGGCCATGGAGCTGCTGCACCTGGTGAAGAAGGAGGCCAGGGAGGCGAGGAGGAGGGTGCGGGAAGGCGCCTTGGCGCGGCTCGGCGCAGAGAAGACCCGGAGGGGCGAGGCGCGCACGAAGGAAGATGGCAGCCGCCAGCACGGGGCGGCTCCTGGCCGGGAGGCGGCCTGGCCGCGGGCGGAGGGCGCAGGACCTGGGCTCCTCGAGGACGGCTGGAGGCGCGGCGAGGGAAGCGCCGATGGGAACCGCGCTGGGGTGCTCGGGGCGAAGGGGAGAGGACCCGCAGGAGGAGATCGGGTCGGCGCTGGGAGCGAGGGCCTCGCGCGAGATCGAGAGAAGATCTGCGGGGCGAGAGGAGCGAGGGGGAACGAGGGAAAGGCCTCGGTCGGGACGAGATGAAGCTGGCGGCGACACGAGGGAAAAACAGAGGGAAGGAGTGGAGCGATGGGAAGCCTGGGGAGTTAGGGTTTGGTCGCCAGGAGGAGTCGGGCTGGGCCTGAGGCCTGATGGGCTGGGCCAAGAGAGGACTAGAGGCCCAGGAGGGAAAAGGGGCAGGAGGAAGGAAGGCCTGGCGCGGCTGCACTGCTGAAGTTTTTATTTTCTTTATCAGAAAATAAAAGAGAAGAAAGAAAAGAGGAGGGAAGAGGGAAAAGATAACACACGAGGTCAAAAACCCCATGCTCACAAAAATGTCAGGATTTAAAATAAAATAGAAGGAGGGTTTTTTTTTTGGAAGAACCTCGAACAACGGAAAGAATTAAGACAAGGTTTTTTTGGAAGAAAACTTGAAGTGAAAAGACAATGGGGAAAATTATGCAAGTGTGTTACGATGAATTCCAACGCATGGAATAATTATTAATATAGCTCCATACTTATTAGGAGGCTTTTATATGTTATAAAGAGAAGGCATCTTCCCTCGATTTAAATGGACCGAAGGCCCACACGAATTATTTAGGTTGAGATGCAAAAAATAAAATAACATGATGGCATGATGACATGATGCAATGCAAAAACAAATAACACAAGCTCAAAAGAAACACACGGCCAACCCGGAACATCCGGAATCTTCTGGAAGCTTCTGGAATCTTCTGGGACGTCGGTCTCGGGCGTCACACGTGTACAACCCCAACTCATTATTACGTGAGAGTGTCACGGGCGGAGACCTTCACGGGCACTGTCGTGGAATTAGCACGGCAGATGTCCGATTTAGTGGACTTAGGTGTGAGGCCATCACGCGGGTTAGCTTGAAGAGGTTAAAGCGGACAAAGGACACAGGGAGTTTATACTAGTTCGGCCCCTTCGATGAAGGTAAAAGCCTACGTCTAGTTTGGTGTGGTATTGCTTGTGCGTCGATGACCAAGGAGCGATTCCGCTTGCCTGTGTCTCGAGCTCTTGTTTCTCGTCCTTGAACCGTCGTCGGGTCGTCCCTTTATATAGGAGGCGACACCCGGCCCGGTTTACAGAGTCCCGATGCCGGCTCATAAACGCGTCCGCCTCGGCCTCTACTCTTTCTACCTTACATCCTAAGTTACATGCTACGACGGTTTACAGACCGTGGGCCTTATACATGGGCCCTAAGCCTCTACGGGCTACGCCCTTTTTTACATATCTTACTGGGCTTGTAATAATACAACCTTGTCAGTGTAATCCGGACCTTCCTGGCCGGTTTATACCTGCTAGTAATATCCCTGACATTAGGCCCCATATTGATTTGAACTTGTTCATGTCAGTCTTCCAAGTCTTGTACAAATTTCCTTCCTGTGATTTATTTGCTTCATAAACCGGCCATGACGTCATCTCCTGGAATCACGTTAATCCGTTGTGACATCATCTCTGCATTTAATGCCCGTATCTGTCTGTTACCTTTCTTTAATGCCGCACCGAAAATCGAGGCGACAGCTCAATCTTTATCCGATCTCTGGCCTCCTCGATTCCCGCGCTTACCGTTTTTAACTCTTCGGCTTATAAATACCGCCGAGGCTCATCTCTTCCCCCTTCTGCCTTCTTCTTCCTCCGTCTTCAACGCTCGAAGCTCCGCCGCCATTCTTCGAGCTCGCCGTCGTCCTCGAGCCAGGCCGCTGCATCGACCTGAACGCCTCCAGATAACGTCGCCGCCGTCCTCTATTTCCTCAGGTACTCCATCTTCTTCCCCATAGATCTCATTCTAGGGTTTCTCCTGCAGCTCGCCATGAACCCTCGAGGCCTTGTAGTTCATCCCCGTAGGTTAGTCTTGGCTGTAGATTTAAACTTGTTTAGGCTCAACCTTCATTCATGCGCTTCTGCTCCGCCATTATATCCTTTGTTCCTCTAGCTTTACCAGTTTAGATCAAATCTGTAGAGAACCTCCGCGGCCTTCCTTGAATATAGCTTGTATTACTCCATCTTTTTCTTGCGCCTTAGATCCATATTTACCTCAACTTTCTGTGGAAACTGTTTCTTCATACTTTAGATCTGTAGCTCATCTCACCGGTTTAGCCATAACTTGCACTTCATATGCTTTTTTCGACGGTTTAGATGTAAGCCTGTATCCCGTAATTGACGGTTTAGCTTCTTCTTTTTCTGTCATTATGAACCGGTAGCTGTCTCACTCATAAAATTTTCCGGATTAATAATACCATTAGTCCCTTGTTTAAACCGACAATTAGGCCCATAACTTTATAGAATGCACCGGTTTGTACTTTAGCAATTGGTAAACCGGATTTTGCACTGTATTTTTTATTACTTCCTCATCCAAAAAACGATGGCCAAGCAATTTGTCTCTTGCAATTGGGTTCCTTCCCGGATCACAGAAAATGATTTGGTTTAAGCGGCCTCAATTGGCGTTCTGGGCCCTAAGGAAGTTCTGCACTGGCGGGCCCCTGAAAAGGAATGCCCTCGTAAGCCTAAGGAGGGAGAAGTCGTAGTTTTTTACGATCATCTGGCCCGGGGTTTCAGTCCTCCCGGTTCAAAATTCTTCCGGGATGTATTAGCCGCTTTTCAACTCCACCCACAAGATGTAGGCCCGAATTCTGTTTCAAACATCTGCAACTTTCAAGTTTTCTCGAAGGCATATCTTCAAGAAGAGCCATCAGTGGACCTATTCCAGGATTTCTTCCATCTGAACCGGCGGAAGGAGTTTACCGATGGGCCTCATCAGGAGCTGGGTGGTGTCAGCATCCAAAAAAGAAAGGATGTGAGTTTTCCTCACGCTGCCCTTCACAGCCACCCCAAAGAATGGAACCAAACGTGGTTCTATTGTAGGGACACTTCGCCTGAAGGAGAGAACCCGCTGCCGGGTTACCGTGCCTACCGCCTGGCAGTAACCCATCCTCTGCCTCATCGCCTCAGTGCCCAAGACCGGGCTCGATTCGCCCCTCAACTTTCCAAACTCAGAGCTTTTGTGACCAACGGCTTAACCGGAGTCGATTTCGTTCGCTGCTGGCTTTCTTGGAGCATCCTCCCACAAAGCCGGCGCTCAAGTCTGATGTGCGAATATACCGGCAAACCAGATGATCCTCAGCGCCACACTAAAATGATACTTCCTGAAAATGAAGTTACTGAGTCCGCCAAAAAAATGCTGAACACCCCTCTGGAGGAGTGCAGCCGGACCGGTTTAGCTCCGTTCTGCGCAACCAATGAACCGCCAGCGGTAAGTTTCTTCCGACCCTTTTCTGTTTGTCTTAATCCGTTCATACCGGTTGTCTTCAACTCGTTACTATCCCTTCGCACAGGCCAACGATCCTTTCTGGAAGAGGAAATCTCTGGATAAACCGGCCAAGCAATCACGGAAGAAAACTTATGCTGTTAAGAAGAAAAAGGCTGTTGCCGCTTCCGGTTCACACCCTGAGGAGGATGATCCTGACTCTGAGGTACCAATTAACTCTTACATCCTTTGATCTCTCTTTGTCTAAATTTATGTTAACAATGCTCTTTCGCAGGATCTGGCGGAAGGAAGCAAAGCGGGGGGAGTTGAGGTAATTTCTCTCTCATCTGATTCAGAACCTTTGCCACCCAAGATCCGCCGGGTATCCCGAAAATATCCCTTTTCTCATCCTTACACTCAATTGGATCCCAACTTTCTTTTGAAGAAACAGCAACATGAAGCTCACCGGACCACGTGCCATAGCGGCCATGTGGTTGAATCGGCCAGAATACCCCTTACGCCGGCTCGCAGACGCCGCTCCAAGGTTTTACTTTCTCCAACTCTCCTTCATCCAAAAGCAGGCCTCATATGTAAACTGCTTAAACCGTCTGATCCTAACTATCAGGAGGCTCCTCTGTCCTCTTCCGGCGAGTCGACTGCTACACAGGTCCCAGTGCTCAAGACCGTGCCTGGGTAAGTCCCTCATTCAAACATCTGGTTTACCTTCATGTTTGTATTTATGGTTCTCACTGTTCCTTTGACCTTTATCAGAATGCCAAAGCCTAGCAAAAAGGCAAAAGCAAGTAAGCCGGCTGCTGAAACCACTGCTGCTGATCCGGCTGAGGACCCTGAAACAGCCATCCCTCCAGAGGACAACCTTGACATTCAACTTGATGATCCCATTCCTATGGATCGTGACAATGCTGCCGCTCCGGGAGGTGATAATACGGAGAACACGGCTGAACCGGCAAGCCCTGTCCGGGTTAGCCTTCCTCGGGCTAGCCCGGCTCCTGTTAGTCTGGTGCCTACTACTGTCCCCCTCCAGCCAACTGCTGCCTCATCCATAGACGTTGAGATAACCGGTCTAGGCTTCACTGCTCCCACAGAGCCTGTCACCTTGGCTAGGCACACTGCCAAGGAAGAGAAAATTCTACAAGACAAAGGCAAGTGGAGTTCAGATTTATCCAGCTATGCTCAGTTGAGTGCCCAGAAACTTCATTTCGGGTACCTGAACCGGCTCTTTACTGGCCGCGACTATGAAGTCGGCTTACTTAACATGATGAAGGATAAGTATGAGGTGACTTTCTTTCCTTTCACTTCTGTCTCTGCTTTGTAATTTTGCAATCTTATCTTTAGGCCATAGTAGCCCCCAAGTGCCGGTTTAGCTTTATTGTAGGTGAACCGGAACTTCCATTATGCCTGAGAATGAACTTACATTAGCCCCCAAGTGCCAAGGGTATAACTTGTTTATGCGCTTGGGACTTGTCTGAAATTTTTTCTTTCTTTACTTCAGTTGCACATTAGCCCCCAAGTGTCAAGGGCATAACTTGTTTATGTGCTTGAGACTTGATTGATCTGTCTTTCTAATCCGTTTGATTTCCTTGCAGGCTGACTTGACCCGGAGGGCTTCGGAGGTAACTAAGCTCTGGAATAGCTTGGCTTTCCATGAAACTGCCTCAGCCAAAGCCAAGGAAGAACTTGTGATTACTTTGACCAACATGGAGAAATTATAAAAAGATTTTGAAGCGGAACGGTCCACATGGGAGGTGCAGAGGAATGCTCTTGAAAAAAGAGCAAAGGACGTCGAGGTTGCCCTTAATCCGGTTACGCATGAGTTAACCGGTTTAAAACAACAAATAGAGCTCATGACTTCTGCTATCTTCGGTGAGTGCCCATCTCTGTATGTTTTTCATCCTTGCAATCTTTTATTACACTCTGGTTTAACTCGCCCAATGTATATAGGGAGGCGCATAACTCATCTTGGAGATGATGTCCGGAAGAAACTCAAGGCAGCTTACACCCTGGTGGAGTAGCTCAATTCCGGCGCTCAGAGGGCTATAAGTGCTATGTCACACAACAAACTGGCGCCGACCACCATCCAAGCCACCCTGGAGAAGCTGTCTGTCCTGCCTGTGCGTCTGGTTGAGGTAAAGAAATCCGCTGCCCGAGCTGGCTCTCCTATGGCGCTGACCCGGGCCAAAGCATGGGTCCCTGATTTTGACCCGGCTGAAGCTATGAACGGCTATCCCAGCAACAAAGAGGACGGGTCAGTCTTCTTTGCCGAAGATCTCCGTGCTTTGACTAAGGACATGCGCCCACTTGCTGGTAAGCTTGCCGATGAAGCGGATTTGACAAGGTATCATCCGGCTTATGACTTAGAAAATTCACGGGTGGAGCGTCCGGTTTACGATACTGAAAATCTGATCCCACCAGTTCGTGGCCATACTTTTACTCCAGACATTGACCCTTCAGATATTATTGATGACGAAATGTATTTCCGTGCACTCTCCAAGATTGATTGCTGCGCTCCTAGTTTCCAGCCATTGCCTGAAGTTGATGAAGACCCGGAACAAGTTGACCCTCAGCCTTCGCAGCGTGAAGAGGAGTCGTAAACCGTCCGGTTTAATTTATAGTTGCTGAATATTTTGCAAAAAACTTTGATCTATTCGGGCCTGCAGGTGCCTTGTAATAGGATAGTTGAAACACTGTCTTTGTCCCAATATGGATGGCACTGCTCGACTTGGCATTTGTCAATGTTCCAGGAATTCTGGATAGGTATCCCATCCTGCGTCTCCAGGCGCACAGCACCATGCCTAGAGACACGGGCGATTCTGAACGGGCCCTCCCACATGGACGAGAGCTTGCGTAGCCCCTCACGGGAGAGGGCCCGCCTCAGTATCAAGTCACCAACTTCAAGTGTTCTTGTGCGGACGCTGCGGCAGTGGTACCGCGACAGCGCCTGCTGGTAACGCGCCGCCCTGAGGGCAGCCCGGCGGCGGCCCTCCTCGCCGAGCACGAGGTCCATCCGCCAGGCAGCGTCCTGGCATTCCTCATCGAAGGCCAAGACCCATGGGGACTGATGCTTGACCTCGCGAGGGAGGACTGTCTCCACCCCATAAACGAGAAAGAAGGGAGTCTCCCCCAAAGGTTTGGTGGCAGTGGTTCGGATTGACCACATCACGGACTGGAGTTCGTCGATCCAGCTCCTGCCGCAAGCCTCGAGCTTCTTCTTGAAGCTGTGCATCTTGAGGCCACACAATACTTCCGCGTTGGCACGCTCTGCCTCACCGTTGCTCCTGGGGTGGGCCACCGAAGCGTAGCAGATCTGTGTTCCAAGGTTAGCATAATATGACCTAAAGAGATTGCTTGTGAACTGCGAACCTTTATCCGTGATGATGCGGTTTGGGACCCCGAATCGCCTCACGAGGCCCTGGATGAACTTGACAGTTGACCCGGCTGGGATTGCGCGAAGAGGCTCCACTTCCGCCCACTTGGTGAATTTGTCGATGGCGACGTACAGGAAGTGGTAGCCCCCTGCGGCCCGAGGGAAAGGACCTAGGATGTCCAATCCCCAGACCACGAAGGGCCAAGAGAGCGGAAACGTCTGGAGGCCTTGCACCGGCTGGTGGGTCTGCTTGGCGTGAAACTGGCACGCCTCGCAGGCTCGCACGAGCTCCGTGGCGTCGTTGAGCGCCGTGGGCCAATAGAAGCCGCTGCGGAAGGCCTTGCCCACGAGGGTGCGGGACGATGAGTGATGACCATGAAGGAAATATGCCCTAGAGGCAATAATAAAGTTATTATTTATTTCCTTATATCATGATAAATGTTTATTATTAATGCTAGAATTGTATTAACCGGAAACTTAATACATGTGTGAATACATAGACAAAACAGAGTGTCCCTAGTATGCCTCTACTAGACTAGCTCATTAATCAAAGATGGTTATGTTTCCTAGCCATAGACATGAGTTGTCATTTGATCAATGGGATCACATCATTAGGAGAATGATCTGATGGACAAGACCCATCCGTTAGCTTAGCACTATGATCGTTTAAGTTTTACTGCTATTGCTTTCTTCATGACTTATACATGTTCCTATGACTATGAGATTATGCAACTCCCAAATACCGGAGGAACACTTTGTGTACTACCAAACGTCACAACGTAACTGGGTGATTATAAAGGTACTCTACAGGTGTCTCCGAAGGTACTTGTTGGGTTGGCGTATTTCGAGATTAGGATTTGTCACTCCGATTGTCGGAGAGGTATCTCTGGGCCCACTCGGTAATGCACATCACTATAAGCCTTACAAGCATTGCAGCTAATGAGTTAGTTGCGGGATGATGTATTATGGAACGAGTAAAGAAACTTGTTGGTAACGAGATTGAACTAGGTATTGAGATACCGACGATCGAATCTCGGGCATGTAACATACCGATGACAAAGGGAACAATGTATGTTGTTATGCGGTTTGACCGATAAAGATCTTCGTAGAATATGTGGGAGCCAATATGAGCATCCAGGTTCCGCTATTGGTTATTGACCGGAGACGTGTCTCGGTCATGTCTACATAGTTCTCGAACCCGTAGGGTCCGCACGCTTAAGGTTTCGATGATAGTTTTATTATGAGTTTATGAGTTTTGATGTACCGAAGGAGTTCGGAGTCCCGGATGAGATCGGGGACATGACGAGGAGTCTCAAAATGGTCGAGACGTAAAAATCGATATATTGGACGACTATATTCGGACATCGGAAAGGTTCCGAGTGATTCGGGTATTTTCGGAGTACCGGGGAGTTACGGGAATAGAGGAGAGAGGCCAAAAGGAAGGAGGCGTGCACCCCCCTTCTGGTCCGAATTGGACAAGGGGTGCAGCCCCCTTTTCCTTCTCCCTCTCCTCCTCTTTCCTTCTCTCCTACTCCGGAAAGGAAAGGGGAATCCTACAAGGACTTGGGAGTCCTAGTAGGACTCCCCACACTTGGTGCGCCCCCTCTAGGGCCGGCCTCTCCCTCCCTCCTTTATATACGGGGGCAGGGGGGCACCTCTAGACACAACAATTGATCTCTTGATCTCTTAGCCGTGTGCGGTGCCCCCCTCCACCATAGTTCTCCTCGATAAATATTGTAGCGGTGCTTAGGCGAAGCCCTGCGACGGTAGAACATCAAGATCGTCACCACGCCGTCGTGCTGACGGAACTCTCCCTCGACACTCGGCTGGATCGGAGTTCGAGGGACGTCATCGAGCTGAACGTGTGCTAGAACTCGGAGGTGCCATAGTTTCGGTGCTTGATCGGTTGGGCCGTGAAGACGTACGACTACATCAACCGCGTTGTTCTAACGCTTCCGCTTTCGGTCTACGAGGGTACGTAGACTCACTCTCCCCTCTCGTTGCTATGCATCTGGTAGATAGATCTTGCGTGATCGTAGGAAAATTTTAAAATACTACGTTCCCCAACAGTGGCATCATGAGCCAGGTCTATGCGTAGATGATATGCACGAGTAGAACACAATGAGTTGTGGGCGATACTAGTCATACTGCTTACCAGCATGTCATACTTTGCTTCGGTGGTATTGTGAGATGAAGCGGCCCGGACCGACATTACGCGTACGCTTACGCGAGACTGGTTTCACCGTTACGAGCACTCGTTGCTTAAAGGTGACTGGCGGGTGTCTGTCTCTCTCACTTTAGCTGAATCAAGTGTGGCTACGCCCGGTCCTTGTGAAGGTTAAAACAGCACATACTTGACGAAACATCGTTGTGGTTTTGTATGCGTAGGTAAGAACGGTTCTTGCTAAACCCGTAGCAACCACGTAAAACTTGCAACAACAAAGTAGAGGACGTCTAACTTGTTTTTGCAGGGCATGTTGTGATGTGATATGGTCAAGACATGATGAGTTATACGGTTTTGTATGAGATGATCATGTTTTGTAATGTTATCGGCAACTGGCAGGAGCCATATGGTTGTCACTTTATTGTATGAAATACAATCGCCATGTAATTGCTTTACTTTATCACTAAGCGGTAGCGATAGTCGTAGAAGCAATAGTTGGCGAGACGACAACGATGCTACGATGGAGATCAAGGTGTCGCGCCGGTGACGAAGGTGATCATGACGGTGCTTTGGAGATGGAGATCAAAAGCACAAGATGATGATGGCCATATCATGTCACATATTTTGATTGCATGTGATGTTTATCTTATTATGCTTCTTATTTTGCTTAGAACGACGGTAGCATTATAAGATGATCCCTTACTAAATTTCAAGGTATAAGTGTTCTCCCTGAGTATGCACCGTTGCGAAAGTTCGTCGTGCCGAGACACCACGTGATGATCGGGTGTGATAAGCTCTACGTTCAAATACAACGGGTGTAAGACAGTTTTGCACACGCAGAATACTCAGGTTAAACTTGACGAGCCTAGCATATGCAGATATGGCCTCGGAACACTGGAGACCGAAAGGTCGAGCGTGAATCATATAGTAGATATGATCAACATAAGATGTTCACCATTGAAACTACTCCATCTCACGTGATGATCGGACATGGTTTAGTTGATTTGGATCACGTGATCATTTAGATGACTAGAGGGATGTCTATCTAAGTGGGAGTTCTTAAGTAATATGATTAAATTGAACTTTAATTTATCATGAACTTAGTCTTGGTAGTATTAGCATATCTATGTAGTAGATCAATAGCTCGCGATGTTTCTCCCCGTTTATTTTATATGTTCCTAGAGAAAACTAAATTGAAAGATGTTAGTAGCAATGATGCGGAATTGTTCCGTGATCTGAGGATTATCCTCATTGCTGCACAGAAGAATTATGTCCTTGATGCACGGCTAGGTGATAGACCTATTGCAGGAGCAGATGTAGACGTTATGAACGTTTTGACAAAAGCTCGGTATGATGACTACTTGATAGTTTAGTGCACCATGCTTTACGGCTTAGAACCGGGACTTCAAAAACGTTTTGAACGTCACGGAGCATATAAGATGTTCCAAGAGTTGAAATTAGTATTTCATACTCATACCCGTGTCGAGAGGTATAGGACCTCTGACAGTACTTTGCCTACAAGATGGAGGAGAATAGCTCAACCAGTGAGCATGTGCTCAGATTGTCTGGGTACTACAATTACTTGAATCAAGTGGGAGTTAATCTTCCAGATAAGATAGTAATTGACAAAGTTCTCTAGTCACTATCACCAAGTTAGCAGAACTTCGTGATGAACTATAATATGCAAGGGATGACGAAAGTAATTCCCGAGCTCTTCGCGATGCTGAAATCGGCGAAGGTAGAAATCAAGAAAGAGCATCAAGTGTTGATGGTTAACAAGGCCACTTGTTTCAAGTAAAGGGCAAAGGGATAGAAGGGGAACTTCAAGAAGAATGACAAGCAAGTTGTCACTCCCGTGAAGAAACCCAAAGCTAAACTCAAGCCTGAAACAAGTGCTTCTACTGCAAAGGAAATGGTCACTGGAAGTGGAACTGCCCTAGATACTTGGCGGATAAGAAGGATGGCAAAGTGAACAAAAGGTATATTTGATATACAGATTATTAATGTGTATTTTACTAGTGTTCATAGCAACCCCTCGGTATTTGATACTTGTTTAGTTGCTAAAGAGTAGTAACTCGAAATGGGAGTTGCATAATGAACAGAAACTAGTTAAAGGATGAAGTGACGATGTGTATTGGAAGTAGTTCCAAGATTGATATGATCATCATCGCACACTCCCTATACTTTCGGGATTAGTGTTGAACCTAAATAAGTGTTATTTGGTGTTTGTGTTGAACATGAATATGATTTGATCATGTTTATTGCAATACGGTTATTCATGTAAGTTAGAGAATAATTGTTGTTCTGTTTACATGAATAAAACCTTCTATGGTCATACACCCAATGAAAATGGTTTGTTGGATCTCGATCGTGTGATACACATATTCATAATATTGAAGCCAAAAGATGCAAGGTTAATAATGATAGTGCAACTTATTTGTGGCACTGCCGTTTAGGTCATATTGGTGTAAAGCGCATGAAGAAACTCCATAGTGATGGACTTTTGGAATCACTTGATTATGAATCACTTGGTGCTTGCGAACCATGCCTCATGGGCAAGATGACTAAAACTCCGTTCTTCGGAACTGTGGAGCGAGCAACAGAGTTGTTGGAAATCATACATACTGATATATGCGGACCAATAAGTGTTGAAGCTCGCGGCGGGTATCATTATTTTCTGACCTTCACTGATGATGTGAGCAGATATGGGTATATCTACTTAATGAAGCACAAGTCTGAAACATTTGAAAAGTTCAAAGAATTTCAGAGTGAAGTGGAGAATCATCGTAACAGAAAATAAGAGTTTCTACGATATGATCGTAGAGGTAAAATATTTTGAGTTAGCGAGTTTGGCCTTCAGTAAAAACAATGTGAAATAGTTTCACTACTCACGCCACCTGGAACACCACAGTGTAATGGTGTGTCCGAACGTCATAACCGTACTTTATTAGATATGGTGCGATCGATGATGTCTCTTACCGATCTACCACTATTGCTTTTGGGGTTATGCATTAGAGACAGCTACATTCACGTTAAATAGGACACCATCTATGTAATGCCCAGGATGGAGTTATACCTCCTACGGGTCGAGGCCCGACTTAAAGGCATAAGTCCATCCTAGAATGATCTCAAGTTTGGTAATCTTTGCACAACTCATGTAAAAGAGGGATGGTAAACTTAAAATAGTCGGCTTACAATCGCCACGTCACAGAATAACAGTACAAGTCTCAAAACATCATACAATAAGATCACTACAACCCTCTAAGGGCAAAATCCAAATGTCAAAGTACCAAACTCAGATAAAAAAACAACCACAGGCGGATCGAATCCTAGTAAGAGTCTCCACTACTGATCGTCCGGGTAGCGCACGTAGTAACGACTACGCTCCTCGTCGTACTCCCAATCCAGCTCGGTGCCATCACCTGGATAGCTCACGGCTGGACCTGCATCTGGTGTGTGAAGTAACTGTGAGCCACAGAGGACTCAGCAATCCCGTTCCCGGGTAACAGAACTATCAAAGCCTTTAGGTGAGGGAAAAGGCTGAAGAAAGAAATGAGGTGAAGGAACAACAAAGAGTCTGCAGCAGCAACTAGCATCTAACTTACGCAAGAGAGAGCGAGAAGAGAAGGCAATGCGAGAAGTGATCACTAAGTGATCCTAGCTACAAGCTCACAAACATAACCCCTCCGTGTTCAACTCCCGAATCCCTATTCGGAAATTGACAGTCACGGAACACACGCTGGTAGTGTATTAGTATCATTGTGTCAAGTTATCTACAACCGGAATTAACAAGCTCCCATCTGCCACATAACCGCGGGCACGGCTTTCGAAAGTTCAAACCCTGCAGGGGTGTTCCAACTTGACCCATTACAAGCCCACGATCCGCGGAGTCGCAACTCCAAAGTGGGAAGACCCGAGTATCCTCGGAATCCCGTGCTCAAGTTAAACCGAACTAAGGTAAGGCTAATCCAGCAAATCCTCCCGGCGTGTCGACACCCTGATAGTAGCCGCGCGTATCTAGGTCTCAGGACACGACCGGATGAGACGTCCTACAGGTGTATGCCAAATACCTCAGGTTGCCCCAAGGCGGCCCCGCAGTCCGCTCGTTTCGGACCAACACTCATGTGGAGCACTGGCCCGGGGTTGTTGATTAAGAAAGAGGGTTAATTACTCCCTTATGCAAGTTTAGTTTGTTATTAGGCAAATAGTACCAATGTTGGGATTTGCTGGAAAAGACTTAGCACATAGCGGTTTATCGAGGGGGTCCCATACACCCCAACCGTGTTAGGAACGCATAATCAAGGAACATAAAACCGGCTTATACGGATCCTAACGGCATGAGTGGAACAAATCACCAAGCAAAGGCTTAGCCTTCCACCCTTGCCAATATATAGATGATTTCAATTAAAGCATTTATATAGTGTGATATAACCCAACCAAACTTCAACATGGAGTAAGCATCTTCACTTCACCTGCAACTAGCAACACTATAAGAAGGGCTGAGCGAAGCGTACTTAGCCAAGCAACGGTTTGCATAGGTAGGGTGGTTAAACATGGCAATTGGTTACAAGTAGGAGGCTGACAAGAAGAACATGGGCATCGAGGCAAAACTATAGATCGAGACTACTAGCAATAGACAAAGATAGTAATGTTATCGGGGTTCGGTCATCTTGCCTGAAGAGAAGAAGTTCGGATCAAAAGAAGGGTCCTCTTGCTCAAACTCGTTGGAAACCTCGTGCTCAACCTCGTTGGAAAACTCGTGCTCAACTTCCGGGTCTAAACAAGACAAACACACCAAGCACCAATCAACACGATGCAATGCGCACTCGAAAAACATGTATGCATGAAGGATGCACTAGTGAAGCACATGGAGCACGGAAAACATCACTCAAGCAAAACACCTCAAAACAAGATAACAACCTGATATTTTTAATCTACACAGAAAATCACCCAAGTTTGATATAAAGATCGCTGAAATCGGAGTTACGGGCTAAAAGTTATGCCCGAAACAAGATTTGAGCGAAAACTGCCAATTACAGCAACATGGCATCTTGGGAGCACAAAATAAATAATCTACAGCACCCAAAAGGCATGGCAAAGGACTTGAACACAAACTAGGTATAATGTACAGCAACTAGGTCCAAAGTGCACCCCAAACGGAGTCACGGATCAATAGCAATGATCTTGGACATATTGAACTTTGAAATAAAATTCTGGCAGCAGAATTTTATTGAAAGTTTGGAGCAAAAGATAAGCATGCTACAGCACCTAAAATGGACATGTGAGGACAAGGATGGAAAGACAACAATATATACTTCATGGAACAATCAAAATCCACCCCAAAACTATCATGCTTTGTCCTACAACAACACACGAACATGGCATCGGAACATAACAGATTTCAGACTTAGTGAAATTTCACTAAGTCCCAAAACAGCAACATCATCATAGCAACAAAAAGAGCATGTTTAAGACACCTCGAAACTAAACATGGCAAAGGGTAAGCACCTCATCAAAATACATATGACGGTGATCCCGAAACACACAAGCATGCATCAATGTGGTGAACACAACGATTGCAACGAGCTCAACAAGATGGCATTTCATAACAAGTGAAAACACAACATGTGAACATGGCATCTTGCAACGATGATGACAAGGAAACAATACATCTACCATGCAACCTATCACACTCAACACGTAGTTCGTGACGAGACGAACACGTGGACATGTCATTTGCATCGTTTGGACAAACGAGCTAAAAGATATCACATGTCAAAGGTGGCATGAAAATAACACATAGCAGCAGTTTATATCATCATACACTCTTGCAACAGCAAAACAAGGCCCTAGATGATCTCTAACATGCATGACTACAACAGGTAAAACGTAGAGGGCAACTCCACGAACATCTGGACATATCACACGCTCAAAACGGAGCAACAGGTGAAAAGTTATGGCAGGTCAAAGTAGGCACATCAGAACAGAGAAAAACAGAGAGATTAGGTCAACCTCGGATCAGATCTGGAGCAGTGAACAGTACTGGGCCTCGGATCTACAGTGCGGCGGCCCGGCGGTGGTACTGTGCGGCGGCGAACGGGCCTGGGAGGCGGCGCGCCCGCGGCGGCCCACGGGAGGAACGGCCCGAGCCGGCTGCGGCGGCCTACGGGGCTGGAGGCCCGCGGAGGGCCCTGCGGTGGCGCGGCCCGAGCGCGCGCCCGGTGAGGCGAGCCGGCGGAGAAGAGGCTGGGCCTTCGGGCCCAGCGCGGGAGATGGAGCGCCCGGCCCGGCGCGGCGCGGAGGGGAGCAGGCCGGCCCGGCGCGGCGCGGTGGCGAAGGAGCAGGCCGGCCCGGTGACTCGGAGCGGGAGGCGAGCGGCTGGCGTCGGGGAAGGCCCGGTCGGCGGTTGACGCAGAAGCGGCGAGCGGCGGTCGAGCCGGGGTTGACCTGGCGCGGGGGGAAGACGAGTGGAGGAAGCGGGCCGCGGGCGTACGGCCCAGGCGAAGTGGTCCTGGCCGGATCGAAGCGGTCGAGGCCGGCTCGGTCGACTGGCCGCGCGGTCGAAGCGGCCGCTGCGGTCGAAGGAGCCGGCGCCCAGTCGCCCAAACGTTGACCCGAACGACCGGATCTGGCCAGCGACGGCTGGATCGAGGGATCCTTCGGGATCCAGCCAGGTGATTTGGATCTGAGATCTGAAAATTAGGGAAGAAGAAGGGGAATGTCCATATAGACTAGGGGTCTATATATAGCAACTTAGACTAGGGTTTGGGGGCTAGGAGAGTCTAGGAGCCCTCCGATCTGGATCCAACGGATCCGATCGCGGGGATGATTTAAAAGGACCAGACGGAGATAAAAGACTGCAGCAGGGGTATTTCCGGGACACGAAGTGAAGGCACATCGGACCCACACGGACAACGGAGGGAAAAGTCAACGGAGTCCAAACGAGACGAGATTTGAGAGGCAGGTTGCACACAACAAAACAACAACACACAACACAACCTCGCGGCACACCGGTAACGAAAAACGCCCGAACAACAAAGAAGGCCTACGGGACGTCACGAACACGTGAGGGAGCTCCGGAACACGAAACGGACAACGGGAAGAAACGCCACGAACCGGAAACAACCCACAACACAAATGCAATGCAATGCACATGTCTACATGATATGAATGAATGCCACACATTCACACAACAAAATGACGAAAGCCCGAAAGACAAGAACCCGAAATGGAAATAGATGAAGCCGGAGATTTATTATAAGCCCAAAAGGGAAAGTATTACATCCGGGGCATTACAAACTCTCCTCTACTACAAAAAGATCTCGTCCCGAGATCTAGGACTGGAAAAAGGAAGGGTACTCGGAACGAAGATGATCTTCTCGTTCCCAGGTAGCTTCTCGGTCTGTGTGATGTGACCACTTGACTTTCAGAAACTTGATGGTCTTGTTGCGAGTCTTGCGTTCGGTTTCTTCGAGAATTGCAACTGGATGCTCTCGGTAGGAAAGGTCTTGTTGAAGATCAATCTCCTCAAACGGAATCATGCGCTCAGGTGCCTTGAAGCATTTGCGAAGCTGAGACACATGGAAGACATCATGAACATTTGCAAAGTTGGAAGGGAGCTCGAGCTGATAGGCTAGATCGCCTCTTTTGCCAAGAATTTTGAAAGGCCCGACGTATCTAGGAGCAAGCTTTCCTTTCATCGGAGAAACTCGGAGATAGACATGATCTCCGATGTCGAAAGCCAAATCACGATGCTTTCCGTCGTAGTAGCTCTTCTGACGCGACTGAGCGGCCTTGAGATTCTCACGTATGACTTTGCACATTTCTTCGGCTTCAGAGATCAAATCATTGCCAAGAAGTTGGCGTTCGCCTGTTTCAGACCAGTTGAGAGGGGTACGACACTTTCTGCCATAGAGAATTTCAAACGGTGCTTTGCCTGCACTTGCTTGAAAGCTGTTGTTGTAAGAGAATTCGGCAAATGGAAGACAGTCTTCCCATTTCATGCCGAAGGAGATGACACAGGCTCTGAGCATATCTTCAAGGATCTGATTCACACGCTCGACTTGACCACTAGTCTGAGGGTGAAAGGCAGTGCTGAACCTGATCTTCGTGCCCATGGCGGACTGAAAGGAGTCCCAGAACCTAGATGTGAACAAGCTGCCACGGTCTGAGGATATCACTTGAGGAATGCCATGTAGGGACACAATTCTGGAAGTGTACAGCTCTGCAAGTTGAGCTGCATTGATTGATTCTTTGACTGGAAGAAAGTGAGCGACTTTGGTAAGCTTGTCAATCACCACAAAGATAGCATCATTGCCTCGCTTGGATTTAGGAAAGCCAGTGACGAAGTCCATTTCAATGTGGTCGAACTTCCACTCAGGGATAGGAAGAGGTTGGAGAAGACCGGCTGGACGTTGATGTTCTGCTTTCACTCTTCTGCATACATCACATTCATTCACGAATTGGGCAATTTCCCTTTTCATGCGTGTCCACCAGTAAGATTGCTTGAGATCTTGATACATCTTGGAACTGCCAGGATGAATGGAAAGGAGAGAGTCATGAGCTTCTTCCATTATGAGCTTCCTGAGATCACCTTTGGGAACAACGAGTCTGTCCTCGAAGAACAAGGTATCTCTCTCATCAACACGGAAGCACTTATATTTTGGAGTGCCCTTTGCAATCCCATGTTTCACCTTCTTCACCATGGTATCACTGAGCTGAGCCTCACGGACTTGATCTTCCAAGGTAGGAGCAATCTGGAGATTTGCAAGAAAACCCTGCGGAACAACCTGAAGGTTGAGCTTCCTGAAAGCTTCACAAAGCTCAGGCTGGTGTGGCTTGATAAGAAGGCTGTTGCAATATGCCTTTCTGCTCAAAGCATCTGCAATCACATTCGCCTTGCCTGGAGTATACTCAATGCTGGGGTTGTACTCTTGGATCATCTCGACCCAACGAGTCTGGCGGAGGTTCAGATGCGGCTGTGTGAAGATGTACTTCAAACTCTTGTGATCAGTGAAGATGTCGACCTTTCTGCCCAACAACAGATGTCTCCACGTAATCAGAGCATGTACCACAGCTGCTAGCTCGAGATCATGTGTGGGATAGTTCTTCTCAGCTGGCTTGAGCTGACGTGAAGTATATGCCACAATTCTCTTCTCTTGCATAAGCACACCACCAAGGCCTTGAAGAGAAGCGTCACAGAACACTTCATAGGGCTTGGATTCATCCAGAGGAATCAGAACTGGAGCTGAGACAAGCTTCTCTTTGAGTGTTTTGAAAGCCACTTCACACTCGGGAGACCAAAAGTATTTGACATTCTTCTGGAGGAGGTTGGAAAGAGGCTTGGCAATCTTGGAGAAGTTCTCCACAAACCTTCTGCAATAGCTGGCAAGACCCAGAAAACTGCGGAGCTGCTTGACGTTCTGAGGAGCTTCCCAGTTGACAATTGCTTCAACTTTCTCGGGATTAACCGCAATACCGTCAGCTGAGATAATGTGGCCCAGGTAGAGAACCTTATCGAGCCAAAACTCGCACTTTGAGAACTTGGCATAGAATTTGTGCTCTCGGAGTCGATCAAGAACCAGACGCAAGTGCTTTTCGTGATCTTCTTCATTCTTGGAAAACACCAAAATATCATCCAGATACACTAGCACAAACTCGCCTGTATAGGGGTTGAAGATGTAATGCATCATCCTTGAGAAGGTAGGAGGAGCATTGGCGAGGCCGAAGGACATGACGGTATACTCATATGAACCGTAGCTCGTTCTGAACGCCGTCTTGGGAATGTCTTCCTCGCGAATGCGAATTTGATGGTAGCCCATTCGGAGGTCAAGCTTAGAGAATACTTTAGCTCCTTTGAGCTGCTCAAAGAGTTCATTGATGTTGGGGAGCGGATACTTGTTCTTAATCGTCTTCTTGTTCAGTGGCCGGTAGTCAACACAAAGACGCTCCGTGCCATCTTTCTTCTTGACAAATAAGACACCACAGCCCCACGGAGATGTACTCGGTCTGATGAGACCCATACGCTCCTGTTCATCCAACTGTTTCTTCAATTCCTTCAATTCATCTGAAGAGAGCTTGTATGGACGCCGACAAACAGGTTCGGTGCCCGGCTCGAGTTCAATGACAAACTCCACCTGACGGTGTGGAGGCATGCCTGGAAGTTCTTCTGGAAAGACGTCTTGATATTCATTCACCACTGGAATTTGCTCTATGGCATTAATTTCACCCTTATCATTAAGAGAGAAAAGCCGAATAGTATTATCCCTGGAGGCGAAGATAATCACATCTTCATCAGAATGAGTCAATTTGACTTCCTTTTGAGCGCAATCAATGTGAGCATCGTGCTGAGAAAGCCAATCCATTCCGAGAATGAGGTCGATATCAGAATGACCAAGAACCACCGGAGAAGCCAAAAATCGATAATCACCCATGCGAATAGAAACATCCGGAGCATATAATCTAGAAGTCATGCATCTTCCCGGAGAAATCACTTGCAACTCCCTTGGCAAAGGCATAGTGCCCACATTATACTTGGATGCAAATGGGAATGACATGAAAGAATGTGAAGCACCCGAATCAAATAACACTTTAGCTGGAAAAGAGTTCACTGGAAGGTTACCCAAAATGACATCAGAAGAAGCCTCTGCTTGTGCTGCATTCATCAGATTAACCCTTGCAGACTTTGGATCATGCTTGACAATAGCTGAACTCATAGGAGGAGGAGGTGGAAGACGCTTCGGATTCGGACATCTGTTGGCATAGTGACCCTTCTGGCCACACTTGTTGCACACCACTTCAGAGAGAGGACGGAACTGAGAGCCACTGGACTTGGAGCCTTGAGACTGAAACTGCTTCTTCGACTGGTTGCTTGGGTTGGGTGGGTGGGAGAAACCACGACCACTAGAGTTCTTGTTGTTGGAGTTGTTGAAGTTGCTGGAGTTGTTGAATGGAGCTCGAATCATTGGAGGAGGAGGAAGCCAGAATTTCTGTTGTTTTGCAGCCAACTGAGACGATGAGGTAGAGTGAACAGCATCTCGAATTCTCTTCTTAGAAGCCTCCATCTTGAGCTGAGCTGCTTCTTGTTTCAAAGCCATATTATAGAACTTATCGAATTCGTCTGGCTCGAACAGAGTGAGAGCAAGCTGAAGTTCATCTTTGAGACCTCCACGGAACTGATAGATTTTGCTCTTTGCATCAGGTATGTCTTGCTTTGCATAACGAGCGAGGTTTTGGAACTTGACATTATACTGATAGACTGTCATGGAGCCCTGCTTGAGGTTGCGGAATTGTTCACGCATACCCTCAATAACACTTGTAGGAATGTGATGCGAGCGGAAATCCCTGCAGAAGTTCTCCCATGAGATCACTTGACCCGGCCTTGAGTCTTTGTACTGCTGCCACCAGTCAGCTGCTTGATCTTTCAGTTGGAAGGCTGCAAACTTCACATAGTCATCTTCTTTCACGTTACTGCACTCAAAATGCTTCTTTATATCGGTCAGCCAATCCTCAGCATCAAGAGGGTCGACACAGTAACTGAAAGCTTTAGGATTGTTGGCCAAGAACTGGTTGAGGGTAGCATGGTGCTGCTGGAAGAAGTTGCCTTGGTTCATTGGAATGCCCTGATTAGCTTGATTAGCTTGCATAGCCTGCATTTGCTGCATCATCTGCATCATCAACTGAGTGTTCTGAGCAGTAGTCTGCATAATTGCTCTCCAAGCCTCAGGCGGAGGAGGAGGTGAAGGAGGACGTTCTGGAACCTCTTCACCCTCTGGGTTGGCATTCGGAACCCTTTTCGGAGCCATCCTGTAAGAGATGACCACGAATCAGCAATTGATTGACAAAAAGGAATAAGCTGAATCAATGGAATGAATTGCAACAAGTCTTCACAATAATCATTCGAACAATAAGAACGAATGAAATCATCCGAACAAGAGGAACGAATGATATTCTCAGTTAATTGATAACATCAGTCTTCACGAGAAGCCACATGGGGATCAAAAGGATAAAATAATAAAACAACAAGGTACGGAAAGGAACAAACACAAGAGAGGAGTTTCGTTCTAACATCTTTGTGCTGAAAGCATATGAACGCGTTACGAAAAGGTTTTGCAATCCCCGGATCAGCATAGCCAAGGACCCTTTAAGATGCAACTCCTGATAGTAACCTCGGTCATATAACCTCTTCACTCAATGTCGAACCCCGAACTCACTAACCTGCATTCGTTGGAAGAATGCCTACGATCTACTGGATAAAACCCACCTATAGCTTTCCGAAAGATTCCAGTTATGCAATCAGGTGTTGGGGATACACGGGAAGCACCGCGCAATCAACTCTAACCTACATCCAGGTGTATCCATCCTTCAACACATAACCAGTCTTTCTCGGAAACTGTGTACCTCGGACCTTCGAAAAGCATCCACTATAGCAAGCTATGGCAATACTCCCGAACTACCTCCCCAGTACTGGGTGATGTCGGGGTTATCTTGCCACTGGCCGTATAGGGGAGATTTTCGATGTCGGCCGTCTTAAGTATTTAGTACTGTCGCGATATGCTTGTTACAATGATACCCCGAAGCTCAACTCCTCGGTAACAGGAGGCATCGAGAACAATATCCTTGTCACAAGAACATCGAAACAATCCCAGAATACTCGCGGGATTCCTAAAAAAAATTTTGTGCAAATTTTGAAGATAGGAGAGACAAGAGTAGACGTCAGGAGTCCTCACCAGAGAGAAAGGGGATGAGAAGCAAAGAAATCCTACTCTCCGATATAATATAGGACTCAAAAAAAGTTTTCAGTGTGTGCCTAGACTCAACCGTCAACGGTTCGATCAAACAGTGGGGGCTCCTAGGTCGGAGAAGGCTCTGATACCAACTTGTAATGCCCAGGATGGAGTTATACCTCCTACGTGTCGAGGCACGACTTAAAGGCATAAGTCCATCCTAGAATGATCTCAAGTTTGGTAATCTTTGCACAACTCATGTAAAAGAGGGATAGTAAACTGAAAATAGTTGGCTTACAATCGCCACGTCACAGAATAACAGTACAAGTCTCAAACATCATACATTAAGAGCACTACAACCCTCTAAGGGCAAAAGCCAAATGTCAAAGTACCAAACTCAGATAAAACAACCACAGGCGGAACGAATCCTAGTAAGAGACTCCACTACTGATCGTCCGGGTAGCGCACGTAGTAACGACTACGCTCCTCGTCGTACTCCCAATCCAGCTCAGTGCCATCACCTGGATAGCTCACAGCTGGACCTGCATCTGGTGTGTGAAGTAACTGTGAGCCACAGAGGACTCAGCAATCCCGTTCCCGGGTAACAGAACTATTTAAGCCTTTAGGTGAGGGAAAGGCTGAAGAAAGAACAAGTATGCAGCCGCAACTAGCATCTAGCTTACGCAAGTGAGAGCGAGAAGAGAAGGCAACGGCGAGAAGTGATCACGAAGTGATCCTAGCTACAAGCTCACAATCATAACCCCTCCGTGTTCAACTCCCGAATCCCTATTCGGAAATTGACAGTCACGGAACACACGCTGGTAGTGTATTAGTAACATTGTGTCAAGTTATCTACAACCGGAATTAACAAGCTCCCATCTGCCACATAACCGCGGGCACGGCTTTCGAAAGTTCAAACCCTGCAGGGGTGTTCCAACTTGACCCATTACAAGCCCACGATCCGCGGAGTCGCAACTCCAAAGTGGGAAGACCCGAGTATCCTCGGAATCCCGTGCTCAAGTTAAACCGAACTAAGGTAAGGCTAATCCAGCAAATCCTCCCGGCGTGTCGACACCCTGATAGTAGCCGCGCGTATCTAGGTCTCAGGACACGACCGGATGAGACGTCCTACAGGTGTATGCCAAATACCTCAGGTTGCCCCAAGGCGGCCCCGCAGTCCGCTCGTTTCGGACCAACACTCATGTGGAGCACTGGCCCGGGGTTGTTGATTAAGAAAGAGGGTTAATTACTCCCTTATGCAAGTTTAGTTTGTTATTAGGCAAATAGTACCAATGTTGGGATTTGCTGGAAAAGACTTAGCACATAGCGGTTTATCGAGGGGGTCCCATACACCCCAACCGTGTTAGGAACGCATAATCAAGGAACATAAAACCGGCTTATACGGATCCTAACGGCATGAGTGGAACAAATCACCAAGCAAAGGCTTAGCCTTCCACCCTTGCCAATATATAGATGATTTCAATTAAAGCATTTATATAGTGTGATATAACCCAACCAAACTTCAACATGGAGTAAGCATCTTCACTTCACCTGCAACTAGCAACGCTATAAGAAGGGCTGAGCGAAGCGTACTTAGCCAAGCAACGGTTTGCATAGGTAGGGTGGTTAAACATGGCAATTGGTTACAAGTAGGAGGCTGACAAGAAGAACATGGGCATCGAGGCAAAACTATAGATCGAGACTACTAGCAATAGACAAAGATAGTAATGTTATCGGGGTTCGGTCATCTTGCCTGAAGAGAAGAAGTTCGGATCAAAAGAAGGGTCCTCTTGCTCAAACTCGTTGGAAACCTCGTGCTCAACCTCGTTGGAAAACTCGTGCTCAACTTCCGGGTCTAAACAAGACAAACACACCAAGCACCAATCAACACGATGCAATGCGCACTCGAAAAACATGTATGCATGAAGGATGCACTAGTGAAGCACATGGAGCACGGAAAACATCACTCAAGCAAAACACCTCAAAACAAGATAACAACCTGATATTTTTAATCTACACAGAAAATCACCCAAGTTTGATATAAAGATCGCTGAAATCGGAGTTACGGGCTAAAAGTTATGCCCGAAACAAGATTTGAGCGAAAACTGCCAATTACAGCAACATGGCATCTTGGGAGCACAAAATAAATAATCTACAGCACCCAAAAGGCATGGCAAAGGACTTGAAAACAAACTAGGTATAATGTACAGCAACTAGGTCCAAAGTGCACCCCAAACGGAGTCACGGATCAATAGCAATGATCTTGGACATATTGAACTTTGAAATAAAATTCTGGCAGCAGAATTTTATTGAAAGTTTGGAGCAAAAGATAAGCATGCTACAGCACCTCAAATGGACATGTGAGGACAAGGATGGAAAGACAACAATATATACTTCATGGAACAATCAAAATCCACCCCAAAACTATCATGCTTTGTCCTACAACAACACATGAACATGGCATCGGAACATAACAGATTTCAGACTTAGTGAAATTTCACTAAGTCCCAAAACAGCAACATCATCATAGCAACAAAAAGAGCATGTTTAAGACACCTCGAAACTAAATATGGCAAAGGGTAAGCACCTCATCAAAATACATATGACGGTGATCCCGAAACACACAAGCATGCATCAATGTGGTGAACACAACGATTGCAACGAGCTCAACAAGATGGCATTTCATAACAAGTGAAAACACAACATGTGAACATGGCATCTTGCAACGATGATGACAAGGAAACAATACATCTACCATGCAACCTATCACACTCAACACGTAGTTCGTGACGAGACGAACACGTGGACATGTCATTTGCATCGTTTGGACAAACGAGCTAAAAGATATCACATGTCAAAGGTGGCATGAAAATAACACATAGCAGCAGTTTATATCATCATACACTCTTGCAACAGCAAAACAAGGCCCTAGATGATCTCTAACATGCATGACTACAACAGGTAAAACGTAGAGGGCAACTCCACGAACATCTGGACATATCACACGCTCAAAACGGAGCAACAGGTGAAAAGTTATGGCAGGTCAAAGTAGGCACATCAGAACAGAGAAAAACAGAGAGATTAGGTCAACCTCGGATCAGATCTGGAGCAGTGAACAGTACTGGGCCTCGGATCTACAGTGCGGCGGCCCGGCGGTGGTACTGTGCGGCGGCGAACGGGCCTGGGAGGCGGCGCGCCCGCGGCGGCCCACGGGAGGAACGGCCCGAGCCGGCTGCGGCGGCCTACGGGGCTGGAGGCCCGCGGAGGGCCCTGCGGTGGCGCGGCCCGAGCGCGCGCCCGGTGAGGCGAGCCGGCGGAGAAGAGGCTGGGCCTTCGGGCCCAGCGCGGGAGATGGAGCGCCCGGCCCGGCGCGGCGCGGAGGGGAGCAGGCCGGCCCGGCGCGGCGCGGTGGCGAAGGAGCAGGCCGGCCCGGTGACTCGGAGCGGGAGGCGAGCGGCTGGCGTCGGGGAAGGCCCGGTCGGCGGTTGACGCAGAAGCGGCGAGCGGCGGTCGAGCCGGGGTTGACCTGGCGCGGGGGGAAGACGAGTGGAGGAAGCGGGCCGCGGGCGTACGGCCCAGGCGAAGTGGTCCTGGCCGGATCGAAGCGGTCGAGGCCGGCTCGGTCGACTGGCCGCGCGGTCGAAGCGGCCGCTGCGGTCGAAGGAGCCGGCGCCCAGTCGCCCAAACGTTGACCCGAACGACCGGATCTGGCCAGCGACGGCTGGATCGAGGGATCCTTCGGGATCCAGCCAGGTGATTTGGATCTGAGATCTGAAAATTAGGGAAGAAGAAGGGGAATGTCCATATAGACTAGGGGTCTATATATAGCAACTTAGACTAGGGTTTGGGGGCTAGGAGAGTCTAGGAGCCCTCCGATCTGGATCCAACGGATCCGATCGCGGGGATGATTTAAAAGGACCAGACGGAGATAAAAGACTGCAGCAGGGGTATTTCCGGGACACGAAGTGAAGGCACATCGGACCCACACGGACAACGGAGGGAAAAGTCAACGGAGTCCAAACGAGACGAGATTTGAGAGGCAGGTTGCACACAACAAAACAACAACACACAACACAACCTCGCGGCACACCGGTAACGAAAAACGCCCGAACAACAAAGAAGGCCTACGGGACGTCACGAACACGTGAGGGAGCTCCGGAACACGAAACGGACAACGGGAAGAAACGCCACGAACCGGAAACAACCCACAACACAAATGCAATGCAATGCACATGTCTACATGATATGAATGAATGCCACACATTCACACAACAAAATGACGAAAGCCCGAAAGACAAGAACCCGAAATGGAAATAGATGAAGCCGGAGATTTATTATAAGCCCAAAAGGGAAAGTATTACATCCGGGGCATTACAATCTAAATCCGTGGAGATGACACCGTATGAACTGTGGTTTGATGAGAAACCTAAGCTGTCATTTTTTAAAGTTTGGGACTGCGATGCTTATGTGAAAAAGTTTCAACATGATAAGCTCGAACCCAAATCGGAGAAGTAAATCTTCATAGGATACCCAAAAGAAACTGTTGGGTACACCTTCTATCACAGATCCGAAGGCAAGGTCTTTGTTGCTAAGAGTGGATCCTTTCTAGAGAAGGAGTTTCTCTCGAAAGAAGTGAGTGGGAGGAAAGTAGAACTTGATGAGGTAATTGTACCTTCTCCCGAATTGGAAAATGGAACATCACAGAAACTAGTTCCAGTGATTCCTACACCAATTAGTGAGGAAGCTAATGATGATGATCATGAAACTTCAGATCAAGTTTCTGTTGAACGTCGTAGATCAACCAGAGTACGTTCCGCACCAGAGTGGTACGGCAACCCAGTTCTGGAAGTCATGTTACTAGACCATGATGAACCTGCGAACTATGAGGAAGCGATGATGAGCCCAGATTCCGCAAAATGGCCTGAGGCCATGAAATCTGAGATGGGATCCATGTATGAGAACAAAGTGTGGACTTTGGTTGACTTGCCCGATGATCGGCAAGCCATCCAAAATAAATGGATCTTCAAGAGGAAGACTGACGCTGACAGTAATGTTACTGTTTACAAAGCTCGACTTGTTGCGAAAGTTTTTCAACAAGTTCAAGGAGTTGACTACGATGAGACTTTCTCACCCGTAGCGATGCTTAAGTCTGTCCGAATCATGTTAGCAATTGCCGCATTTTATGAAATCTGGCAAATGGATAACAAAACTGCATTCTTTAATGGATTTATTAAAGAAGACTTGTATATGATGCAACCAGAAGGTTTTGTCAATCCTAAAGGTGCTAACAAAATGTGCAAGCTCCAGCGATCCATCTATGGACTGGTGCAAGCATCTCGGAGTTGGAATATACGCTTTGATAGGTTGATCAAAGCATATAGATTTATACAGACTTGCGGTGAAGTCTGTATTTACAAGAAGTGAGTGGGAGCACTACAACCTTTCTGATAAGTATATGTGAATGACATATTGTCGATCGGAAATGATGTAGAATTTTCTGGAAAGCATAAAGGAGTGTTTGAAAGGAGTTTTTCAAAGAAAGACCTTGGTGAAGCTGCTTACATATTGGGTATCAAGATCTATAGAGATAGATCAAGACGCTTGATAAGACTTTCGATGAGTACATACCTTGATATGATTTTGAAGTAGTTCAAAATGGATCAGTCAAAGAAGGAGTTCTTACCTGACTTGTAAGGTGTGAAGTTGAGTAAGACTCAAAGCCAGACCACGGCAGAAAAATATAGAGAGAATGAAAGTCATTCCCTATGCTTCAGCCATAGGTTCTATAAAGTATGCCATGCTGTGTACCAAACATGTTGTGTACCTTGCCATGAGTTTGTCAAGAGGGTACAATAGTGATCCAGGAGTAGATCACTGTACAACGGTCAAAATTATCCTTAGTAACTGGATGACTAAGGAAATGTTTCTTGATTATGGAGGTGATAAAGAGTTCGTCGTAAAGGGTTACGCCGATGCAAGCTTTGACACTAAATCCAGCTGACTCTAAGTATCAATCTGGATGCGTATTGAAAGTGGGAGCAATTAGCTAGAGTAGCTCCATGCAGAGCATTGTAGACACATAGACATTTGCGAAATACATACGGATCTGAATGTGACAGACCCGTTGACTAAACTTCTCTCACGAAGCAAAACATGATCACACCTTAGTACTCTTTGGGTGTTAATCACATAGCGATGTGAACTAGATTATTGACTCTAGTAAACCCTTTGGGTGTTAATCACATGACGATGTGAACTATCGGTGTTAAATCACATGGCGATGTGAACTAGATTATTGACTCTAGTGCAAGTGGGAGACTGAAGGAAATATGCCCTAGAGGCAATAATAAAGTTATTATTTATTTCCTTATATCATGATAAATGTTTATTATTCATGCTAGAATTGTATTAACCAGAAACTTAATACATGTGTGAATACATAGACAAAACAGAGTGTCCCTAGTATGCCTCTACTAGACTAGCTCATTAATCAAAGATGGTTATGTTTCCTAGCCATAGACATGAGTTGTCATTTGATCAATGGGATCACATCATTAGGAGAATGATCTGATGGACAAGACCCATCCGTTAGCTTAGCACTATGATCGTTTAAGTTTTACTGCTATTGCTTTCTTCATGACTTATACATGTTCCTATGACTATGAGATTATGCAACTCCCAAATACCGGAGGAACACTTTGTGTACTACCAAACGTCACAACGTAACTGGGTGATTATAAAGGTACTCTACAGGTGTCTCCGAAGGTACTTGTTGGGTTGGCGTATTTCGAGATTAGGATTTGTCACTCCGATTGTCGGAGAGGTATCTCTGGGCCCACTCGGTAATGCACATCACTATAAGCCTTGCAAGCATTGCAGCTAATGAGTTAGTTGCGGGATGATGTATTACGGAACGAGTAAAGAAACTTGTTGGTAACGAGATTGAACTAGGTATTGAGATACTGACGATCGAATCTCGGGCATGTAACATACCGATGACAAAAGGAACAATGTATGTTGTTATGCGGTTTGACCGATAAAGATCTTCGTAGAATATGTGGGAGCCAATATGAGCATCCAGGTTCCGCTATTGGTTATTGACCGGAGACGTGTCTCTGTCATGTCTACATAGTTCTCGAACCCGTAGGGTCCGCACGCTTAAGGTTTCGATGATAGTTTTATTATGAGTTTATGAGTTTTGATGTACCGAAGGAGTTCGGAGTCCCGGATGAGATCGGGGACATGACGAGGAGTCTCAAAATGGTCGAGACGTAAAAATCGATATATTGGACGACTATATTCGGACATCGGAAAGGTTCCGAGTGATTCGGGTATTTTCGGAGTACCGGGGAGTTACGGGAATAGAGGAGAGAGGCCAAAAGGAAGGAGGCGTGCACCCCCCTTCTGGTCCGAATTGGACAAGGGGTGCAGCCCCCTTTTCCTTCTCCCTCTCCCCCTCTTTCCTTCTCTCCTACTCCGGAAAGGGAAGGGGAATCCTACTAGGACTTGGGAGTCCTAGTAGGACTCCCCACACTTGGTGCGCCCCCTCTAGGGCCGGCCTCTCCCTCCCTCCTTTATATACGGGGGCAGGGGGGCACCTCTAGACACAACAATTGATCTCTTGATCTCTTAGCCGTGTGCGGTGCCCCCCTCCACCATAGTCCTCCTCGATAAATATTGTAGCGGTGCTTAGGCGAAGCCCTGCGACGGTAGAACATCAAGATCGTCACCACGCCGTCGTGCTGACGGAACTCTCCCTCGACACTCGGCTGGATCGGAGTTCGAGGGACGTCATCGAGCTGAACGTGTGCTAGAACTCGGAGGTGCCATAGTTTCGGTGCTTGATCGGTTGGGCCGTGAAGACGTACGACTACATCAACCGCGTTGTTCTAACGCTTCCGCTTTCGGTCTACGAGGGTACGTAGACTCACTCTCCCCTCTCGTTGCTATGCATCTGGTAGATAGATCTTACGTGATCGTAGGAAAATTTTAAAATACTACGTTCCCCAACAGACCACAGTCCCCACCGTGGATATCAGCTAGCAGCTCGCGCCCTTGCTTTCTTGAGATGCACCTTAGTGAGACATCATTGGGGCGCCTCCTGTAGAGTTCACCGTCTTGGATGCAGTAAGCTAAGGTCTGTCGGACCACGCGCTCTGCGTCTTCTTATTTGTCTGGTAGGGCATCGTGTTGTAGGTACATCTTGAGTTCTTGGGTCCAGCACCCCTTCTCGGGCTCCGCAGCGAGCAACAGGCGGGCTTCGGACGGTGGGCCGCAGGGCGGGGCACCGTCGGTAGCCCCAGCCGAGGGGAGGCCGGCTCGGGTACTAATGGTGCTACCGACGGCTTGAGTAGTCGCTCCTCGAAGACGCCTGGCCTTTGGGGCTCCCGCTTGGAGGCTCGCTTGGCGATGTCATCCGCTTCTTTGTTGGTGCCTCTCGGCATGTGCTGCACCTCCAGCCCTTGGAATCGCTTCTCCATCCTGCGCACTCCCTCCAGGTATGCCCCCATGTGCTCATCCTTGGGCTTGTACTTCTTGTTGGAGAAGTCAACGAGGAGTTGCGAATGGCCCCTGATGGTGAGACGCTTGAACCCCAGCGCAGCGGCGGCCTTGAGCCCGGCCATCAGGCCCTCGTACTCGACAATGTTGTTGGAGACCTTCTTGCCATGCTAGAAGCACAGCTGCACAACGTAGTATAAGTTATCCTGAGTGGGAGATACCAGCACGGCGCCAACCCCCACGCCGAGGCATGAGAAGGCGCCGTCAAAGTACACCACCCACCCGTCCGTGGCTTCCTCGCCGGGGGCCAGCGAACGGTCTTCGTTGCCCCCCCCCCCCCCCCCCCCCCC
>LR738710.1:161226120-161241662 GCA_902687465.1 Secale cereale
CCCCCCCCCCGCTCGGGCGCACCAGTCCATTCCACCATGAGGTCTGCCAGAGCTGCTCCCTTGATCACCCGCGTGGTGCTGAATTCTAGCTGGAGCACTTGAAGCTCGATGTTCCACTCGGCGACCCTCCCGACGACATTCGGGCCCCATAGCACCTTCTCGAGGGGATACGACGAGACGACCTTGATGGGGTGGCCTTGGAAGTAGTGGCGCAGCTTTGTGGAGGCGACGAGGAGCGCCAGAAGCAGCTTCTGGAGCATCAGGTAGCGTGAATGCGCGTCGCGCAGTACTGTGCTGATGAAGTACACCGGGTGCTGCACGAGGGTCGGCGCAGCTGGGTCTGCTGACGCCTCAGGAGCCTCATGAGTCTGTTGCTGAGCGGCGGGGCCGTCGGTGCCCGTGGTTGAGTCCGCCTCTGGGGCCGTGTCAGGGGGTGGCGCGGGCCCTGAGGGTGCCGAGCCGCCCGGTGGCCTTGGGATCCGGAGCCTTTCCTCGCGCTCCATGACCAGTGCTGCGCTGGCGGAATGAGGCGTAGCGGCGAGGTAGAGCATCGTGGGCTCCAGGGGTCGTGGTGCCACCATGACCGACGAGCTGGTGAGGTACTTCTTGAGGTCCTGGAAAGCGGCGTCGGCTTCCGGAGTCCACTCAAAGGGCCCCTTCTTCTTCATGAGCTTGAAGAATGGGAGGGCGCATTATCCGAGCATAGAGATGAAGCGCCCCAGGGATGTCACACACCCGACGAGCTTCTGCATTTCCTTCAGGTTTGTGGGCGGCCTCATCTTCTCGATGGCCTTGATCTTCTCCGGGTTAGCCTCAATGCCTCGGTGCGAAACCAGGAACCCTAGCAACTTGCCGGAGGGTACGCCGAACACACACTTCTCCGGGTTGAGGCACAGCTTCACCTTGCGCAAGTTGGCGAATGTTTCTTCTAAGTCCTGGATGAGGGTCGTGGCCTCTTTGGTCTTTACCACTATGTTGTCGCCGTAGTCCTCTGCATTCCTCCCGAGCTGAGGGCTGAGGGTGATGTGCATCAGGGCTGGAAGGTAGCGCCCACGTTCCTCGGCCCAAAGGGCATGCAGGTGTAGCAGTAGACCCCGCATGGGGTCAGGAACGCCGTCTTCTCCACGTCTTCCACCGCCATCTTGATTTGGTGGTAGCCCGAGAATGCATCAAGGAAGTAGAGCAGGTCGCACTCAGCCGTCGAATCCATGATTTGGTCAATGCGCGGAAGAGGGAAGGGGTCCTGAGGGCAGAACTTGTTGAGGCTCGTGAAGTCGACGCACATGCGTTCTTTGCCTCCTTTCTTTGGGACGATGGCGGGGTTGGCCAGCCACTCCGGGTGCCGTACCTCTCGTACAACACCAGCCTCCTCCAGCTTCCTAACCTCCTAGACAATAAAGGCCTACTTCTTCGGGGCTTTTCTACGCGCCTTTTGCTTGATGGGGCGCGCATTAGGGCACACCGTGAGGTGATGCTCAATGACATGCCTTGGCACCCCGACCAAATCTGTGGCCTTCCAGGCGAACACGTCCTTGTTGGCTTTGAGGAAGCTGACCAGCGCCGCCTCTTGCTCCGGATCCATGCCCGTGCCGATGGTGAAGGTGGCTCCTGAGCCTTCTTCGTCGGCGGGCACTTGCTTTGTCTCGGCGGGTTCCTGAGAATAGAGCTGCTTCTTCTTGGCAGGCGCGGCCTCCGGAGGCTCCGGAGCCCCCTTTGCACTTGGGTGAGCTGCGGCAGCGGTGGCCTTGTACGTGCGCCCAAGGACCTGAAGGGTGGCCTTGGGGGTCCCCTTTGACGGCGATGACGCCGCTGCTCCCGGGCATCTTGACGGCGTTGAAGCCCGGGTGAGTTGCTGCCATGAACTTTACCAGGGCTAGGAAGCCGAGGACGGCGTTGTACGGTAGGCGGATGGGCGCGACGTCAAAATCGATGAGCTCAGTCTGGTAGTTAGCCGGTGTATCGAAGGTGACCGGGAGGCGGATCTGGCCGAGCGGGACGACCGAGCCCGCGACCCCCGAGAAGGGCTTGGTGGGAAGGAGCTGCCTGTAGGACAGAGGTAGGTGACCGAAGGCTTTGGGAGAGAGGATGTTGAGGCCGACGCCGCCGTCGATGAGGGTTCTTGTCACGGCCACCCCGCAGATGGTAGGCGTGCATACCGTGGGGAGAGCGTCGGTGCCGGCCGCTTCGGGGGCGAGGTCGCCGGGGCCAAAGGTGATGGCGGGCCCCGGCCCGTTCTGCGCCCGCAAGGCCTCTCGCGGCTGGGCGGTAGCTCCAACCTGCCGAAAGTGCGACTTGGCGTGCCGAGCAGACGCTGATGCTTGGGACCCACCAAGGATGCAGGCGACCCCGCAGCAAGGCTGCTCCCCGCAGCTGATGCCCCACAGCTCGCAGCAGTGGGCCGCCCGCGTGGTGCGGGTCTCGGCGGGCGGCCGGTACTGGGCCCGCCGCCGCCTCACCAAGAGCGCGACCGGCGAGGCCACATGAAGCAGGAGTGGTGGTGCAGGACGTCCTCTAGTGGCCTGGCCGGTAGAAGCGTCGTAGATGAAGGAGGAGGGGCGCACATGGGTGGCACGGTCCCCTGATGCTGCTCGGTCGGCGGGGAAGAAGCCAGCCCCCGCACGGCTGTGGCTGGCCGCAGCCATCATAGAGGCGCCGAACCAGAGAGGGGAAGCGAGGTCGTCGGAGAGGCGAGATTTCGACACGCCCCCTACCTGGCGTGCCAAATGTCGGATTCAGGGCTCCGCAAAACCCGTTAAGTTCGAACACAAGGGTGTGAACAAAGATCTCTCCCACTCACGTCTACCTAGCGCCTCGCTCTCGTCTCGATGGAAGGATTCAAGCAAACAACGAACAAGCACACAAGAGTTTATCCAGGTTCGCGCCACCGTGTGGTGTAAGACCCTACTTCCTGCTTTGGTGGATTGGCTCCGGGCAAGCTAGGATATGAGCTAGTACAAGGGTTCCTGGGCTCAGGAGGCGAGCTCGGGAGGGTCAGGAGGCTAGTGTTCTTGCTCCTTGTGCGGTGGCAAAGTGTGTCCGTCCCCCTTGCACTAGGAGTTCTAGCTACTTATATAGGTGGCCACGGTCCTCTTCCCCTGAAATGTTTAGGCGGGAAGGGATCCCACAACGGCCATTTTTGAGTGGGAACACAAGGACGTTCCTACCCTGACAAAAACAGTCTTCGCCTGCAAAAGAACCAGGCGATGACGTGGTGGTGGGCTCGACGATGACATCCTTCTTGTCGTCTTTGCGGTCTTCGATCTCGTTGCACCAATGAGGAAACCTTTGCCCCGCTCCTTGGGAACTTGCAGCTGCGCTGTCCCCCTTGCACCGAAATGGTAACTGCACCGCTGGCATACGCTGGCACCCGCTGGCGCGGTGTGTCACCGCTGATATCACTGCCTCCTCTTGAGGCAGACTTGGCCTTGGGTTCTCCGCCCCTCCGGAGCACCTTGTCGAGGCTGCTCCTGAGGAGGTCTTGACGTCGTTCTCCTCGCGAGGCTTGGCCTCCTCGCAAGGGTCTTGGGCAACTGCTCGATCAACTGGGCCGTACCAGGCCGTGGTAAGAGCGCATCGTGGCCCGCAGACAGGCAAGTCTGGGTACCCTGGTTCCCAGTACGCCGACAACTTATAGTCATCAACTAGGCCGAGTCAATAAACATCGATTTCTCATAAAAAGTGTCGTAAATCACAAAAGAGAAAAAACTTGTCGAATAAAAAATAATGCGAGACTTTTTATGGGCTGCCAGGCCTAAATTCGAGGCTTTTCATGGGCTGTCAGGCCATTGAGTTAAACCATTTCACATTAACCAATCGTCGTTTTAACATTGACAAGTTCAGGGTCTGTATAAGATTGACATGTCAAACGTTCGACGGGTCATACCAGGTTTACCTGGACGGAGTGACTTACTTGATGAAGGCAGGTTAACCCGGGGTTTTAGGTGAATACACCTGGCTTCCAAGCCTGGCTTGATAGCCTATTACAAGGGCCTTAAAAACTCTTTGTTGCTGTGCAACAAGAGCCCCCAAGTAACATTGTGAGCTGTGCTCAGCGGGTGCCTATGTTTGAGTTAGGCTGTGCATCAAACTCTCTTTTGCCACTTATGATAATATTGGCTTGATAGACGGATTACCGAAGTAACCAGAGTTGTGCTCTTATGATAATATTGGCTTGATAGCCGGTTCAAGAGGGTCGTGAGAACTCCGTTTTATAAACAGAAGCCCCCAAGTGACAAACTCTTATGGAAAAAACAGCAGAGGCCCCGCTTTAGCTGGGTTGCCTGTTTATTATATTGATCATAATATATACATTGTCAAAAACATATACATAAGAAGAGCCTATGGCTCATGTGTAGTAGGGTCGAAGATGAGCAATGTTCCACGGCCGTTGGGTCTCCTCCTTTGATGTGCGTGAGTCCTTGTGTTCTCGAACATCGATGAGGTAGTATGACCCATTGTGCAGATTCTTGCTGACCACAAAGGGTCCTTCCCAAGGCGGGGATAACTTGTGCATATCAGTCTGGTCCTGGATGAGCCGGAGCACCAGATCGCCTTCCTGAAAAGTTCTGGTTCTAACCCGGCGGCTGTGATATCGACGCAGATCTTGCTAGTAAATCGTCAACCGAGCTGCTGCAATGTCACGTTCTTCATCTAACCGGTCCAGTGCTTCTTGTCGTGCCTTCTCATTGTCAGCTTCGACATAAGCCGCCACACAAGGCGAGTCGTGACGGATGTCACTAGGGAGATTTGCCTCTGCTCCGTAAACCATGAAAAATGCGTGTAACCTGTAGATCTGTTTGGCGTGGTATTGATGCTCCATAGCACGGAAGGTAACTCCTCCACCCAACAACCCGGCGTCCTCTGTAAGGGAACCATAAGCCGGGGTTTAATGCCTCTCAGGATCTCTTGATTGGCTCTCTTAGCTTGACCATTAGATTGAGGATGAGCCACTGATGATACATCAAGCCGGATGTGTTCTCGTTGACAAAAATCTTTCATAGCACCCTTGGATGAATTAGTGCCATTATCAGTTATAATGCTGTGTGGAAAGCCAAACCGGAAAATCACCTTTTTGATGAACTGAACCGCAGTAGCTGCATCGCACTTGCCGACTGGCTCCGCTTCCACCCACTTGGTGAACTTATCAACCGCCACCAGAAGGTGGGTTTTCTTATACTGAGATCTCTTAAAGGGCCCAACCATATCTAGCCCCCAAGTTGCACACGACCAAGTGATTGGAATCATCCTCAATTCTTGAGCCGGTACATGAGCACGCCTTGAGAATTTTTGACAGGCATCACACTTTTTAACCAAGTCTTCCGCATCAGCATGAGCCGGCAGCCAATAAAAACCGTGACGAAAAGCTTTCGCTACCAAGGACTTTGAACAGACGTGGTGACCACAATCTCCTTCGTGGATCTCACGTGAAATTTCACGGCCTTCATCCGGAGATACGCAATGCTGAAATGCCCCTGTTACACTACAATGATGTAATTCTCCATTGACGATAGTCATTGACTAGGACCGCCGGATTATCTGCCCGGCCAAGATCTCATCTTCCGGTAACTCGCCTCGGTTCATATATGCCAAGTATGGGACTGTCCAATCTGGGATAGCATAAAGAGCCGCTACCAACTGAGCCTCCGGATCAGGAACAGCCAAATCCTCCTCTGACGGTAACTTGACCGACGGGTTATGCAAGACGTCCAGGAAAACATTAGGTGGAACCGGTTTACGTTAGGAACCCAAACGACTTAATGCGTCTGCCGCTTCATTCTTTTGCCGGTCCACATGATCCACTTGATAACCTTTGAAATGTCCAGCAACAGCATCCACCTCCCGATGATATGCTGCCATGAGCGGGTCCTTGGAATCCCAAGTACCAGACACTTGTTGAGCCACCAGGTCCGAGTCACCAAAACACTTAACCCGGCTTAAATTCATCCCCTTAGGCATACGAAGACCGTGGAGGAGAGCCTCACATTCAGTTGCATTGTTAGTGCAAGGGAACATTAAATGGAGAACATAACAAAATTCATCACCTTGTGGGGAAGTTAATAAGACTCCAGCCCCCGAGCCCTCCAATTGCCTGGATCCATCGAAGTGAATACTCCAGTAAGTATGATCCGGCTTTTCCTTCGGCGCTTGTAACTCTGTCCAATCATTGATGAAATCCACAAGTGCTTGGGACCAATGTTGGGGATATCGCTTATCGGGAACTTATCGGTCGACCCATGATAAGGGGTAAATCAGCGTGTTTATCGGCATATCGGCCGATTTATCGCCATATCGGCTGATTTATCGGCCGATTTATCTTATCGGTCAGACAGCGGTAAGCGATAAATCGGCCGATTTATCGGCATATCGGAGGATATCTTGAATAGTGCTTGGGACTTGATTGCAGTACGGGGCACATATTTTAACCCGTGAGGTCCAAGCTCAATGGCCCACTTGGCAACCCGGCCAGTTGTTTCTCTGTTTTGGATTATATCTCCCAAAGGGGCAGAGCTGACCACGGTGATGGGATGACCCTGAAAATATAGCTTAAGCTTCCGGCTTGCCATGAAGACTCCATACACCAGTTTCTGCCAATGCGGATACCTCCGCTTAGATTCAATAAGCACCTCACTGATATAGCAAACCGGCCGTCGAACCGGATATTCCTACCCAGCCTCCTTGCGCTCCACTACAACGGCTACGGTTACGGCCCGGGCATTAGCAACCACATATAGTAACAGCGGCTCATTATTGACCGGAGCAGCAAGGACAGGCGGCTCTGCCAACTGTTTCTTCAAGTCCTCAAACGTCGCATTAGTAGCCTCACTCCAAACAAAAGTGTCTGTCTTTTTCATCATCTGGTAGAGAGGGCTAGCTTTTTCTCCCAATTGGCTGATAAACCGGCTCAGCGCTGCAATGCGGCCTGCCAGACGTTGAACGTCATTGATACACGTCGATTTAGCCAGGGACATAATAGCTTTGATCTTCTCCGGATTAGCTTCGACGCCCCTGTTTGACATCAGAAACCCCAAGAGCTTGCCAGCCGGTACACCAAAAACACACTTGGACGGATTAAGCATCATCTTATAGACCCGGAGATTCTCAAAGTTTCCTTCCAGTCATCTATCAACGTCTCCTCCTTTCTGGATTTTACCACAATATCATACACATATGCATGAACATTACGCCCAATCTGTTTATGACGATAATTCTGCACGCAGCGCTGATAAGTCGCCTGGGCACTCTTGAGCCCAAAGGGCATAGACACATAGCAGAAGGCTCCAAAGGGAGTTATAAAAGTTGTTTTCTCCTGGTCCTTAACTGCCATTTTGATATGATGATAGCCGGAATAAGCATCCAAAAAACTCAAACGCTCAGAACCCGCCGTAGCATGATCAATACGAGGGAGAGCAAAGGGATCAGCTGGACAAGCCTTGTTCAAATCTGTGTAGTCCACACACATACGCCAAGTGTCGTTCTTCATAAGTACTAGCACCGGATTAGCCAACCAATCGGGATGAAATACCTCAACGTTAAACCCAGCGCCAAGAGCCTGGCTACCTCTTCACCAATGCCCTTGCGTCTTTCTTCATTGAAGCGGCGGAGAAACTGTTTGACTGGTTTAAACTTGGGATCAACATTAAGAGTGTGCTCAGTGAGTCCTCTCGGTACACCTGGCATGTCAGAAGGTTCCCATGCAAAGATGTCCCGGTTCTCACGGATGAACTTGATGAGCGCGCTTTCCTATTTCGGATCCAGGTTAGCGCTGATGCTAAACTACTTGGATGAATCGCCAGGAACAAAATCAACCAGCTTAGTCTCATCAGCCGATTTAAACTTCAAGGCCGGATCATGCTCTGTAGTTGGCTTCTTCAAAGGAGACATATCTGCCAGATCAACATTGTCTTTGTAAAACTTCAACTCCTCTGTTGCACAAACCGACTCAGCATAAGCTGCATCACCTTCTTCAAATTCCAAAGCAATCTTATGGCTCCCATGTACTGTGATGGTCCCTTTATGACCTGCAGATAAACATAACAGGTCCTCGCCATGAACTTAGCATAAACCGGCCACCCAAACAAGGTATTATACGGGCTCTTGATTTTTACCACTTCAAAGGTCAAAGTCTCTGATCTTGAGTCATGCTCATCTCCAAAGGTAACCTCCAGATCTATCTTACCAACCGGATACACCAGTTTACCAGGTACTACACCATGGAAGACAGTGTTTGACAGTATGAGCTTTTTATCTGTTAACCCCATGCGACGGAAGGTTTCATAATAAAGGATGTTGATGCTGCTCCCCCGTCCATGAGCACCTTGGTGAACTTATACCCCCAACCTGAGGTGCCACCACCAGAGCAAGCTAACCCGGATTATCAACCCGGGGCAGATGATCCTCATGACTCCACACAATGGGCTGTTCCGACCAGCATAAATAATGAGGCACCGCCAGTTCAACGGAGTGTACCGCCCTTTTATAAACCTTCTGATCACGCTTACACAGACTAGTGGTGAAGACATGATACTGCCCACTATTCAACTGCTTCGGGTTGCTCTGATAACCCGACTGTTGCTGCTGATGACTCCCCTGATGAGTTATAACCACCTTGGCTGCCTTGACTGCCCTGATTGCCATGTCCACTCTGATTGCCTTGGAATCCTGAACCAGAACCACCACCGTGATAACCTGTCCAATGAGAACTAGGCCCTGAACCGCCGAATGGTCCATGATCATATTGGAAATGATTTGAATTTTTGAACTCCCGCATAATAAAGCAATCCTTCCAGAGGTGCGTAGCTGGTCTTTCCTTCGTCCCGTGCCTAGGGCAAGGCAAATTTAACGGGCGCTCAAGATTGATATTTGATCCTCTGCTCCGCGGGGGCGGCCTACCTTTACCATGCTGACCATCATTCTGGGTACTAGTGTTAGCCACAAAATCTGAATTATTATCTGCTTTACGCTTACCACTGTTTCCATGGCTCGACGGATTAGGCTGCGGCGCTTTACCATTCTTCTTTCCCTTTCCCGATTTTTCATCGTTAGACTCTGGGTCCTTGGTACTATCAGAATCAGCGTACTTCACCAGAGCTGCCATGAGCGTCCCCATGTCATCGCAGCGGCGTTTGAGCCGTCCCAACTTCAGCTTCAGAGGCGTGAACCGGCAATTGCCTTCCAATGTTAAGACTACTGTGTTAGGGTTGATGCGGTCTGATGAATGCAGGATCTCTGACACCCGGCACACCCAATGACTTGTTGATTCATTCTCTCCTTGGACATAGGCAGCTAAGTCCACAATTGACATGGGCTGCTTGCATGTGTCTTTGAAATTCTGGATAAACCGGCGCCTTAACTCGGCCCATGACCCGATGGAATTAGCTGGCAAACCTTTCCGCCAAGTGCGAGCCGTTCCTTCCAACATCATGGTGAAGTACTTAGCACATGCCGCATCGTCCACGTCCAGCATCTCCATCGCCATCTCATAGCTTTCAACCCACGACTCGGGAGATAAATCAGCAGTGTAATTGGGCACCTTCCGTGGTCCTTTGAAATCCTTAGGCAGACGCACATTACGTAAAGTGGGGGTGAGGCACGGCACTCCCAAAGAGCTGGAAGAAACTCCTGGTTCCACCGAGGTGGTTGGACGAACCGGGGTAAGCTGACGGGTCGTGTAATGTGCTGCTAACTCGGCTTCTCGACGCTGTCTACACTGATCCACCACATCCTGAGCATTTGCACCACCACCTGCCGGGTTATCCCCCCGAGGCGGGTTACGGTTCCGCGCACTGCTTGACACGTCCGGTTCATCAATATCCCTGCTGTAACTCCGGCTTGGGTGGGGGGTGGAATGAATCCTCTCGCGGCTGTAGGAATAGGCCTGCTGCTGAGTCAAAGCTGTCTGAAGGAACTCCCTAGCCTGCCGCGTCTCCACCGCTATGGGGGATTCACCTTCGATAGGAAGGGCTGCCAATCGTGAAGCGGATGTGACTATTTTATCCAAGGGGTTGGAGTAATGACCCGGAGGCGTCGGTACACGTTGTGATGGAATGATCTGACGAGGCGGATCTGTTGCGTGTGGCTGGACCGATGCCCCCGTTCTAGGTGCTTCTGCCCGGTTTACCACTGGTTGATTGCTGGTTCCTGCTCCAGGCGTGCTGAAGAGATTCCTTGCCTCGTAAACCGGAGGTAGACGAGACTAGTACCTTCTCCTCATTACACCATTTGATGCGTTTTGATCCAACATGAGCCGATAAGCCTAAGCATCCAACTCGGCCTGCTTAGCAGCCATCCTGGCGTTTTTAGCTGCCAGATCTGCCTTGGCTTGATCTATCTGACCTTTTACCTTGGCAACTTTTGCGTCATGCTGCTCCTTGTCTGTCTGGCTAACCTCCGCGGTTGATAGCGCTGTCAAAGTGTCGAATAAACTGGACAGGACCTGAGCCAGCAGCTGCACGGGGCCTCCTGCCCCAGCTGCTGCTGCCACCGCTAAACCGGATGTCAACGCTGCCGCGATCGAAGAGTGTTGCACAGACTGTGATCCGGCCATGAAGACTGCAACCCGGCTCGGCAGATCGAGGGGGTCCGGAATACTGTCACCATCAAAACAGCCCCAAACCGGCCATCCTGCAGTAGGTACAAAGACCCGGTCTCTCTGGTAGATGACTCGTCACCAGAATAAATAACGGTCTCACCACCAGATTCTGATCTATCTTCAACTTCCGCTCCATGGACAACTCCCACAAAGACACGCTTCACGGCAGGCCGAACCCGGGCAGGTCTCGCACGCTGAGCCATCTCGACGATGTTGGTGGGGATGTCCGGCTCAAGGCCCGGTTCGCCGATCTTGCCAATGAAGACATGGATGCCGCCAAAGGGGACCCGGTACCCGTACTCGATTGAGTCGGCCACGGGGCCCCATCCTGCATCATCAATGTAGATCTGGCCACGACGACTCTTAGTCATCCGGCCCACTTCATAGCCCTTGAGCCCTTCGAAGCTGCCCTGTAAGAACTCGAAACCATCGTGCGATAGCCCCACGATGGGCGCCAACTGTCGTGGTTTTGTCACGGCAGATGTCCTAGCATAAGGACTTAGTCGTGGAGCCATCGCGACGGGTTAGCTTAAAGGGGTTAAAGTGGACAAAGGACGCAAGGGATTTTTATACTAGTTCAGCCCCTTACGATGAAGGTAAAAGCCTACGTCTAGTTGTTGTGGTATTCCTGGGGTTTCGATGACCGGGGAGCGAATCCGCTTTGCCTGTGTCTTGAGCTATTGTTTCTTGTCCTTGAACCGCCGTCGGGTCGTTCCTTTGTATACACAGGAGGATGCCCGGCCAGTTTACAGAATCCCGAGGCCGGCTCATAAACGTGTCAGGCTCGGTTTCTATCTTTCCTATCTTACAACACAAGTTATACATCATATGGCGGTTTATCTCTATGGCCCCTAATCCGCCATTGGGCCCTGGGTCTTCATGGGCTTCCATAGGGGTAATTTCGTATAAGTATAACCCGACCCCTCCTGGGCGGTTTATGCCTAATAGTTATATCCCCAACAGGTGGCCCTCCCGATCACTGACAGGTCATGAAAATCTGACCTAGACGGGCGCCTCAAACGGGTATCAAATGTCCGGTAGGAGGAGGATGTAGGGGACGCTGGCGATGCGGATCTGCAGGCTGAGCAACAGACCATCTGTCACGCCCAAGATGCGATTATATCTCGATCACTAGATAAAAACTTGTGATTGAGGCACAACCGCATTTCAAGCACTTAGCAAGATGGATATCATTACATCGTACCATTACACAAATAGATGGGATGCATACAAGTCATACAATTCCACATGAATACAACACATCATACACAAGACATCCGACTATAGATGAAAACATGAAAAGCACAATGATCTCCATCCTGCTATCCCAGGCTGCCGACCAGGAACCTATCCTAAGATCGACGAAGAAGAAGAAGAAAGAACTCCAACACAAGTAAACATCACTCTCACGTCAAGTCATCAGAAACCCGCACTTGCAACTGTTGTTGTAGTATCTGTGAGCCACAAGGACTCAGCAATCCCATAACCATGGGTATCAAGACTAGCAAATCTTAATGGGTATGGAGAGGTTAAGTGGTGAGGTTGCAGCAGCGGCTAAGCATAAGTATGTTGGCTAACTTACGAGGACAAGAATAAGATGAGCA
The DNA here is from genome assembly GCA_902687465.1 of Secale cereale. Taxonomy (NCBI): domain Eukaryota; kingdom Viridiplantae; phylum Streptophyta; class Magnoliopsida; order Poales; family Poaceae; genus Secale; species Secale cereale. The sequence goes on from LR738710.1 coordinate 161,238,313, forward strand.
TCTACGCAAACGGTCGCAACTAGTAATGATCGCTAAGTGATCCTGAACTACCTACGAGTCAAACATAACCCCAATGTGTTCTCTTTTCAAGATGAAAAGAGATGGTCACGGTTACTCACACGGTTGGTGTGTTTTATCTCAGATCCTCTGTCAAGTTTTCTACAACCAGACATTAACAAATTCCAATCTGCCACATAACCGTGGGCACGACTTTCGAAAGATCATAACCCTGCAGGGGTGTCCCAACTTAGCCCATCACAAGCTCTCACAATCAGCAGCGGTGAAACCCCCTTATCTTAGGGACAACCCGATCAGACTCGGAATCCCAGTGCACAAGACATTTCGACAATGGTTAAACAAGTCCAGGAAGACCTCCCGGCGTGCCGACACCCTGATAGTAGCCGCGCATATCTCGTCTCAGGCCACGTCCAGATTGTCCAAACTTTCGATAGGCCGAATAGCAGAGTTGCCCCTGGCGGTCACCGGCGATTGACAGGTTTGGACCAACATTCACGAGGAGCACTGGCCCGGGTTGTAAATTAAGTCCTCGGGGTCCAGAAAGTCCCTATGCAAGTTTTTTAGTTATTAGGAAAATGGTAAAACCAAAGTTGGGCCTTGCTAGAGGACTTTTATTCAAAGCGAACTGTCAAGGGGTCCCCATATACCCAATCACATTAGGAACGCAAAATCAAGGAACATAACATCGGTTTATCAGTTCTTAAGGCGGCATGAGTGGAACAAAACACCGAGCAAAAGGCCAAGCCTTCCACCCATTGCCAAGTATATAGGTGCATTAATAATAGTAATAGATATTTTGATATCCCAACATCCAAGTTCCAACATGGAGCAATCTTCATCTTCACCTGCAACTAACAACGCTATAAGAGGGACTGAGCAAGCGGTAACATAGCCAAACAACGGTTTCCTGGGATGGTGTCAAAGGTTAGAGGTTTCATGGCAACAATGAGAGGCTGACAACAATAGATAGGCAGCGCGACATATAGCGATAACATCGAGACAACTAGCATGGCAATGATAGTAAAGGTATCCAAGGTGACGGTCATATTGCCTGGAATCCTGCAAGGAAGAAAAACGAGTCCATGAAGAAGAAGAAGCCACGAAGACGAACCAAGTGTGGTCGAACGAATCCTCATGATCGGAACGAAACAGGAACTAACGATAAGAAGCAAACACCATGGTAAACGCAGAACACATAATCAAGACAAGATGCTCAACCAAGTATGATGCATGACAAGGCTACATGATGCAAACATGGCAAGGGTTGAAGCACACAAGATCAACACATGAAGCAAGTTTAAATGAGGCCGGAAACAACATATAACAATTCCAGTAACTCATATGCAAATTTCGAAATTGGTCCAGATCTGAACAAACCTTATGTTAAAGTTGTTAAAAAGCAAGTTAACATGCACCATGATGATCTACTCGAAATTCTAGTCAAGTTACATATAAGGTTCATTTAATTCGGAGCTAGGGCTTAGAAGATATGAGCAAAACAAGTCAAGCATGTCATTGATGCAAAACGCATCCAAACATCAAGCAAACACACTCCAAACAGGTATACAACATGATATTATGCATCTACATGCAATAACATGCAAGTTTCATATAGAGCACACTCCAAACGGAGCAACGGTTCATCACATACACATGGAACTAGTTTGAAGCACAAACTGTCCAAAACAGAAAGTAGGCATATAGTTGACATCAAAACAACATGAAACACTAACAAGATGGGCATAAGCATGGCATTAACTCAAAGAGCAGATTATAAGCTTCCAATAACAACAAGAATCAGGTCCATAGGCATCAAGAGTAATCCAACATGATCAACACAACAAGCAAACTTTATTACACAAGTTATGACTTAGTGTAAAACTGAGCATACATGAGGTGAAATAATCATGAAGGCATGTTGGAGGCAAGAATTAATTAAGCTACATAGCAAGATCATGAAAAGTAGAAGCATGGAATGCTAGAACATAACATGGAGGTCAAGGACCAACTCATGGCATATACATGGGAGCAACATGATCTTAGCATTCATCGAAACAAGAAGCAAACATATTATAGCAGATTCTCAGACTTAGTGAAAATCTGGGAAGGCAAAAACATCATCACGATGCTGCCTTCGGAGGCACAAAACAACAAGCATATCAACTCTACTAAGTAAGAAAAGATCATGAACATGTAATAGACATAACATATACCAAACAACTCCATTGGCACAACTCCATAGGAGGCATGGATGAATAACAACAAGCTTCACCAAAATGATCATGCTGATAACAGGCTGACAGAAACATTTTGAAGCAACTTGAGGGCATGAAAATACCAAGCTACAGCAGGCCATACTTGCAAACAAGGGCGTAGATGGATAGAGCATAACATGGACATCAAGACATTATCATTGGACATACTAAAACATGCATCGATATGAGTGTAGCATCAAGGAAACATGACATAAAAATTAACAGATTCAGACTTAGCAGTTTTCTACTAAGTCACAGAAATCAGCAAACATCAAGTAGGTCACTTAACAAGCTTGTTGCACTCTCCACAAGGCATATCATGAAAAGTGGATTGCACCACAACAAATATGACATGACATATCTCCAAACACATGTTGACATGTTGCTCAAACAAATATCATACACAAAGATATGAAAAATACAAATGAGCAAGTTATTACAATTTTCAGTAGTTTTAAACACTTAGCACTTTTGCAACAGAGATAAACATGTCAATATGCAATCTATCATGAATGCAAACAATACCATCATGTAGAGCATCAAGAGATGAACATTTTGACATATCATACACTCCATTTGGACACACATGCACATAGATATGACCTCCACAAGATGCCTGTAAAATGTTATAGAAAAAGGACTTAGTAGTTTGTTATACCTAGCAAAACGGGACGGCGGGATCCCGGGGACAGGCAGATCCAGGCGGGGCATTTGGATGCTGGGCTCTGCGGATCTGGGACGGAGTAGGACGAGGAGGTCCCGGGACGGGCAGATCCGGGCACCTGTGGCGGCGAGCTCGTTTGGAACGGTGGACACAGAGATCCCCGGGACGGGCTCGTCCCGGCGGCGAGGTAGTGGCCGCGGCGATGAGGGAGGATGCAGGGAGGCAGCCGAAAGGGCGGATCTGGCCGGCGGCTCGCCGGATCCGGTCGGAGGCGGAGCAGGGGGGCCGGAGGCGAGCTCCTGCAGCGGCGGCGGTGCGCGCAGATCGGGCCGGTGGATGCGCGGTGCGTCGGAGGTGGAGGGAGCCGGGCGGCGGGGTTGGAACCTCCCGGCGGCGGCATGGAGAGGCGGGGC
>LR738710.1:161241714-161306743 GCA_902687465.1 Secale cereale
AGGCGCGGGGAGACAGGCGAGCGAAGGGAGGAGCGGGGCGGCTCGGGTGACCGCGCGGGCCTGGGCGGGTTGTGCCTGGGCCCGGCGAGCCGCGGCGGCGGGGAGCGGCGCAGGGACAGGTGGCGTGGTGGGATTCGCTGCGGGCGGCGGGGCCGATGACGTGGTGGCTGCGCTGGTGGTTCTGGAGGCGACAAGTGGCGGTGGGGGAGTTGGTGATGACCCACAACCGTAAGGGATCTATTGCAGCGTTTTCGATAAGTAAGAGTGTCGAATCCAACGAGGAGCAGAAGGTATTGATAAGCGATTCTGAGCAAGAAATTACTGCAAGCACTGAAAGATAACTTTTTAGGGATTTTCTCGATATAAGCAACAGGAAAGTCAAAGCAAGCAATGTAAAAAGCACTAAGAGTAACAAGTGGCCCAATCCTTTCTTAGCAAAGGAGAGGCCTAGCAACTGAACTTATAAAGGCTAAAGCGTTCCTGAGGACACACGGGAGAGGTAGTCATGTGCTTTCGCCATATTCCGTATTGATACTATGTTATGTGTTGATAAGTGTTGAGTGGGTGGATCTATGCTAGTACATTCTCTAGACTAAGATGAATGCACTCTTATGATTAAACACCTTGCAAGCATCCCCAAATACAAGATAGTATTTAAGGCAAAAGCCTAACCATAGCAATACGATCGAGGATCCATTGTTCCCTTATGCAAAAGCGTGCGAACTGGGGTTCAGGTTTCTGTCACTCCGGCAACCCACCGTAAGCATTCTTTGTACACAATGTATTCTCCTAGGTCCTTAATAAGGCGAAGTGTTGAGTGTTCGACTCACACAACACCACTAGTAGAATGACAACACAACTTAAGTATCAAACAACATATATTACTTCAACATCATATGACTACTAACAACAAGACTTTCCCCATGTCCTCAAGAACTAAGGTAACTACTCACGAGACATAAAAGAGATCATGATCAGTGGAGATAAATGGGTGATAAACAATCTGGACATAATAATATTTCTCCAACAAAACTCAATAGCATTCACTACAAAGTAGTAATCAACACCGATGGAGTAGAGAGGATAGGTAGTACGAGTTACAACACAAGTTGCAATTGTGAGATGAGATTTGGATGAAGATGGAGATGGTGCTGGTGTTGGGGATGATGTTGATGATGATCTCGATGATGCCCGTGATGATGGTGATGACGATGGCGACGATCTCCCTTTCCGGGAGGTGATCTCCTCTGCGGAATCTGCCCGCCGGAGATGGCTTTTTCTTCTCTGTAGGTTTCCGCCACGGAGCGGCGGCGGAACTCCGTCAAAACTCTTCTTTTTAGGGTTTTCAGATAACGGAGAGTATATAGGCTATAGGCAAAAGGGGGCAGCCGGAGGTGGGCCAGGGGCTCCAGGCGCCCCCCGGCGCGGCCAGGGGGGGGCGCCCCCAGGGCGCCTGGGCACCCTGTGGCCCCCCTCTGGTTGCCCTTTCGCATGTCTTCGTGATTCGTCCAGAAAATATCCTCCGTCGATTTTCAGGTAATTTGGAGGTATTCTTCTTCAGCAACTCAGCGTCCACTTTTTATCGCTGAATCCTGCGTCTGCTGCTTCGGCACCGGAAAGTTGCAAACTGTGTAAAATAGGCCAAAACAACATAAGAACATCATCGTAATGTGAAATATATCAATGAATAAGGATAAATTATGATACAAAATAGTGATGCATTTTGGATGTATCAACACCCCCAAGCTTAGACCTCGCTTGTCCCCAAGCGAATACTGAGCTCGGTAAATCTGTCCACAAGTTTAGAGAGTGAAGTGTCGATAAATAGAATACGGACAAGAAGCATCACAGTTTCTTCACCAACTCAAATATCCTCAACAGCAATCTTCAACTCATAAGACCCTTATAAAAGAGTGGTAACACTTATATTCGGAAGTAGGGCTAAGGAAACTCATTGAATCATGGCAAACATGTCCTTTGGTGAAAGAACAACTAATTACTTTTACTTTTGCTCTTTCTTTATGTTTTGATGAGATTAATTGAAGCTTTTGAAAGAACATGTTATCAGACAAGAAGTGAAAGTGTTAACACAAAGGAAGATATTTGCCTTAGCTGGGCTTGACAAACAACTTACTTATCAAATGATAATGTCAACAAGGATATGATATGACAAATCTTAATGCAACTTTATATGAATGAATCCTTGTCAACATCAAATGTCTGCTCTCTTTAAGAAATAGAAAGGAGTAGGAATAACTGACTCAATCTAAAATTAAAAGATAGGCCCTGCTCTAGGGTAGTAGGGAAAACTCATGTGCTATCCTTAAATCAAACAGAATGAAAACAAGTTTTGAGAGGTGCATGATTTGTCAACGAATGCTAATAGATAACTCAATTACTTCTTGAGCTGGACAAGTTTCGAGGAACGGCTCCCGCACGAGGACGATCACATCCTCTTATTCTCCTTTGTTTATCACTGCCAAAGTTTTCTGATTTCTCATGAACAGAGCGTGAAGGAGGGTTTGTTTGTTATATTATTTTTGAGCCGGGCACACTCTTTGCCAGTTCCTTCTCGTATTATGGGTCTGCACATTAGACATGCAATCCCGGGGTGAAGCTTGTCCAACTCAAAAAGACCATGAATTAACTATTACTTCCTCATGAGCTAAAGCAGAGGCACAAAAATAAAAGATTTTGAACATTTAAGGATAACACATAAATTCTGTACATTAGGAGGTGGTAGTGGAATACCACGAATAGGAAGGTATGGTGGACTCATATGGAAGGTATTGGTTTAAAGGGTATGGATGCACAAGCAGAATTCCGCTTAGTACAGAGTTAGGCTAGCAAAGGTTTTGAGAGAACAGACAATTGATGATGACTAAGATGCAAAGCAATATAAAGCATAAACATTGAGGTAAGCATAACACATCAAGTTGTCTTCCTTGTCAGCATAACACTTCAAGCATAATAACATAAAGGTTTTGGCTATGTCGATACTTTTAAGAAAATCATGCTTGTTGTTATGACCAAAGCTATGTTTGCCAAGATTAAATAAAGTTTTCACAGCCATACCTGATATAAGGTCAATACTCCCCATAAGAATCGTCATATAAGGTCGATTGCGTGAAGAGAATACTGAGTGCAGCAAAAGGAACCAATAAACTTCTCATTAATATTCCACCATAGACGACTCCACACTCACGGATACAATCTCTCCACCGAAGGAGTGATAGACCTCAATGCACACACCTATTTCATATAATAACCTCCCTAAACATGATATGACTCTACTTGACTCTAAAAGACAAAAGGTAAAGATAAAGATACCAGGCACTCCCCCAAGCTTGGAACAAGCTAAGGGAATGCCGTTACCCAAGGAGATTTCACTCCTCATCCTTGTTGGCGTTGATCACATAGTCTCCGGCGAAACGCTTCCATGGAAGGGGTTCTCCAGTCGCATATGAGAAGTTTGTCTCCTGAATCCTGCATTCAGCACCCATACCCATGCACATAAACCTTAGTTCATACTCACAGTTCTGGTTATGTAGATCATAAATTTGCCCTTGGAGCTCCTCAATCCTTTCTTCAGACGCAGTGATGCTTTTCCAAATCTCCTTCATCTCCTTCAGGAAGTAGGTCTTTAGCTCGTTGATGATGTCAAAGTTAGCTTCAACACCACGCTCAATCATCTTCTTGTACTCGAATACTTCTTGCTCCACTTCTTCCAGCCTGGCCTGGATGCTCCCCTCCTTGATAGGTCCCTTCAGATCTTCTTGATGAAGGACACCGTCCTCCATCCGAACAACCTGAGGGTGCTTCTTCACCTCAGCGAGGTAAGGGTTGATGACGTTGACGACGAACTTGTCCTTGGGGGAACTTGGAGAAGCCATGGCACCTAGATTCAGCTGAAAGATTCCCTGGCAGAAACAGATCGAAAAGAAAACACACGAAATCGCAAGATACGTTGCCGGAACAATCCGGGCAAATATATAGCAAAAATTTATGCACAGAAAGGAAGGTAACAGGCTAAAGCGGGGTCGGAGACGGATTCCCGGGTGTCCAGGCGCCCTGGCGGCGCGGTCAGGAGGTAGGGCGCGCCAGGGGGGCGCCTGGACCCCCTGGAGCTCGTCTCCGGCTCCACATAGGCTCAGAATTTTACTAATTTTGCAAAAACTCGTAATACAGAACTTTTATGGCGGTTCGCGATGTTTCCTTACCGTACTACATACCTTTTCTTTATTCTGCTTCTGCTGGCGTCTGAAACATGGCTGCAACATGTTCTTCGTGAGTTGTTGTGTATATTATATTCACATCAACATTGACAGGGTCTCCTGCTATGTAATGTTTAAGTCTTTGCCCATTCACAACTTGAGGTTTGGTGCCTTCAAAATTGTTAATCTTAATCGCACCAGACCGATAGACTTCTTCAATATGAAATGGCCCTTCCCACCTGGAAAGTAGTTTGCCTGGAGAAAACCTAAAACGGGATCTAAACAACAAAACTTTATCACCAACATTAAATTCACGTTTCAGAATCTTCCTATCATGCCACTTTTTTACCTTTTCCTTGAACATTATAGCGCTCTCGTAAGCTTCACTTCTCCATTCATCTAGAGAAGTCAAGTTCATGAGACGCTTCTCACCAGCTAATTTTGGGTCAGCATTAAGCTCTCTAATAGCCCAGAAAGCTTTGTGTTCTAACTCTAATGGCAAATGGCAAGCCTTGCCATACACCATCTTATAGGGGGACATGCCCATGGGGTTTTTGTAAGCAGTTCTATATGCCCACAAAGCATCTCCTAACTTGTTTGACCAGTCCTTTCTATTTCTGTTTACTGTCTTCTGCAAGATCAACTTAATCTCTCTATTGGTGAGCTCAACTTGCCCACTAGTTTGAGGGTGATATGGTGAAGCAATTCTATGGTTGACATCGTATTTTGCTAAAGCTTTTCTAAAAGCTCCGTGCGTGAAGTGTGATCCTCCATCAGTCATGAGATACCTTGGTACACCAAACCTAGGAAAAATTACATCTTTAAGCATTTTCAAAGATGTCTTGTGATCAGCACTTTCAGTGGGGATTGCTTCAACCCACTTGGCCACATAATCAACAGCTACTAAAATGTGCGTGTACTTGTGCGAAGAAGGAAAAGGACCCATAAAATCAAAACCCCAACAATCAAAAGGTTCAATCACTAGTGAGTAATTCATAGGCATCTCATTCCTTCTACTAATGATACCAACTCTCTGACATTTATCACAGGCTAAAACATAATTTCTAGCATCCTTAAAGAGAGTAGGCCAATAAAAACCTGATTGAAGAACATTATGTGCAGTCCTCTCACCGGCATGATGTCCTCCATAGGGACTATCATGACACCGTCTGAGAATGTCCTTCTGCTCATGTTCCGGTATGCATCTTCTCACGATCCCGTCGGGACCTTCTTTGAAAAGATGTGGGTCATCCCAAAAGTAGTGCCTCAAATCATGAAATAACTTCTTCCTTTGCTGAAATGTTAAACCTGGAGGCAAATACTTTGCAACAATAAAATTAGCATAATCTGCATACCAAGGATCGGAAAGAGATTGTACTTTTACAACGACAAGTTGCTCGTCTGGAAAACTATCGTTGACTGGAATAGGGTCGTGCGGTATATCTTCCATCCTTGAAAGATTGTCCGCCACCGGATTGTCTTCTCCTTTCCTATCAACAATCTGCAAATCAAATTCTTGAAGAAGGAGTACCCATCTAATAAGCCTTGGCTTGGCATCCTTCTTTGTCATAAGGTACTTAATGGCAGCATGATCAGTATGAATAATAACTTTGGAATCAACAATATACTACCTAAACTTATCACAAGCAAATACTATAGCTAAGAATTCCTTCTCAGTAGTAGCATAATTCTTTTGAGCACTATCAAGGGTTTTGCTAGCATAATGTATAACATTCAATTTCTTATCAACTCTTTGTCCTAAAACAGCTCCAACAGCAAAATCACTTGCATCACACATAATCTCAAAAGGCAAATTCTAGTCAGGTGGTTGTACTATAGGAGCGGTTATTAAAGCTTTCTTAAGGACTTCAAAAGCTTCCTTACAATCCTCATTAAATACAAAAGGGACGTCCTTCTGGAGAAGATTAGTGAGGGGCCTCGAGGTCTTAGAAAAGTCTTTAATAAATCTTCTATAGAAACCAGCATGACCAAGAAAACTGCGAATACCTTTGATGTCCCTTGGATAGGGCATCCTCTCAATAGCTTCGATCTTGGCTTTGTCCACTTCAATTCCCCTTTCGGAAATCTTGTGACCAAGAACAATTCCTTCGTTAACCATGAAGTGGCACTTCTCCCAGTTGAGTACCAAATTTGTCTCCTCGCATCTCTGCAAAACTTTATTAAGATTGTGAAGAAAATGGTCAAAGGAGGTTCCATAGACGGAGAAATCGTCCATGAAGACTTCCATAATATCCCCACAGAAACCATGAAAGATAGCAGACATACACCTTTGAAAAGTAGCAGGGGCATTACATAAACCAAAAGGCATACGCCTGTAAGCATAAGTACCAAAGGGACAAGTAAAAGTGGTCTTCTCTTGATCAGCAGTGTTAACATGAATTTGAGAGAAGCCAGAATAACCATCGAGATAACAAAAGTGGGTATTTTTGGATAATCTTTCAAGCATTTGGTCGATGAACGGCAACGGGTAGTGATCCTTCCTGGTTGCCTTGTTCAACTTCCTATAATCAATACACATTCTATATCCAATAATAATTCTCTGAGGTATTAGTTCATTTTTATCATTAGGAACCACAGTTGTACCTCCTTTCTTAGGAACACAAGTACCGGGCTTACCCACTTACTATCAGCTATAGGGTAGATAATACCTGCGGCTAGAAGCTTGAGAATTTCAGTTCTTACAACATCCATCATCTTCGGGTTCAACCGTCGTTGATGATCAACAACTGGTTTAGCATCAGGCTCAAGGTTGATAGTATGTTGACAGATAGATGGACTAATCCCCTTAAGGTCATCAAGGGTATAGCCAATTGCGCCTCGGTGTTTACGGAGTACTTCCAATAGTCGCTCTTCTTCATATCCTGAAAGGTTAGAATTGATAATAACAGGATATACTTTCTTTTCATCTAAATAAGCATACTTGAGCGTATCGGGAAGAGGTTTAAGATCGAACACCGGGTCTTCTTTCGGTTTTGATAAAATTCCCAAAGGTTCAACCGGAAGGTTGTGCTTCAGGATAGCAGGCTGCCTCAAGAATATTTCATCTAGTTCATTTCTTTCCTGCATATGCAAATCATTCTCGTGGTCCTCCATATATTGCTGCAAAGGATCATTAGGGGGAATAGCAATAGAAGCAATACTTTCAATAAGTTTATCATCACTAGGTAAATTGGTACCACGACGCTGCTTAGAGAAATTAGAAAAATTAAATTTATATGGCTCACCATTGAATTCAACAGAAACTTTACCTTTCTTGCAATCTATTATAGCTCCACAAGTTCTAAGAAAAGGTCTACCAAAAATAATTGGACAAAAATTGTCCCTCTCTGAACCAAGTACTAGAAAGTCGGTAGGGTATTTTACCTTTCCACATAGGACTTCAACGTCCCTCACAATTCCGATAGGAGAGATAGTTGTTCCGTTTGCAAGATGAATAGTAACATCAACTTCTTCAAGTTCACAAGGGGAAATCTCACCGATGATCTCTTCATAAAGTGAATAGGGAATAGCACTTGCACTCGATCCCAAATCGCATAGCCCATAATAATTGTGATCTCCTATTTTAACAGATACCACTGGAGTACCTGAAATTGGGCCTTTATTCTTGGCTGTGACAAGGTTAGTGGAAACAGCACAAAAATTTATATTGGAATCCAAAACATCATTAGTAACAAGGTCTTTAATCAATGCAACTTGAGGATCGACCCTGATCTGGTCCTCAGGCTCATCAACTCTTCTCTCACTTTTATTTATTATGCCTATCATAAGAGAGTGCTCCCTTATCCTTGCGGGAAAAGGAGGCTGTTCATATATAACTGCAGGCAAAATAGGGTCAGCAACATGAATATCAACAGGTAGCTCTTTAAAAGGTTCATGATGCTGGTCTCTCTTCTTTTTAAAAGAATCAACGTGAGAGGCAAAATTCTTACATAAATCAATCATTAGATGGGAATCAAGACCAATCTTAGAGCAAAAAGTATTGAAGTAATCAGTTTTCTCATAGCTCTCAATATAATCATGTTCATAATTTATAGCGGGTTCAATACCTTTATCAATTTCCCAATCTTCGGTGTTCCTCTGGATCCTTTCAATGAGATCCCACCTTTCTTCAACACTCTTCGTCTGAAATACTCCACTAGAGGAGGCATCCAGCATCTCCTTATCCTGACGAGAAAGCCTGGCATAAAAATTTGTAAGTATAATTTCCTTGGGAAGCTTATGAATAGGGCATTTGAGCATTAGGGACTTCAATCTCCCCCAAGCTTGAGCAATGCTTTCTCCTTCACGAGACCTAAAGTTATAGATATAGTTCCTGTCTCGATGAATTTCATGAAGAGGATAAAACTTAGTATAAAAGAGAGACATAAGCTCCTGCCAGTCAAGCAAGTGTGAGTTATCGAGAAGCCTATACCAATCTGAAGCTTTATCTATAAGTGATACAGCAAACAATTTCCTCATGACAAACTCCCTCGATACACCTGCAAGCTTAAATAATGAACATAGTTGTGACAAATATAGCAAGTGTTCACCGGGATGTCTGTCTCCTGCATAACGATTAGCCAAAACATAATTGATAATACCAGCTGGTATTTTATAGGGCACAATTTCAGTAGGGGGAGGATCAACCACCACAGGTGTGGGGCGCCTTCCCGCAAGCAACGATCCAATGACAAGTTTGTCCATAAGGACAAAGAGCAGAAATAGCAAAAATAAAAAAACAGAATTATAAAAACTTCCTTACCAGTTTCACTTTACCAATAGCGCTACGCTCCCCGGCAACGGCGCCAGAAAACGGTACTTGATGACCCACAACCGTAAGGGATCTATTGCAGCGTTTTCGATAAGTAAGAGTGTCGAACCCAACGAGGAGCAGAAGGTATTGATAAGCAATTCTGAGCAAGAAATTACTGCAAGCACTGAAAGATAACTTTTTAGGGGTTTTCTCGATATAAGCAACAGGAAAGTAAAAGCAAGCAATGTAAAAAGCACTGAGAGTAACAAGTGGCCCAATCCTTTCTTAGCAAAGGAGAGGCCTAGCAACTGAACTTATAAAGGCTAAAGCATTCCTGAGGACACACGGGAGAGGTAGTCATGTGCTTTCGCCATATTCCGTATCGATACTATGTTATGTGTTGATAAGTGTTGAGTGGGTGGATCTATGCTAGTACATTCTCTAGACTAAGATGAATGCACTCTTATGATTAAACACCTTGCAAGCATCCACAAATACAAGATAGTATTTAAGGCAAAAGCCTTACCATAGCAATACGATCGAGGATCCATTGTTCCCTTATGCAAAAGCGTGCGAACTGGGGTTCAGGTTTCTGTCACTCCGGCAACCCACCGTAAGCATTCTTTGTACACAATGTATTCTCCTAGGTCCTTAATAAGGCAAAGTGTTGAGTGTTCGACTCACACAACACCACTAGTAGAATGATAACACAACTTAAGTATCAAACAACACATATTACTTCAACATCATATGACTACTAACAACAAGACTTTCCCCATGTCCTCAAGAACTAAGGTAACTACTCACGAGACATAAAAGAGATCATGATCAGTGGAGATAAATGGGTGATAAACAATCTGGACATAATAATATTTCTCCAACAAAACTCAATAGCATTTACCACAAAGTAGTAATCAACACCGATGGAGTAGAGAGGATAGGTAGTACGAGTTACAACACAAGTTGCAATTGTGAGATGAGATTTGGATGAAGATGGAGATGGTGCTGGTGTTGGGGATGATGTTGATGATGATCTCGATGATGCCCGTGACGATGGTGATGACGATGGCGACGATCTCCCCTTCCGGGAGGTGATCTCCCCGGCGGAATCTGCCCGCCGGAGATGGCTTTTTCTTCTCTGTAGGTTTCCGCCACGGAGCAGCGGCGGAACTCCGTAAAAACTCTTCTTTTTAGGGTTTTCAGATAACGGAGAGTATATAGGCAAAAGGGGGCAGCCGGAGGTGGGCCAGGGGCTCCAGGCGCCCCCCCGACGCGGCCAGGGGGGGGGGCGCCCCCAGGGCGCCGGGGCACCCTGTGGCCCCCCTCTGGTTGCCCTTTCGCATGTCTTCGTGATTCGTCCGGAAAATATCCTCCGTCGATTTTCAGGTAATTTGGAGGTATTCTTCTTCAGCAACTCAGCGTCCACTTTTTATCGCTGAATCCTGCGTCTGCTGCTTCGGCACCGGAAAGTTGCAAACTGTGTAAAATAGGCCAAAACAACATAAGAACATCATCGTAATGTGAAATATATCAATGAATAAGGATAAATTATGATACAAAATAGTGATGCATTTTGGACGTATCAGTTGGCCGGCACGGAAAACGATCGTGGTGGCGTGGATTTAAAGGGGGAGCTGATGGCTCGAGGTTAGGGGAGGGTTAGGGGGGCTAGGGATGCCCAAAATGGCAGGGGGAGGGGTTTAAATAGACAGTTTCTGCTAGGGCTATAGGTTTAATAGCAGGGCTATCAAACGAGCTTTGAATGCGACGAAATTTGACAGGCGGTCTGTCTACACTATAATAAGACCACACGCCAAGTTTTAACCCATTCCGAGAACATTTTCCGGCCACTTATATAATAAATATTTGGAGGTGTCGCGGGCGCGTGCAAGTGTGTCTGGGCTCAGAACGGACAACAGAGAGAACAGGCGGACTCGGATGGATGCAAGTTTTGAAAACATGAGGATGCAATGCACATGATGACATGGCAAAATGCAACACCCAAGCAAATGACATGGCAACGACGACGAATAACTGACTGACACCTGGCGCATCGGTCTCGGGGTGTCACACCATCATCGATTCTCTCCGATAAGAGTCGGTTGCGGAGGTTAGACGCCGTCACCGGTAGGATATGGAGGCGCAAGAGGTCACGGAGAAGGCGGAGATGTTCACCTACATGGATGAGGTCGAGCAAAAGTAGGATGAGTCGGAGCCGTCCTACCCGCCGGTCTAGCCAGCACCCGACACCGCCGTCGTGGACATCTCCGACGACGAATATTAGCTAGGGTAGTATGTAGGATTTCTTTTGCATGCTTTGTATGGATCTAGGGGATGAAATATGACAGAGGCGAATGCAGAGTGGCTAATCTGAAGCGTGACCGATCACTGCTCGATGCGTCCGGTCGCGTCTGCGGGCGTTTGAGGGGGCGGATTTGCAATGTCCGGTTGTAGATGCTCTTAGTCCCCAACCAGCTCCCTTATACTCTCTCCAAATGGTTTGGCTAATGTACCGGCACCCCCCAATTATTGTCGAAAAATAAAAACGTCCCTCAAACACAGCTCATATGTGTGATGGATATGAGGTGGCCCAGACATTCCCGGACGCGCTTGTCATATCGGACAGATGGGCGAGATTCACGAGGAAACCATCGTTCCACGGGAGCTTACCAGTCTGCATTCCTGTCGTCGCTTCAGCATCACCCAAGGGACCAAACACAACTATTTAAACTGGACGACGAGGGTAAGCCCTAGCCGCCCCATTTTCTCCTCTCCCTCACCTCCGAGCTTCTATCGTGACGTTGTGTGCACACCAGCCCACTTTGACCTCGCCGTCCGCTTGCGGCTATGGCCCGCACCAAGGTCACCTACTGCAAAATGTCGACCCTGAAACATCGGGTGGAGATCCGGGTGGAGATCCACACCGTCAAGGGACGCCACGCTGCTCGCATTGTAGCGGACCTATCTCGGAATCCTCCGGATGAAGCGAAGCAGGAGGAGAATGAGGCGGCGTTGGAATAGGAGGAGGGTAGCAGAGGCGATGGAAGAGGGGCATGCACTAAAGGAGGAGGGGACGCAGATGCCAAAGCGGTAGAATTAGGTGTCCTTCAAGTTGATGGATATGGCCACCGTGATGATTTTCCTCTTTGGTAGAGTACCGGAAAAGGCCTCGAGGTTGGATCGTTGTGGAACAGAGGTGTGCGACGGTGAAAATAGAAGAACTCTGATGTATTATTAGGGTTTTCGGGGAGAGGTATAAATATAAGCATCGAGAGGCGGTGTGATGGAACACCAGGGAGCCGAAATTGCCTCACCATGCATCCCCACGGGCCCTGGCCTGGGTCGCCGACTTCCGAAAGCTTCCCAATGCAAAAGAAAGAAAATACGTGATTATTTCAGGATTTTTGGAGCTCCATAAAATTGGTTTTCATGAGAATCCAAAAACAACAGAAAACGGTAACTGACACTGGACACTGATTTAATATGTTAGTCTAGAAAATCATATAAATTGGTGCCAAAAAACAAGCAAAAATTATATATATAGGGTGGGTCTATTCTCATAACACCCCTTAAGACCTTATTCTCATAACAAAAACCTTATTCTCATAACACCCCCACTTAAATAGGTTTCTAGCGCGGAGCGCCCCGAGGACAGCAACCACTGCCCCGCCTCCTACCCCCGCGCTGCCGCCCCGCCTCCTTCCCCCAGCACCGTCGCGCCGGCTCCTACCCTCGCACCACCGCCTCGCCTCCTACCCCCGCGCCTCCGCCCCTTCCTCCTCTTACAACCACTGCCCCGGCTCACGGCGCGGGCTGTCCTCCCCTTCCTCCTACAACACCGACGACATCCAAGGGCACGGCCAACCCCAGCCACTAACGCCACCGGCCCCCGGTGCGACTTCAACCGCTCGTTCCGGCCGCCACCAGCCCCTGGCACGGCCTCAACTAGCGTATCTGGCCGCCATCGGCCCCTGGCGCGGCCTCAACTCTGCTTCCTCCTCCCACGCTGGCACCAGTCCGGCCCGCCTCCTCTGCTCCATCACGTACAAGGTTCCCCCGTCCTTTGCAAATTGGTTGCCCGCCGCCAGCCCTCCAGATCCACTACCTCCAGTTTCACCACTGGCCACCGGAGCCCAGCATGATGTATGGCGTGCAGTGCTCATGGATCTCGCCTGCGTGGAGGAGCTCAACAACAGTATTTTTGTTGTTGATTTTGGTCATACAGTACATCGCATGAGTGTAAGCAGCACACCCGTCGTCACCGTGCAGTCCCTGGGCTTGGAGCTCACAATTTTCGGTGTGTGTTTTTTAGTTTTTTTGCTGTTGATTTTGGTCATGCAGCCCACTGCGTGAGTGTAAGCAGCACAACCATCAACGCCGTGCAGTCCAATGTGTGGTGTGGA
Organism: Secale cereale; assembly: GCA_902687465.1. Lineage (NCBI taxonomy): Eukaryota > Viridiplantae > Streptophyta > Magnoliopsida > Poales > Poaceae > Secale > Secale cereale. Next base: position 161,255,085 of record LR738710.1, read on the forward strand.
AGCAGCCGTGTGCACAATGCGAGCATTTTCGTGCGGTGCGGACATGCAGTTCGCCGATGACGAAGCCCTAGAACAGTAGCCGCCCATGCGCAGTTTAGAAGAGCTTCTTTTGCTCTTTTTTCTGTAGATTACTAACAACATTTGTTGCTCTTTATGGTACCCAAGTTTATTCTGATAATGAGGAAAGACAAAACGAATCATGCAGTACAGTTGTCTTGTGTTTGCAGTCATGAAACATTCATGAAAAATAAGAAAGAAAGGCAACAAGTAATACTGTAGTTCAATAACCTCAACCGTGCAAACTTAAAAACGTTTTGCCAAAAGAAAAATTGCAATACACTATCTTTGCGCATGCAGTAAAAGAGGAAATAGAAAAAAAATATGGAGTCCAGTCACTGAGCCCTCTCGTCCACTCTCCCGGTGCACGCACATAAAAAAACAAGCCGTTTTCTTGTGTCTGATGCAGTGCGGTTTTCAGTTTGAAGCGGTGCGCTTTTCTGTCCGATCCAGTGCACGCGTCGATTTTGTTTTCGTGAAAAACAAAGTGTCCGCGTTTTTGTATTTTCAAAACTGCTATTAAACCATAATGAATTAGAGGGAGTATTCTACATGAAAAATTAGCGTCTCGATGATATCTTTCCAACGGTGTATCATTTGGATCATTTCGACCAACGTTTTGTAAAAATTTCACGAAAAAACGGCCGCTGCCCTTCGAAGTCAGCCGCACGATTTTCAAAATTAACTAAAAACTGTAAGGAATCTCAAAAACATTTGAACATATGAAAGTTGCGCCTCGTTCGTAGCTTTCCAACGGCGTATCACACGCCTCGTTTAGACAAACGGTTAAAAAACTGAAGCTAAAACAGTACCGAAAATTGCAAAAAATTCGAAAAAACATAATTCCGCGATTTGTTAAATTCAAAACTGCTCTTAAACCATAGCGAATTAGAAAAAATAATAGATATGAAAAAGATGCGCGCCGACGATATCTTTCCAACGGTGTATCATATGCTTCATTCAGATGAGCAGTTTAGAAAAAAAAAACGCAAAAAAAGCTCGCTGCCATTCGTTGTGAGCCGTACGATTTTCGAAAATGCTCTTAAACTATGATGAATTTTGAAAAGTGTTCAACATGGCAAAGTTGCGTCTACTCCATAGCTTTTCAACGGTATATTACACGCATAATTCCAATAAATAATTAAAAAACTAGAGCAAAAAAGGTACACAAAAAACAACACGTACAATTTTTTCAAAACGAAAGTTCACCTTTCGTTGTGTTGCAGTGCCCTCGCGTTGTGCGTGCAGTGCGGAAGTATTATGAGAATATTATTCTCATAATGTTATGAGAATAGACCGGATGTATACTCTGGACTTCCAATATGTTTGAGAAGTATCGGTACACTCTGGACTTCCAATATGTTTGACGATGTAATATAAGACACAAACAACCAAGGCATGCTTATAAGATAAAATCTAGGGATAACTAGATTTATGCCCCTAGTTGTGTCCCACTCGGCTGTTTTACCCCTATTTTCCAAAACTCACCGGTTCTGTCCAAGTCACTTCGCTCCTCTTTTGTTTTTTCCCTTTGACCGTTTGACCGTTAGTTTGAAAACTTCATAACTAATTGATACTATATCAGAAAAATACAAATAAGATACCAAAATGTTCGAAAAACATCACCTATATGTCAGTGTCATTTGCATTCATGACAAAAGTGGTGGAAAATGCTCATACGAGTTTTAGCTCTTATGATACCACCATGAATAGTAAAATCTAAAAAATCTAAAATTTAAAAAATAATTGTGGCAAAGAATGACAAATGTTTTAAATGCTTGCCAAGTTTCATCAAGGAACGACATTCATGGAAGTCGTGGCAAAAAAACATCCACGAATGTCATTCCCTCATGAAACTGATGGAAATATGCCCTAGAGGCAATAATAAAATGGTTATTATTATATTCCTTTAATCATGATAAAGTTTTATTATTCATGCTAGAATTGTATTGACCGGAAACTTAAATACATGAACAAATACATAGACAAATACCGTGTCCCTAGTAAGCCTTTACTAGACTAGTTTGTTGATCAAAGATGGTTAAGATTTCCTAACCATAGACATGTGTTGTCATTTGATAACCGGGTCACATCATTAGGAGAATGATGTGATGGACAAGACTCATCCGTTAGCTTAGCATTTGATCGTTCAGTTTATTGCTACTGCTTTCTTGTATGTCAAATACATAATTTTTGATTATGAGATTATGCAACTCACGGATACCGGAGGAATACCTTGTGTGTTATCAAATGTCACAATGTAACTGGGTGATCATGCTCTACATGTATTTCCGAAGGTGTTTGTTGAGTTGACATAGATCAAGATTAGGATTTGTCACTCCGAGTATCGGAGAGGTATCTCTGGGCCCTGTCGGTAATACACGTCATAAGAAGCCTTGCAAGCAAATGACTAATGAGTTAGTTACGAGATGATGTATTACGGAACGAGTAAAGAGACTTGCCAATAATGAGATTGAACTAGGTATAGAGATGCCGATGATTGAATCTAGGCAAGTAACATACCGATGGACAAAGGGAATTATGTATGTTGTCATAACGGTTCGACTGATAAAGATCTTCATAGAATATGTAGGAGCTAATATGTGCATCCATGTTCCGCTATTGGTTATTGACCGGAGAGGTGTCTCGGTCATGTCTACATAGTTCTCGATCTCGTAGGGTCCGCACACTTAACGTTCGTTGTCGGGGAAATGACACCTATGGGATCATAGGAATCCCTTCTATGGTTGACGGGCGCGTGGTTGTGCAAAGAGCGGGTCTAGGAGTCAGCACAAGGATCGTTTACCCAGGTTCGGTGTAATGCCCAGGATGCGACTATATCTCCTACGTGTCGAGGCACGACTTAGAGACATAAGCGCATTCTGGAATGATCGCAAGCGTGGTATCTTCACACAACTCATGTAATGAACAGGGATTAAAGAGTAAAATAGTTGGCTTACACTCGCCACGTCACACAATTAATACAATAGCATACATTCATCCAAATAACACAGGGTCCGACTACGGACGAAATCAAACGAGAAAAGATACCACAACCACAAGACCTGATCGCCCCTAGTAGGAACCACTACTGATCGTCAGAATACGTCACATACATACGACCACACTCTTCATCGAACTCCCAGTGAAGTTCTGATCCATCTCCTGCATCGCTCTCGGCTATACCTGCATCTGGTGTGCGTTGTAATTTGTGAGTCACAAGGACTAGCAATCTCATTCCCGGGTATCAAAACTAACAAAGCCTTTAGGTGTGGAGAGGTAATAAAGTGTTTGTAGCAAGCACTAAGCAACTAGCTTACGAGTTCAGAGCGAGAGGAGAATATGTGCCAACAGCCGCCAAAGATGATCAATAAGTGATCCTAGCTACTCACGTTCATGCATAACCCCACCGTGTTCACTTTTTGAAAACCCTTCAAAAAGAGACCATCACGGTTACTCACACATGTAGTGTATTCTTAAGGATATGGTGTCAAGTTATCTACAACCAGATATTAACAAATTCCCAGCTGCCACATAACCGTGGGCACGGCTTTCGAAAGTTCATAACCCTGCAGGGGTGTCCCAACTTAGCCCATCACAAGCTCACGACCCACGGAGTCGCAACTCCATGTTGGGAAGACCCGAGTATTCTCGGAATCCCGTACTCAAGATATTTCGACAAAGGTAAAACTAATCCAGCAAGACCTCCTGGCGTGCCGACACCCTGGTAGTAACCGCGCGTATCTCGTCTCAGGCCACGACCGGATAGGTCAGCCTACATGTATATACCAGCCCTCGGGTTTCCCCAAGGTGGCCCTGCAGTCCGCCCAGTTTGGACCAACACTCATGAGGAGCACTGGCCCGGGTTGTTGATTAAGAACTCGTGTTAATTACTCCCTATGCAAGTTTTAGTTGTTAGGCAAATGGTAAAACCAAAGTTGGGCCTTGCTGGAAAGGCTTTAAGTAATGCGAATTATCAAGGGGGTCCCATAAACCCCAACCGTGTTAGGAATGCAAAATCAAGGAACATAACACCGGTTTATCGGGTCCTAAGGTGGCATGAGTGGAACAAAACACCAAGCCGAAGGCCAATCCTTCCACCCATTACCAATATATATGTGCATTAATTAATTAAGATATATATGGTGTTATCCCAATAAACAAGTTCGGACATGGAGCAATCTTCAACTTCACCTGCAACTAACAACGCTATAAGAGGGGCTCAGCAAAAGCGTACTTAGCCAAACAACGGTTTGCTAGGAAGGAGGTTAGAGTGTTTCATGGCAACATAGGAGGCTGACAAGACAAGAATAGGCATCGAGACATAAATATAGAGCGATACAACTAGTAAGGCAAAGATAGAGGTGATATTGGGGAACAGTCATCTTGCCTGGGATCCCGCAAGGAAGAAGAACGAGTCCATGAAGAAGACAAACGGACGTAGTCGAACGAATCCTCACAACTCCAGAATGAAACCGAAGCTAATGGGAGAAGCATACCGGAAAGAAGCAAACAACATGGTAAACAAACAAGCATAAACATGGTATGTTGCACAAACAAGTCTGATGCATGTCCGGTTTAAATATGCATGGCATGGAAAAGTTCTCAAACAACACTACAAATTAAGTGGAGCTCAACATGCAACGAGTTGCATATTGACAAAACACCACATCCAAACATTTAGTTTGCTCTCGTTATGAACTCAACAAGTTTAATGTTTTTAACATGGCAAGAGGTGAAGCATGAGCAAACTACACTACCTAGGCATTTTAAATGAGGCCGGAAATAACAACAACGATTCTGGAAAATCCCCATGTAAATAATTAGCAAGTTTTAATAAAACAAAAATTTAAACATTTTAATGTTGTTATCATGATGCGTATGACAAATGCAAGTTTTATGCAATTTTTAGTTAAAGTTGACATGAACATGTTGGAAGCATTTGTCACCATGGTGGAAAGAGAAGGTGGGACGACGACGAATCCAAAAATGATGCCACGACAACATATCGGTTCTGGTAACTCGTTGAGAGACTGGTGCAAAAGATGAAGGGCGGCGTGAGCGTGACATGCAAGATGGTGGGTGCTCCCGGTTATCCGGTTCCCACGTGACGACGACATGCAACAAGGAGGAACATGCAAGGTCTAACGCATACGGTGCAAACATGGGTTTTAGCTCATATAACATGCATTCGTCCACGGGGTCATCGGCTCGGCGGTTATACCTCTGAAGCGTGCGTTCGGGGTGTGTCAGGGATATTATTACTAGGTATAAACCACCCAGGTGGGGCCGGTTTATACCTATGGAGATTATTTCTACTGAAGCCCAGCCGAAGATGAAGCAAGGCGCTTTAGTCCAAGAAGCTTAAGGTCCAAGAGGCATTAGGGCCCATGATTTGTAAACCGCCATATGATGTGTAACTTGTGATGTAAGATAGGAAGGATAGCGACCGAGCCGGACACATGTATGAGCCGGCCTCGGGATTTTGTAAACCGGACCGGGCGTCACTTCGTATATAAAGGGACGACCCGGCGACGGTTCAAGACAGAGAACAACAGCTCGAGACACAGGCAAAGCGGATTCGCTCCCTGGTCATCGAAACCCTAGCAATATTACACCAAACTAGACGTAGGCTTTTACCTTCATCGAAGGGGCCGAACTAGTATAAAATCCCTGTGGCCTTGTCCGCTTTAACCCCTTTAAGCTAACCCGTAGCAATGGCCTCACGACTAAGTCCTTTTGCTAGGACATCTGCCGTGACAAAACCACGACAGTTGGCGCTCACCGTGGGGCTATCGCACGATGGTTTCGAGTTCTTGAAGGGCAGCTTTGAAGGACTCAAGGGCTACACAGTGGGCCGGATGACTAAGAGTCGTCGCGACAAAATCTACATCGACGATGCGGGCTGGGGCCCCGAGGCTGATTCAGTCGAATACGGGTACCGGGTCCCCTTCGGCGGCATCCACGTCTTCATCGGCAAGATCGGCGAACCGGGCCCTGAACCGGACATCTTCCCCAACATCGTCGAGCCGACTCAGCGTGCGAGACCTGCCCGGATTCAGCCCGCCATGAAGCACGTCTTCGTTGGAGCAGTGCATGGAGTGCAAGCCGAGGACGGATCGGACTCTGGCGGTGAGACTGTTGTCTATTCCGGCGACGAATCGTCCTCCGGAGAGACGAAATCTTTATATCTGTTGCAAGACGGCCGATCTGAGGGTTGTTCCGATGGTGACAGTATTCCGGACCCCCTCGATCCGCCAAACCGGGTTGCCGTCTTTATGGCCGGATCACAACCCATGCAACAGTCATCAACTACAGCGGCGTTAACATCGGACACGGTGGGAGCTAGGGCTGGAGGTCCTGATCCATCGCCGGCTAAAACTTTATCCGTCTTGGTGTTAACATCAGAGGTAACCCAGGCCAATAAGGAGCATCAGGATGCGGAAGTCGCTCATGTGAAAAGCCGGATAGATCAAGCCAAGTTGGACCTAGCAGCCGAGAAAACCAGGATGGCTGCAAAGCATGCTGAGCTTGATGCTCAAGCTTATCGACTCATGTTGGATCAGACCGCTTCACACGAGGTAATAATGAGAAGGCAACGATCTCGCCTGCCACCGATTTATGAGGCAAGGAACCTCTTTAGCATGCCAGGAGCAGGAACCAGTAACCATCCGGAGATAAACCAGGGAGGAGCACCGGGCACAAGAGCGTTAGTCCAGCCGCCGGCCGCAGAGCCAACCCACCAGGTTGTACCATCACAGCATGTGCCCACCCCTCCCGGTCATTACTCGAATCCATTGGATAACATAGTCGTCGCCGCCTCATGATTGGTCACCCTTCCCATTGAAGGAACATCCCCTGTCGCGGTAGAGGCACGACGGGCCAGGGAGTTTTTGGAAACAACGCTAACTCAACAGCAAGCTTATTCTCACAACCGTGAGAGGATTCATTCAACCCCTCGCCCAAGCCGGAGTTACACTAGGCGTTTGGATGAACCGGCCGTATCAAGCAGTGCACGGAGACGTAATCTACCACGGCGGGATGATCTGGCAGGAGGAGACGCGAATGCTCAGAACATGGTGGATCAGGGCAGGCAGCGCCGGGAGGCCGAGTTAGCAGCACAGCACGAAGCTCGTCAGGCAACGCCGGTTCGTCCTTCTATCTCAGTTGAACCGGGGGTTATGTCTAGCTCCCTGGGAGTGCCTTGTCTTACTTCCGCTTTGTGCAACGTGAAACTACCCAAGGATTTCAAAGGACCGCACAAGGTGCCCAACTACACGGCGGATCTATCCCCGGAGACATGGGTTGATAGTTATGAGATGGCAATGGAGATGCTGGATGTGGATGATGCAGCGTGTGCTAAGTATTTCACAATGATGTTAGAGGGCACAGCTCGCACTTGGCTGAAGGGCTTGCCACCCAATTCCGTCGGATCATGGGATGAATTGCGCCGCCGGTTTATCAATAACTTTAAAGACACGTGCAAACAGCTAATGTCTGTCGTCGATTTAGCTGCATGCGTTCAAGGGGAGCATGAGTCAACAAGCAGTTGGGTGCGTCGAGTATCAGAGATCCTGCATTCCTCCAATAGCATCAAACCAAGCACGGCAGTGGTGACCTCGGAAGGCAATTGCCGGTTTGAACCTTTGAAGTTGAAGTTGGGACGGCTCAAGCGCAATTGTGACGACATGGGAACACTCATGGGCGCTTTAGTGAAATATACGGACTCACATAGTACCAAATACCCAGACTCCGATAATGACAAGTCAGGGAAGGTAAACAAGAATGGTAAGGCACCACAGCCCAACCCGACGAATCAAGGATACAACGGTAAGCGTAAAGGGGATAACAACTCGGATTTTGTGGCCAACAGCAATGCTCAGGAGGACGGACAACGCCGCAAGGGTAGACCGCCCCCACGAAATGGGAAACCGCCTATTAATCTGGAACGCCAGATGAACATACCTTGCCCAAGGCATGGTACAGCAGAAAAGCCAGCTACACACCTCTGGAAGGACTGTTTTATTATGCAGGAAATCATGAACCGGTCTCGATACGATCATGGACCGTCCGGTGGACCAGATCTCGGTTTTCACGGGCCGGGTTTTCAAGGTGGTGGATCTGGTTCAGGGTACCAAGGCTATAACATCAACCACAACGGGCACACTCAGAATAACCAATAGCACGGCCAGGGCGGTTATAACAATCACGGAAATCAACAGCGCCAACATCAGCAGCAATCCGTACATCAGAATAATCCGAAGGAGCTGAGCAGTGGGCAGTATCATGTCTTCACCACGAGCTTATGTAAACGTGATCAGAAGGTTTACAAGAGGGCAGTGCATTCTGTTGAACCGGCGGTGCCGCGTTACCTGCATTGGTCAGAACAACCCATTGTGTGGAGCCGAGAGGATCATCCGCCCCAGGTTGATAATCCGAGTCAGCTGGCTCTAGTTGTGGCACCTCAGGTGGGTGGCTACAAGTTTACTAAGGTGCTTATGGACGGAGGCAGCATCATCAACATTCTATACTATGAGACTTTCCGACGCATGGGGCTGACAGATAAGAAGCTTCGGCAATCCAACATAGTTTTTCATGGGGTGGTGCCCGGTAAATCGGCATATCCAATTGGCAAGATAGATTTGGAGATCACTTTTGGAGATGAGCATGATTACAGGTCGGAGACTTTGACCTTTGAAGTGGTAAAGATCAAGAGCCCATATCACGCCCTGTTCGGGTGGCCGGTTTACGCTAAGTTCATGGCAAGGACGTGTTATGTTTATCTACAGCTCAAGATGCCGGGCCACAAGGGAACCATTACGGTCCATGGGAGTCGCAAGATTGCGTTGGAGTGCGAGAAAGGTGATGCATCTTATGCTGAGGCGGTTTGTGCAACTGAGGAGCTGAAGTTTTATAAAGATAATGTTCATCCGGCAGATATGTCTTCGTTGAAAAAGCCAACCACAGAGCATGATCCGGTTTTGAAGTTCAAATCAGCTGAAGAGACCAAACATGTTGACTTTGTTCCTGGCGATTCATCCAAGCAGTTCACCATCAGTGCTAACGTAGATCCAAAATAGGAAAGCACGCTCATCGAGTTCATTCGTGAGAATCGGGACATTTTTGCATGGAAACCTTCTGACATGCCAGGTGTACCGAGGGAACTCGCTGAGCACACTCTCAACATTGATCCAGAGTTTAAACCGGTTAAGCAATTTCTGCGCCGCTTCAATGAAGAAAGGCGCAAGGCTATTGGTGAAGAAGTGGCTAGGCTCTTAGCAGCAGGCTTTATAATTGAGGTGTTTCATCCAGAATGGTTGGCTAATCCGGTGCTAGTGCTTAAGAAAAATGGCACTTGGCGAATGTGTGTTGATTACATAGATCTGAACAAAGCTTGCCCAACTGATCCCTTTGCCCTCCCCCGTATTGATCAGATCATTGATGCTACGGCAGGTTGTGAGCGACTAAGTTTTTTGGACGCATATTCAGGTTATCATCAGATCAAGATGGCAGTTAAGGATCAGGAGAAGACGGCCTTTATAACTCCCTTTGGAGCCTTCTGCTATATATCTATGCCATTCGGGCTTAAGAGTGCCCAGGCGACTTATCGGCGTTGTGTGCAGAACTGCCTTCATGGACAGATTGGGCGGAATGTTCATGCGTATGTGGATGACATTGTGGTAAAATCCAGGAAGGAGGAGACGTTAATAACAGACTTGAAAGAAACCTTTGATAATCTCCGGATTTACAAAATGATGCTTAATCCGGATAAGTGTGTTTTTGGGGTTCCGGCAGGCAAGCTCCTAGGATTTTTGGTATCAAATAGGGGAATTGAAGCTAATCCAGAGAAGATCAAGGCGATTACATCCTTGGCTAAACCGGCGTGCATTAACGATGTCCAACGCGTGGCGGGCCGTATTACGGTGCTCAACCAGTTTATCAGCCTTTGGGGGAGAAGGCTATCCCACTTTATCAGATGATGAAAAATACATACCGCTTTGTTTGGAGTGATGCTACTGATGCTTCGTTCGAAGAGTTGAAGAAGCAATTAGCGGAACCACCTGTCCTTGATGCACCAGTTGATAATGAGCAGCTGTTGTTATATGTGGATGCTAATGCCCGTGCAGTAAGTGTTGCCATTGTGGTAGAGCGCAAGGAGGCAGGCAAAGAGTATCCGGTTCAACGGCCGGTTTACTACATCAGTGAGGTGCTCATTGAATCAAAACATAGATATCCACATTGGCAGAAATTGGTGTATGGAGTATTCATGGCAAACCGGAAGCTAAAGCATTATTTTCAAGGCCATCCAATCACTGTGGTCAGTTCAGCTCCGTTGGGGGATATAATCCAGAACAGAAAGGCTACTGGTCGGGTTGCAAAGTGGGCCATTGAGCTTAGCCCGCACAGGTTGAAGTATGTGCCCCGTACTGCGATAAAATCCCAAGCATTGGTGGATTTCATCAACGATTGGACAGAGTTGCAAGCACCCGAGGAAAAGCTGGATCACACATATTGGACTATTCACTTTGATGGATCCAGGCAATTAGAGGGCTCAGGGGCTGGAGTCGTATTAACTTCCCCACGAGGTGATAAGTTCTATTATGTCATCTGTTTAATGTTCCCTTGTACTAACAATGCAGCTGAGTATGAAGCTCTCCTCCATGGTCTACGGATGGCCAAGGAGATGAATTTAAGCCGGGTTAAATGCTTTGGCGATTCAGACCTGGTGGCGCAGCAAGTGTCTGGCAAGTGGGATTCCAAAGATCCACTTATGGCAGCATATCGACGAGAGGTAGATGATGTTGCTGGACACTTCAAGGGTTATCAAGTGGATCATATAGACCGGCGAAAGAATGAAGCGGCTGATGCGTTAAGCCGGCTGGGTTCTCAACGTAAACCGGTTCCACACAATACCTTCCTGGATGTATTACACAATCCATCGGTGCAGTTACCTTCAGAAGAGGACTTGGCTGTTCCTGATCCGGAGGCACAATTGGTCATGGCGCTTCATGTTATTCCGGATTGGACGCTTCCCTACCTGGCGTACATGAGTCGAGGTGAGTTACCAGAGGACGAAGTCTTGGCTAGACAGATAGTTCGGCAATCCAAGTCAATGACTATTGTCAATGGAGAACTACATCATCGCAGCGTTTCTGGGGCGTTTCAGCGGTGTGTATCGCCGGATGAAGGCTGTGATATTCTTAAAGAGATTCGTGAGGGAGATTGTGGTCATCATGCCGGTTCAAAATCTTTGGTGGCTAAAGCGTTTCGTCATGGGTTCTACTGGTTGACGGCTCATGCCGACGCAGAGGACTCGGTCAGAAAATGTGATGCTTGTCAGAAGTTCTCACGGCGTGCTCATATACCAGCGCAGGAATTGAGGATGATTCCAATTACTTGGCCATTTGCGACTTGGGGGCTTGGTATGGTTGGACCCTTCAGGAGATCCCAAGATAAGAAGACCCACCTTTTGGTGGCGGTGGATAAGTTTACCAAATGGGTTGAAGCGGAACCAGTCAGTAAGTGTGATGCAGCAACAATGGTTCAGTTCATCAAAAAGGTGATTTTACGGTTTGGCTTTCCACACAACATTATAACTGATAATGGTACCAATCCATCCAAGGGGCTATGGAGGAGTTCTGTCAACGAGAGCTCTTCCGCCTTGATGTATCATCAGTAGCTCACCCTCAGTCTAATGGCCAAGCTGAAAGAGCCAATCAAGAGATCTTGAGAGGCATCAATTCCCGGCTTATGGTTCCATTGCAGAGGACACCGGGTTGTTGGGTGGAGGAGTTACTATCTGTGCTATGGAGCATCAACACTACACCTAACAGATCCACAGGGTACACGCCTTTCTTCATGGTATATGGAGCTGAAGCGGTCCTCCCTAGTGATGTCCGTCATGACTCGCCGCGGGTGGCGGCTTACGTCCAAGCTGATAACGAAAAAGCAAGGCAAGATGCATTGGACCGGCTGGATGAAGAACGGGGCAGGGCAGCAGCTCGATCAGCGATTTATCAGCAAGATCTGCGCCGGTACCACAGTTGCCGGGTTAAAACCAGAATGTTTTGATACGTCCAAAATGTATCTATAATTTCTGCTTGCTCCATGCCTCTTTTGGGTGATATTGCTATGATATTTATACACTTCCATACACTTTTGATCATATTTGGACTAACCTATTAACTCAGTGCACCCCAGTGCCAGTTTTTGTTTTCTGCTGTTTTTGTATTTCAGGTTTTCCCATTACGAAAACTGCCAGAAAAATCCCGGAAAAATTATATAAAAATCAGCGTTCCAGAAGCTTCCCGGTAGCCAAAGTACAACCGGAGGGGGGCCACCAGGGCTCCAGGCGCCCTGGTGGCGCGGTCCCCCTCCTGGCCGCGCCGGGGGGGGGGGGGGCCTGGGCCCCCCAGGCCTCCGTTGATGCCCCCTTTGGCATATATTTATATCGTGTCCCGAAACCCTCGAGACGGGAACCCTTTTTCGCGATCTCATCTCTGTTCCGCTGCCGCCGCGCTTCCAAGATCGGGAGCACCAGGAGAACTCTTCCCGGCACCCTGCCGGAGGGGAGGATCACCACCGGGAGCCTCCCCACCAGCATGGACGCCTCCCGGATGAGTTGTGAGTAGTCTCCCTTGGACCATGGGTCCATGACCAGTAGCTATGTGATGTTCTCCTCCCCTTCTTGTGCTTCACTAATTAGTCCTCGTGAGCTGCCCTACATGATCGAGGCACATATGTAATCCTTATGCTATTGCTATGATGAGTTTGCTGGGATCCGATGGATTGTGAGATTATGTTCAAATTGTGTTTGAGTAATATATTTGATCTACCTCTTTTATATTTCTGTTCGTAAGTAATTCTTGCATGTTCTCCGTTGTTATTTATTGCTTTGGACAAGTAGTAGGTAGTGACTCCAAGAGGGAACGTTATGCTTGATTGTGGGTTCATGCCCCTCGATGACTAGCTTGAGTGATAGAAACATGAGTCTAGGGGATGTGCTGTTGCCACAAGGGGGAAAACTACGGTGCTTGTGCCCGCGGGTGCAAGGATTGTTTACTTTACGCAAAGTTCTTTTAATGCAGTTGTTTGTTGCTTTGAGTTTACACTATGGGTGGGACTCGCAACTTAATACCAGCGAGATGTTCTGGATAGATATCTCAAGGTGGATGATTAGTAGTAGATGCAGATGGATTTCGGTCTACTTGCCTTGGCGTACCGCCCATGCTTTGAACCTCTACCTTTCTTGCAACATAGTTAGCATTGGTTTGCACACATAATTCTGTCAATTGCCCAGCTGTAATTCGTTTACCTCACATAGTTGTTTTATCGTCTTTTGGGAGAGAGACATCACTAGTGAACATCATGGGACCCCGGTCCATATTACCATCATTGATCACATCCGCTATTTACTTTCCGCCTTTTACTTACTATTGCAGCAAAACCTATCACTATTATCACTTGCGTTTGATCCTTTGTAAACGACAAGGCCGGAGGGATTGACAACCTCTCTATACTCGTTGGGAGCAAAGTTATTTGTATCTGTGTGCAGGTCCGCGTTGATTGCTAATATCTGGCGCCGTTAGCAGTTGACACCTTCTTGTTGAAACTGGGAGTCTCAGGGGAAATCGATCCTTGGTATCTTTGCCAAGGGAAAACTTCCGCTACACTGTATCTCAAACCTTCCACTTGGGGTAACCAACGAGGGGCGAGAAGCCATCAAGCAAAGTTTTCTGGCGCCGTCGCTGGGGACTCCACTCTTCAGGATAGGGGAGTTGCACGCTATCTTTTACCTTTGCTTTTTAGTCTTGTTAGTATACCTTTCAGTTTTTTTGCTTTAGTATCTTTTATCAAAAATCACAAAAATAGTTATCTTGCTTGCTTGCTACTATGGGTTCCACCGAGAACACCAAGTTGTGTGACTTCACTAGTCACAACAACGATGACTTTATCTGCACACCTATCACTACACCTGCCACTTCAGCACCTTCGTATGAAATTAAACCTGCTTTACTGAATCTAGTTATGAAAGATCAATTCTCCGGTGCTGGAGATGATGCTGCTTTACACTTAAACAATTTTGTTGAACTCTGTGATATGCAAAAGTACCAAGAAATAGATGGTAACATTGTTAAGCTTAAGCTTTTTCCTTTCTCCTTGAGAGGAGGAGCTAAAATTTGGTTTCAGTCTTTGCCTAGAAATAGCATAGATTCATGGGACAAGTGCAAAGATGCTTTTATTGGAAAATACTATCCACCTGCTAAAATTATCCAACTAAGAAGTAACATAATGAATTTTAAACAATTGGATAATGAACACGTTGCCCAAGCATGGGAACGTATGAAATATCTTATCAAGAACTGCCCTACTCATGGTTTGACTACTTGGATGGTTATCCAAACTTTTTATGCAGGCTTGAACTTTACCTCGCGGAACTTGTTAGATTCGGCCACGGGAGGAACCTTTATGTCAACTACACTTGGTGCTGCCACGAAGCTTCTCGATGAGATGATGACCAACTATTCCCAATGGCACACCGAACGCGCTCCAACAGGTAGGAAGGTAAACTCTGTCGAGGAGATTTCCTCCCTAAATGAAAAAGTTGACTTGATCATGTCTCTACTTCCGAAGCAATCTTCTGTTGATCCTCGTGATGTTCCTTTAAATTCTTTGATTGCTCAAGAACAAGTAGATGTGAACTTTATCTCTAGAAATAATTTTAATAACAATGCTTATAGGAGTAATTCTGGGAGCAATCCTAGACCGTTCCCCTCTAATTCTTATGGGAACAACAACGCTTATCCTAGCACCAAGAACTCCACTACTGAACTAGAGATTATGCTTAAAGATTTCATCACTACCCAAAAATCCTTTAATAAGAGTGTAGGAGAAAAACTAAACAAACTAGATGATCTCTCTTCGAAGGTAGACAATTTAGCCAATGAGGTAGAATTGCTTAAAATTAGAACTTCTCCTCTTGAGGAGAGGAAGGTCACTCCTATGAATGCTATTCAAGTGCAAATTAATGAAAACATTAGGATGTTGGCTAAACTTAAAGAGAGATGGGCTAGAGAAAGGGAGGAAGAAGATAGAATTAAGAACCTTCCTACCCACCACACTGTTGCTACTATCCAAGTTGTTGAGGATATCCAAACTCTTAGCACCCAATGCACTCCTGGTCCCATTGGACCTATTAATGGTGATGCTATGACTATAGAAACTACCAAACAAGTGAACCTAAAGGACACCACTACCACCTTACTTGATAGTAGTGACCTTGATTTTGATAATTGCACTCTTACCGAAGTTATTGATTTGCTTCACAAGATGTCTAGAGATCCCCGCACTAGCACGCTTAACCTTGCCTTCACAGAGCATATCACTAATGCTCTTATCAAAGCTAGGGAGGAGAAACTTAGAGTAGAAGCCTCCATACCTAGAAATCTAGAAGATGGTTGGGATCCTATGATTAAAATTAAGTTGAATAACTTCTCTTGCTATGCTTTATGTGATGTTGGAGCTAGTACCTCCGTTATGCCCAAAAGAATATATGATATGCTTAAATTGAAACCTTTTGATTCTTGTTCTTTTGGTGTTCGTCTCGTTGATTCTTCCATAAAGAAACCTTTGGGGAGGATCGATGATGTTCTTATCATTGTCAATGACAATTATGTTCCCGTTGATTTTACTATTATGGACATTGAATGTGAACCTTCTTGTCCAATTATTTTGGGACGTCCTTTCCTACGCACCGTTGGTGCTATCATTGACACGAAAGAGGGGAATATAAAATTCCAATTTCCTCTCAAGAAAGGGATGGAACACTTCCCTCGAAAGAAGATTAAGTCACCCTTTGAGTCCGTTATACGGGCTAGCTATTCTTTTACTCTTGATGAAACTTGATCTTTTTGCATTATGCCTAGCTTAAAGGCATAAAAGAAAGCGCTTTTGGGAGGCAGCCCACATGAATAAAATTTTTATTTTGCTTTTGTTGTGTCTTGATGTTGTTACTACAGTAGCATCATCATTGTATCTTTGCTTTTCAACTTTGTGCCAAGTGTAGCCTCTGATTGCAAGAAAGTTCAAAAGTTGTGACGTGTTGTCCAGGAAACAGATTCTGTCCTTGGATAGAAAAATTCGTATAAAATCACCAGATCATCTTTTTGGTCTGAATTGTTTCAACAGCGTGCTCTATACAATTGTATTTCGTGCGTCTGTTTTGAGTTTTTTTATTAGAGTTGCAGAAGTGCCCCGAAAAAATCATTTACTACCTGCTGTTCTGTTTTTCACAGATTCTGTCCTGTTTTGCCTTTCCTTCATTTTGCAAACCTTGAGCTTGCTTTTTCTTTGCAAAAACCTTTTGGAAATCTTGAGAAACAGTAGACCTTCAATAATATCCTTATTTCCAGCAAGGAACAATTATTTTATTAAGGGTACTAACCTCGCTAATTAGATTATGATGAGTTATGTATGAAGGGAGTTTTCAAGTGTGCGAGGGAAGATGATAAAAAGATTCAGGAGTGTCAAACGCTCAAGCTTGGGGATGCCCCCATGCACCCCCAAGAAATATTCAAGGAGACTCAAGCGTCTAAGCTTGGGGATGCCCCCGTGCATCCCCTTCTCCATCAACATTATCAGTTCGTCTTTCGTTCCACTATATTTTTATCACTTCATGTGTTATGTGCTATGCTTGGAGCGTCTTGCTTTTAGTTTCCTTTTTAGTTTTCTTTAGCTTTTCATAATGAGTTGGAACTCAGCTTTCTTTGTGTGGGAGAGAAACACACTCCACTTCTACCTAGAACATAACATAGAATTTTCATGTCTATCTTTGCTGTGTGTGTTCTTTGTCTTTCAATAGCTACTATCATGTTCAGCTCTTAGTTTTCATGCTTATATTTTTAAAGAGCTTTTGTTTAGTTGGTTGCTTGAACTCTATTTATCATGATTATCTTATTAAGAGAGTTTGCTTCTGTTGCATGGTTGATATGTCTATGATAAAAATGCTACGTGCATAATGGTGCTTAGTAGTTCATGTTTTCTTATGGTTAGTCTCAAATAGCTGGGGGGTTCCCAATGTGTTATTGGAGTACCAACATGATTTGTTTGCCTATGATGTGGTATGGTTTAGTAATATCTTCCTTCGAGAATTTATTTTGATTGACTTGGCGTATGCTCACGCATATTTAAGACTGTAAAGAAAGTCTGTCAAGCCTTGATGATCTTTTGTTTCTGAGTAGCGATATAACTACCATGCCTGATTCAATGTTGCTTTGTCGCTCTGCATGATTATGACCGTCATTGCTCTCTTAGTTGGTCGCTCCCAGTCTTTTGCTAACCTCCACCTGTACTAAGCGGACTGACTGCTTGTGCATCCAAATTCCTTTAAACCAGTTATGCCATATGAGTCCACCATACCTTCCTACATGGTATTTACCTGCCATTCCTAACGAAGACTTTCATGTACCATCTCGAAATTATTCAAAAAAAAAATGCATTCCTATTTTGTGCCTCTGTTTTAAGTTCATGAGGAAGTAGTAGTTAATTCATGATCTTTTTAAGTTGGACAAGCTTCACCCCGGGATTGCATGTCTAATGTGCAAACCCATAACACGAGAAGGAACTGGCATTGAGTGCGCCCGGCTCAAAATTAATATAACAAACAAACCCTCCTTCACGCTTTGTTCATGAGAAATCAGAAAACTTTGGCAGTGATAAACAAAGGAGATTAAGAGGATGTGATCGTCCTCATTCGGGAGCCGTTCCTCGAAACTTGTCCATCTCAAGAAGTAATTGAGTTATCTGCTAGCATTCGTTGACGGAACATGCATAATCTAAAAAAATTATTACCTCTGTTATTTTCAATCAAGAGCTCTGGTACATGCTTTGTCTTTGTTTCCGACTACGGGTTTTCAACCTTGCCAACAAAATCCACGGTTCGAGAGTCTCCACCTTCTTTTAAAGCACCAACTACTGAGAGCATGATTGTCATTCTGAGTGTAATGTGCATTGTCCCAAAGTAGCATTGTCTTTTGCATGATTATGATATCGTTTATTCTGAAATTATTGTATCTAGTCATCACTTAAACCTTGGAGGTGTCCCTGCATTTATGTTTTGCTTCACTAAAGGGGGCAAGCGAGATATCACTTTATCATATTTGCACACCATGCTCATTACAAATCTATTTGATGTTTCAGTATCATATTGTAAAACTTTCAGTTCTTTGTGATTTTCTCATGAGGCAACTTAATTACTACAGATTCATTGTCTAAGTAAGCTTTCGTCATATGACTATGAAAAAGTCCTATATGGTTAATAGCATGTCACCACAGAAATTATTCTTGTTATCATTTACCGACTCGAGGACGAGCAGGAATTAAGCTTGGGGATGTTGATACGTCCAAAACGTATCTATAATTTCTGCTTGCTCCATGCCTCTTTTGGGTGATATTGCTATGATATTTATACACTTCCATACACTTTTGATCATATTTGGACTAACCTATTAACTCAGTGCACCCCAGTGCCAGTTTCTGTTTTCTGCTGTTTTTGTATTTCAGGTTTTCCCATTACGAAAACTGCCAGAAAAATCCCGAAAAAATTATATAAAAAATCAGCGTTCGAGAAGCTTCCCGGTAGCCAAAGTACAGCCGGAGGGGGGCCACCAGGGCTCCAGGCGCCCTGGTGGCACGGCCCCCCTCCTGGCCGCGCCGAGGGGGGGGGGCGCCTGGGCCCCCCAGGCCTCCGCTGATGCCCCCTTTGGCATATATTTATATCGTGTCCCGAAACCCTCGAGACGGGAACCCTTTTTCGCGATCTCATCTCTGTTCCGCCGCCGCCGCGCTTCCAAGATCGGGAGCACCAGGAGAACTCTTCCCGGCACCCAGCCGGAGGGGAGGATCACCACCGGGAGCCTCTCCACCACCATGGACGCCTCCCAGATGAGTTGTGAGTAGTCTCCCTTGGACCATGGGTCCATGACCAGTAGCTATGTGATGTTCTCCTCCCCTTCTTGTGCTTCACTAATTAGTCCTCGTGAGCTGCCCTACATGATCGAGGCACATATGTAATCCTTATGCTGTTGCTATGATGAGTTTGCTGGGATCCGATGGATTGTGAGATTATGTTCAGATTGTGTTTGAGTAATATATTTGATCTACCTCTTTTATATTTATGTTCGTAAGTAATTCTTGCATGTTCTTCGTTGTTATTTATTGCTTTGGCCAAGTAGTAGGTAGTGACTCCAAGAGGGAACGTTATGCCTGATTGTGGGTTCATGCCCCTCGATGACTAGCTTGAGTGACAGAAACATGAGTCTAGGGGATGTGCTGTTGCCACAAGGGGGAAAACAACGGTGCTTGTGCCCGCGGGTGCAAGGATTGTTTACTTTACGCAAAGTTATTTTAATGCAGTTGTCTGTTGCTTTGAGTTTACACTATGGGTGAGACTCGCAACTTAATACCAGCGAGATGTTCTGGATAGATATCTCAAGGTGGATGATTAGTAGTAGATGCAGATGGATTTCGGTCTACTTGCCTTGGCATACCGCCCATGCTTTGAACCTCTACCTTTCTTGCAACATAGTTAGCATTGGTTTGCGCACATAATTCTGTCAATTGCCCAGCTGTAATTCGTTTACCTCACATAGCTGTTTTATCGTCTTTTGGGAGAGAGACATCACTAGTGAACATCATGGGACCCCGGTCCATATTACCATCATTGATCACATCCGCTATTTACTTTCCGCCTTTTACTTACTATTGCAGCAAAACCTATCACTATTATCACTTGCGTTTGATCCTTTGTAAACGACAAGGCCGGAGGGATTGACAACCTCTTTGTACTCGTTGGGAGCAAAGTTATATGTATCTGTGTGCAGGTCCACGTTGATTGCTAATATCTGGCGCCGTTAGCAGTTGACACCTTCTTGTTGAAACTGGGAGTCTCAGGGGAAATCGATCCTTGGTATCTTTGCCAAGGGAAAACTTCCGCTACACTGCATCTCAAACCTTCCACTTGGGGTAACCAACGAGGGGCGAGAAGCCATCATGTCTCAAGAAGGAGATCTGGTGCTCCAGCTCATCCAAGAACAGAAAGACATGCACAAGTTATCCCCACCTTGGGAAGGACCCTTCATGGTCAGCAAGAACCTGCACAATGGATCATACTACCTCATCGACGTTCGAGAACATAAAGACTCACATACGGTGGAGGAGGAGACCAGACGGCCGTGGAACATCGTTCTTCTTCGACCTTACTACACCTGAGCCATAGGCTCCGCTTTATGTACATATCTTTACAATGTATATATTATGATCAATATAATAAACCGGCGCCCTGATAAAGCGGGGTATCAGCCGCCTTTTTGTTTAAGAGTTTGTCACATGGGGGCTTCTGTGTGCAAGGGAGTTCCTATGGCCTCTTAAACCGGCGACCACGTCAAGGCCATCATAAGAGCATAACTCTTGTTGCTTCGGCAATTCCCACATGATGATGAGGGGGAAAAGAGAGTTTTGATGCCTAGCACGACTCAAACATAGGCCCCGACGAGCATAACTCAAATGCTACCTGGGGGCTCCTGATGCAAAGCATCAACGAGTTGACAACCCTTGTAGTAGTCATGGCTTGGAAGCCTGGTGTATACACCTAAAACCCCGGATTAGCCTGCCTGCATTAAGTAAGTCACTTCGCCCAAGTAAACCTGGTATGACCCGTCGAACGTATACACAAGTCAATCTTTACAGACCCTGAACTTGGTAACGTTAAATTGACGATCATCAAGTATTTACACAAGTCAATCTTTACAGACTCTGAACTTGGTAACATTAACATTGATGATTTGGTTAAGGATTGAGGACCATCTTAACAGGCTTTGTAAAATGGTTAATGACCGTAGCCTGGCAGCTCATAAAAAGCCTCGAATTTGGAGCCTGGCAGCTCGTAAGAAGCCTCGACTACATGGTCTTATTTGCCCAAAAATTTATTTTTTATTTTTTATAAATTTTTTTCAAGGTCATTGGTGTCCACCCAAGACCATTGATTCAGGGAGTGGATGACTATAAGTTGCCACTACACCTGCGTTCACAGAACCCTAGTCTCGGTTACAGACACCAGTGCTAACTACAGTTAAACCGGAGTTCATCATAACCCGGTTCGGTTTTCATGATGAACTGACAAATAATCAAGGGAGTCATCAACACTTGCACCTTGGATCATTATTTCTTCCTACCGGATTAAGGTTCATCGTGATACACTTAATCACAGGTATGATACATACTTTATAATTTATACACAGTTCAATTATAAACTTAGACCATGTGTTTGGGCATTATGACCCGTCCGGCGATAAACCGCCAGGACACTTTAAACATTGTTTTATGCAGAAGCAGGTAAAATAAACCGTCAAATGCATTGAAAGCAGGATATAATTAAGAAGTTGCCAACTAAAGCAATCTCATACAAAGGATAGTATGTGACGAACACAAAGTATCTCAGCTATCCTATTACAAGGCGCCGGAGAGCCCAAAAGAATATTAGTGTTTTCTCAAGCACCGGGACATAAAATTTAAATCGGCGCTGGTTTAAGACTCTGTGTCAGCTTGCCGTGAAGGTTGAGGATCAGCTTGCTCCGGTTCTTCGACGGTCTCTTCCAGCTGCTGGAAGTCAGTAGTGGTCTAGTCAATATTGGTCAGCGCTCGGAAATAAACTTCATCATTCACGAGGTCTGACGGATCAATGTCAGGAGCAAAAGTGTGCTTACGGATGGGCGGAATAAGATTTTCAATCTCATAAGCCGGACGCTCTGCCCGCACGTTCTCAGCGTCATACCCCGGATGATATCTAGACATATCAGCTTCGTCAACAAGTTTGCTAGTTAGAGGCCTCATATCCTTGGTTAATGCACGTAAGTCTTCACTAGAAAATCCTGATCCGTCTTCCTTCATACTCAGGTAGCCGTTCATCGCCTCCGCCGGATCAAAATTAGGCACCCAAGCTTTCGCTCGAGTTAAAGCCATCAGAGCACCCGCCCTTGCAGATGATTTCTTCACCTCCACGAGGCGGGCAGGCAGAATGGACAATTTTTCCAACGTACCCTTGATTGTGGTGGGAGCCAGTTTATTATGCGAGATAGCACTGACAGCCCTCTGAGTGCCGGAATATAACTGCTCTACCAGAGTATATGCGGCCTTCAGTTTCTTTTGCATGTCATCGCCAAGATGAGCAATGCGTCATCCTGCATTCACAAGTATGAGTTAAACCAGAACGTACATGATTGCAATGTTCAGAGTTATGTTAAAGAAATACTTACCAAAGATGGTAGTCGTCATAGCATTTATCTGCTGCTTCAATCCGGACAATTTTACTGTCACCGAATTAAGACCAGCATCTGCATCAGTGGCCCTCTTCTCCAAGGCAGCCTTCTCAGCATTCCAATCTGACCGCTCCTGTTCAAAGTCTTTCTTTAGTTTTTCTACGTTTGCTAAAGCAAGGGTCAGCTGGTCTTTGACTTTGAGGACAGCAGTTTCTTGGCACTTCAAAGTATTCTGGAGTTTAGTCACTTCAGAGTTCTTCCGGTTCAAATCAGTCCGCCGAAAGGAAAGCACGTTATATATTCATAAGGCATCTCAGTCAAGTCCCAAGCACATAACAAGTAATGCACTTGACACTTGGGGGCTAATGTATATTTGCAGTTAAACTGACATTTTTTCAGTCAAAGTCCCAAGCACATAAAAAAGTTATATACTTGGCACTTGGGGGCTAATGTGACATTGTTCAGAACATGATTCAAGGTTAAAGTCCCGGTTCATCCTAAAGGAATAAACCGGCACTTGGGGCTACGATGGAGTAAGGATATAGTTACAAGATGCTAGCAAAAATAGAGGACAAGACAAAGGCAGAGAGGTTACCTCATAGCGCTCCTTCATCAAATTTACCAATCCAGCTTCATGGTCACGGCTGGTGTATAACCGGTTTAGATAACCGAAATGGAGTTCCGGGGCGCTGAGTTGAGCGTAGCTGGACAGATCAGTACTCCACTTGCCTTTGTCCTTGCTGAGAATTTCTTCCTTGGCAGTATGCTTGGACAAAGCGACAGGCTACCCTAGAGTAGTAAAACCAGTCCCAGTGATTTCAACATCGCCAGGTGAAGCGGCCGTTTGCTTGATGGGACTAGCAGGAGCAGGGCTAGCTCGGGCAGGAGTGGCCGGTTCAAGGTCACGGTCCATTGGATCGCTCCCCTGATCAACAAAAACTTCATGATCGATGGGAGGAGGATCATCATGCAGAATCTCAGTATTGTCTTTGGAAGGTTCAGCAAGTTTAGGATTTTCTGCCGGTTCAGGAGTGGTATTATCGACTGCTATTTTACTCAGTTTGGCCTTTTTGCTAGGCTTGGGTTTACTACGAAAGATAAAGATAATGAAAATCAGAAGAGTTAAGACAAAAATTAAACCGGACAAAGTGGAAAGCAGCTTACCCAGGTACAATCTTGAGGGGAGGAATCTGAGTGGCTGTTGATTCACCAGAAGATGAATGAGGAGTTTCTTGATAATTTGGATTAGACGGATTAAGGGGTTGTCAAATAAGACCTGCTTTGGGATAAAGAGCATCTGGAGTGAGTAAAACCTCGGAACGACGCCTCCGGGCCGGAGTGTGTGTTAATCCGGTGGATTCAATAGCGTGATCACTATGAAGAGTGGTGCGGCGAGCTTCATGTTGATGCTTCTTCAAAAGAAAGTTTGGGTCCAAGTAAGCAAAAGGATGAGAAAACTGTACTTTCCGGCTTGCTCGACGAATTTTTGGTATTGGCAGAGATTCTGAATCGGAAGAAAGAGTGATTACCTCAACATCGTCCGCTTTACTGCCTTCAGCGTGTCCCTGGGTACAGTCATTGTTAATAAAAATGCAGATAAAGAAAAGACAAGGGAGTCAAAGGAATCAAGTGGTACCTCGGAGGCCGGTTCATCTTCTTCCGGATTGGATCCAGATGTGACAGTGTTCTTCTTCCTGACGGTTTTCTTGACAGCCTGGGTCTTCTGGCAAGATGCTTTCGCCGTTTTATCTTGGGCCTTCCTTTTCCAGAAAGGGTCATTGTCCTATTAAAAGAAATAAATACACTTCAAGACAAGTTCTGCAGCCGGATTAAGACAAAGTAAAACAATAGGGAAGAGATTTTTACCAATGGTGGCTTGTTGGTCACACAAAAGGGTGCCAAGCCGGTCTGACTGCAAGCTTCCATAGGTAAATTCAGCAGCTTCTTGACGGATTCATTGATCTCGTTTTCTCATAACACCGCTTCTGTGTGACGCAAAGGATCATTGGGATTCCTAGTATACTCACACATTAAACCGGAATGACGGCTTAGTGGGAGAACACTCCAAGAAATCCAGCAGCGGACGAAATCAACCCCTGTCAAACCATTGGCCATAAAGGCTCTGAGCTTTGAAAGCTGAGGGGCGTACTGAGCTCGTTCCTCGGCACTTAGCCGCTGTGGAAAGGGGTGATTCTCTGAAAGGCGGTGGGAGC
This sequence comes from Secale cereale, assembly GCA_902687465.1. Taxonomy (NCBI): domain Eukaryota; kingdom Viridiplantae; phylum Streptophyta; class Magnoliopsida; order Poales; family Poaceae; genus Secale; species Secale cereale. The sequence continues at coordinate 161,279,668 of LR738710.1, forward strand.
GATAACCTGGCAATGGATTCTCATCTTCCGGGGAAGTATCTAAGAAGTAGAACCAAGTCTAATTCCACTCTTTTGGATGGATGTGGAGACTGGCGTGAGGAAATGTCACATCCCTAGTTTCACCTTGCCCTAGGATAGCACTTGCCTGTTGCTTAATGTTTAAATTTCTCAGAAACTGGAAATGGGGATGTTCAAACCCTAGCACCAAATGAATTCAACTAGGGTCAAATTTAAAATCTTTTTCAGTGAACCCAAAATGCCCTTTGGAAAAGTTCATCATTTTTGGATTGAATAAAAACCTCTGCCAAAAATGTTGCACATATTTCTAGGACCATTCTGGATTTTTGAATTAAATCATAAAGTATTTGCATTTGGGCATTAAATGCTACTAATTATTTGAAATGTCCAAATAATCCTAAACTTAAATGTTCCATGTTGTTTATGGCTTAAACCGTGGGCATGAGCAGTTTGGTGATTTTTGAAAATGCTCTAGCATTTTTAATAAAGCCAAAACAAATGTCAAAATTAGAAAACAGTAACAGAATTAGAAAAGGAGAGAGAAAGAACACCTACCTGGGCTAACTTACCTGGTGGCCCAGCACGGCCCAGCCCAACTGGCCGATGCCAGTCATCTCCCACCTCTCGCCAGGAGGACGAGAGACGCGTGCCGGCGCCTGCGGCCACACGCCGTGGCCACCTCCTACCTCTCTGCCTGTCTCCTCGTCGCCCTGAGGCTGCCACGCACCTCCCTGCCTCTCTCTGTCACTTCCCCTCGCTCTCACTGGATCCCCTCCCCCTCCTCTGCTCCCTCACGCCATGGCCGAAGCGCCGCAGTCGCTCCACCGCGCCCATCGGCCACCCCTCGCCCTGCCGTGGAGCTCAGAAGCACCGCCACGTCCTCCTAGTCCTCAACACTGAGCCACGCATCACGGGAGGCCCTGCACCGTCTCCATCTGGTCGTCTTCAACCTCGGGAACCGCCGGATGTCGCCGGTCGATTCGCGCCGTCGAGGACGCCCCCGAGCACGCTGGCCTTCCCTACGGAACCGATGTGAGCTTCCGAGTGTTCTCCCCCTCCTCCCCGCGGTCAAACCTCCCTCTAGCCTGCCTTGCCGCCGGAGCCGAGAGCTCCCGCCCGCCGGCCATGTCGTCGCCGCGGACATGGCTTGTTTCGTCCGCGTCCGAGCACGCAGTTGAACTCCTGGAGTTCCCAGGAGCCTGTAGATCACCTCAGCTAACCTCTCCGCACACTGCAGCCTCGCGCACGACTGAGCCCGTATTCCCGCCGCCGCGCATTTGGATGCCCCCGTCGTTTCAGGCCTTCTCCGGCGATGCAGTTTGCTCCGTCGGATGCGCGAGAACCTCAGCAACTCGTAGCCGCAAACCACACGTGGAGTGGTGCCCTGTGGGCGTTTTCTGACGCGCCCCGCCGTCTCGGCACTCGCCGGCGGCGAGCCGCCGGCCAGTTGAACTGCCTGGCCAGGGGTTTGACTCCCACCGAGTCACTGACTCGTGGGGCCGGCCTCTGTTTAATTAGTTTAGGTTATTAGGTTAAGTGCTAATCACCTAATTAGTTAACCCCTAGTGACACTGCCATGTGGGCCCCATGCCCGTTTAGTTTAATGTAATTTTCATTTAGTATAGTTCTTAACCCAGTGGGACCCACACGTCAGCATTGACTTTGCTGACGTGGCTGTTGACTGGGCCCACCTGTCTGTGACTCAGGCAGCACTGTCACACTAACCTGTGGGACCCACAGATCAGGTTTGACCTGGGCCAGCCTCTGTTGACTGCTGACATCACAGTGACGTCATGCTGACGCAATAAGTGTTTTCTGGAATTTTAAATAAATCAGAAATTATTTATTTATTTCAGAAAATGCTTTAAACTTCTAAAAATCACAGAAAATAATCTATAACTCCAATGAAAATAATTTATATATGAAAAAATGATCAGAAAAATTCAAGGAGTCTGTTTATGGCATTTTCATGCATGTTAGAACAACTTATGGCTGCTGTTTAGGCCAAATCATATAAATGGCATTTGAATATCTACATATGGAGTTTGAATTTGAATCTTGGATTCAAACCAACCTCATTTAACCTGTTGCTATTTGCATCAACTCAAATCACAGCATAATGCCATGTCATGATCATGCATCATATTGTGCATTGCATTGATTGTGTTTCTTTCTCTGTTGCCGGTATTTGTCCCCTCTCAGTAGACGTTGTTCCGACGATGTAATCGATGACACTGATGAAGACACAGTACCATCTTCGGAAGTGCCAGGCAAGCAAAACCCCATTGAGCATTCCGATACAATCCCACTCTGTCGCTCTTGCTCTCTTTACTGCATTAGGACAACAACGCTTCAACTATTACATGCTGCGGTAGTTGAACCCCTTTCCATTGATGACCTGTCATTGCCACAGTAAATAGTTGAAACCCACTAGTATGAGTAGGAGTTGTTTGAGCCATGTTGTGCCTACTCATTCATGCTTCTGGTTATGCCTGCTATTGCTTAGAGTTGTGTCAGGTCTGATTCATCGGGGATGATTTGGAAGGGTGATGAACATGTCCTACTGTGTGTGATCTAAGTGTGTGAACACGATTTGGTAAAGGTAGAGATGAGAGGCCATGTAGGAGTACATGGCGGGTTGTCTCATTGCAGCCGTCCTCAGGAACTGAGTTCTGTGTTTGTGATCCATAAAACAGCTACTACCACACATTGGGATCCTTAATTGACTCTCTCGACTTATTAATCAACATGATCTCTGTCCATGATTTGCAATTAGTTTCTGGTGTTTGTAGTTTACTGGAGGTCGTGCGTAGCGATGACCCTCGGGGTGGGCTGTGACGCGGCAGGTACGTGGCACGGTGTACCGGTCACCTGTTTGGTGATGCGGGAACCCTGTACACATCGTTTGGGGCCGTGAGCGACACCCCGGCCGGATCTCCCCCGGATGGAACCCAAATAGGTGATAAACCTGGACTAGAGACTTGTGTGGTTAGTCAGGTCGTGGCCGACACCCTCGCCAGGCTTCCGCTTGAAGGTTGCCGAGATACATGACGTGTACATGGCGGTAAGTGGCGAGAGCGTGTGTGAAGAAGTACACCCCTGCAGGGTTATATATGATCTATTCGAATAGCCTTGTTCGCGGAAATGGACTTCTGGGTTACCTGTACAGTTCATAGACAAGTGAAAGTGGATACTCTAAAACACGCAAGATAAGCGTGAGTGCTATGGATGGCCTTCTCGTAGGGAGACGGAAGCGGATCCATAGTGGTGTATTGATTGGTGAATATGTGGACTCGTGTGCGCCACCTCAAAAGAGTTACTTGTAGTCGTAGTTCAGAATAGCCACTGAGTCAAAGCTGGCTTGCTGCTGTCAAACTCCACTTTCCCCTTTGTTGATACTGATGCATATGTAGTTAGTTCTGATGTAAGTCTTGCTGAGTACCTTTGTACTCATGTTTGCTTAATTTATGTTTTTGCAGAGAGACTCCAGTCTCACTAGTGGTTCCGCGTGGACTTCGACGTTTAGCTTGTTACCTCAGCTACGATCTTGTACCCTTGGGAGGGTCTTGTAGATAGTCAGGCTTCTCAGCCTTTTTCATTTGTAGCTGTCTGTACTCAGACATGTTATGCTTCCGTTGCCTGTATGCTCTGTATGTTGGGTCATGTGACCTCTGTTTGTAACAAATGCTATGATGGCTCTTCTGGGCCTTTATCTATATGAGTTGTTGAGTTATGTTGTGATGCCATGTTGTACAGCACATACTTGCATGTTATGCGTACGTGTAATGTATATTGCTATGTGTGGGATCCGACACCTAGTTGTTTACCTTTGGTAGCCTATCTTACAGGGAAATGTCTCTTAGTGTTTCCACTGAGCCTTGGTAGCTTGCTACTGCTCCGGAACACTTAGGCTGGCCGGCATGTGTCCTTCTTCGTTCATGTGTCTGTCCCTTAGGGGAAATGTCACGCGTTGTTCCTTTAAGTCCTTGTAGCTTGCTACGACTTGGGTTCATACGTTGATGACCGACACGTTCGTTGTTGGGTCATGTATGCCTGTCTCTGTAATTTAGTGCCACTTTTGGTTTATAACTAGTCATGTCGGCCCGGGTTCTCTGTCATATGGATGCTAGCGACACTATCATATACGGGTGCCAAAATGCGCAAACGGTCTCGGGCCAGGTAAGGTGGCACCCGTGGGGATACTGTGCGTGAGGCCGCAAAGTGATATGATGTGTTACAGGCTAGACCTGTGTGACTTAGGATCGGTGTCCTGACAGGAAAAGTAACATCTTTCCTTTTCGGAATAGACATCCCGCCCAGCTCAGTATTTGGACCATCATGAAATTCAGTGCGGCGGTTTAAGTGAAAGAAATCCCGGAATAAATCAACCGACGACTCCTCTTGCAGATAAACTTCACAAAAGACTTGGAAGTTGTAAATGTTTGACACAGAGTTGGGACCAATATCTTGCGGATGAAGTTGGAAATCGGCTAACACATCGTGGAAGAATTTTGACCCGGGAGGGCTAAATCCCCGGGCTAAGTGATCAAAGAAGACGACAACCTCTCCCTCTTTGGGCTCTAGAGGACATTCTGATCCGGGAACCCTCCAGTGAAGGACATTTTTTGGGCCTAAACCACCAATTTTGGCCATTTTCTCGAAATCTTCCTCGGTAATCCGGGATTGGACCCAGTTGCAGGAGACAAACTGCTTGGCTTGAGTGGCCATTTTTCCGGAAGGAAAAGTCTGAAAATACAATGAAGAGCCGGTTTACAATCTAAGCAAATTTAAGCCGGCATGCTTTATAAAGGTACTGGTCTAAACGACGGTTTAGGCAGGGGCCTAATGGTATCTACCAGATTAAGATAAGACATCTGGAGCGGCTAAAATAAACAAATGGCGTTTACTAGTTTATAGTGTCTAAGAAAGTTAAACCACCGACAAGGATATACAAGCTATAGATCTGAAGTTGTGAAGAAACAGTTTTCGCATGGACAGTGATAAAAATACGGATCTATAGCATGTTGAAAATCCAGAGATATTCAGGTTATATTCAGCAGACGTGATGATGGTCCTAGTAGATGCAATCTAACTAGTCACATTGGGAAAGATAAAGGCACGGTGAAGGTGCGGAGTTACTCCTACAGCTATCAAATAGGAGATTTAGATCTACGATGAAACTACTGAGCTATGGCGAAGAACTGAGAAGAACAATGCCTACCCACGAGCTCGTACGAAGGAACCCTAAAAACAAGATCTATGAGCGGGATAAGGAGAGGACGTACCCGAGGCGTCGGGTGCGAAGAAGCGCCGGCGAGTTTCTGAACCGATCAGGTTGATGCAGCGGCCAAGACCCGACGGAGATGCGAAGCTTTACGACGGCGGCGGAGCTCGAGTACGAACAGACGGAGGGAGAAGAAGAAGAGGCAAGGGGGAAAAAGAGATGCCCCTCCGCCCTATTTATAAGCCGAAGGATAAAACGGCATGCGCGGGAATCGAGGAGCTGAAAAAGTGGATATGAGACGATACTGTCGCCTCGATCTTCAGAGCTTTAATGAATAAAAAATAAAAAATAGGTACAAGTGTTAAGTGAGCAGATGACGTCACGACGGATTAAATGCGATCTGAGAAGATGATGTCACGCCGGTTTATGAAGTATTTGAAGCTGCGGAAGAGGAAATCTTTATAAGACGTTGAAGATTGACATGAACAGGTCCAAATCAATCTGGGGCCTAATGTCAGGCATATTATTACTAGGTGTAAACCGCCCAGGAGGGGCCAGTTTATACCTATGAAAATTATTTCTACTGAAGCCCAGCCGAAGATGGAGCAAGACGCTTTAGTCCAAGAAGCTTAAGGTCCAAGAGGCATTAGGGCCCATGATTTGTAAACCGCCATATGATGTGTAACTTGTGATGTAAGATAGGAAGGATAGAGACCGAGCCGGACACGTGTATGAGCAGGCCTCAGGATTCTCTAAACCGGACCGGGCGTCACCTCGTATATAAAGGGACGACCCGGCGACGGTTCAAGACAGAGAACAACAGCTCGAGACACAGGCAAAGCGGATTCACTCCCTGGTCATCGAAACCCTAGCAATATTACACCAAACTAGACGTAGGCTTTTACCTTCATCGAAGGGGCTGAACTAGTATAAATCCCTGTGTCCTTGTCTGCTTTAACCCCTTTAAGCTAACCCATAGCGATGGCCTCACGACTAAGTCCTTTTGCTAGGACATCTGCTGTGACAAAACCACGACAGGGTGGTTCGAGACCGTCAAGGGAAGTAGTGGTACACGGATCGTAGAGGAAGTAGTTGTTCACGGGGTCGGGATCGAAGTAGTCGTTCTCGCGACGGTGGTAGTGGCACACGTTTCATAGCCGTTCAATTTTTCGTAGATGTTCGGGGTCACGACGAGGAACTTGACGTCCACGGAGTCGACGGTAGTGGAACTTGGCGTTTTTTCAACCCGGGTCTTCGGCGACGGTAGTTTTACACGAGGCGTCGGGGTCGTCGTTGACGTTGGGGTACATGTTTTCATAGAGGAATTTGACGGATCCGAGGGCTCCGGGCATTATGGTACTCGACGTCTTCGGACTTGCCGGTCTTGGTTCTTGCGACGGAAGTGGTACTTGGCGTCGCATCATGTTGAGGTACTTGGCTCGGTCGCTGAACTTGACGAAATCCAACCGCAGGTAGCCGTACATTTTGAAGAGGAACTGGGCGCTACTCCCTCCTCGGTAGTCGTCCGGCTTGGCATGCATCGAGCAACGGTGCGCACAGAACTTGGCATCCTTGTCTTCTCGCCGAAGAGCAAGGCAGCATCAGCTCACAGGGCGCCATGGCTTGGCGGAGCAGAGGAGGTGAGGAGGAAGATACCGGGGCAAGGACGGCGCTGGGGCGTATCTCAACTGGATCCCTCCTAACCCGGGTCAGAGATAGCCGGAGCGACGACGAGGAGAGGCAGGCGGGGTCGCTGCGGCGAGGAGGAAGGTGGCAACGGCGCGAGGGAGATGGTGACGCGATGGAGAAGTGGGGTCGGCGGCTTACGGGCCAGAGGCCAACAACAACGGCGCTCGACGGGGCTTGGGACGGCCATGGCGTCATGGCTGCAGTTGCACGCCGGCGGGGAGGTACCGAGCTTGAGGTTGGGGCGGCCTATGGAGTGGGCTCGCGTGGCGCTCCGGCGAGGTGCCGTGGGGGAGGAGCCCGAACGGCGACGCAGAGTGAGGTCGGCGGGCGCGCTTCGGGAAAGAGAGGCGACGCCGGTTGAGGGAGGTGGTGGCGCGGCTCGACGAGGAGGAAGGAGGCAGGGGAGCGAGGAGGAGGTGCGGGGGCGCCGGGTCGAGGCCGAGGGGATCGGGCGCTGCCTGCGGGATCGGGTGCGAGGGAAGCTGGGCCGCGAGCGGCGGCGCTCAATGGAAACGAGAGATCGAGTGAGAGGGAGAGACTATGAGGGGATTGGGCTTGTGTTTGGATTAGGTGGGCTGGGCTGCAGAGGCCTAGGAGGTTAGATGGGCTGGTTGCAGCTAGGATCTCTCTCAGACCCTCTCTCTTCTCTCCTTCAATTATATTTCCCAATTACAGAAAATAGCGAAGAAGAAAAAGGAGGAGCGAAGGGTTAGGGGAAGATTTTGAGCAAGCGGTAATTTTCCCGGACTCATAAAAAGGAGCTCGATCCAGGAAAAATAGAAGTGACGTGATAGAAAGTTTGAATTCAAACTCATTTGAATTAAATTCAAATAGTTTGAACTAGGACTTGGTTTTTGAAGTGTACAAACATGTTGAGGTTTTTGGAGGAACCTCGATAAACGAGAAAAGAATCTCGAGGAAGGTTACCGAGTAAAAAATTGAAGTAGAAAAGAATATGGGGCAAATTTGCAAGTGTGTTTCGGTGATTCCAAACTAATGGAATACTTTTATTATAGCTCCCTAAAAATATTGGAAGTATATGTTCTAAAGAGAAATCACCACTGTGAATATCCCTCGATTTAAACGGACCGAAGATCTATACGATTTATTTAGTTGAGTTACAAAAATTAATGACATGATGGCATGATGACATGATGCAATGCAAAATAAAATAGAGCAACCGCAAATGAAACACATGGTAAAACACAGAACATATGGAAGTCTTCTCGAGCATCTGTCTTGGGGCGTCACATTCGGGCCGCAAGGATGCGTAATACCCTAGTCCTACTTTGATGTGTATTTGAGTGTTCTTTAGCTTCTTGAACTAGCTACGGTGCGTGTCTAGTTCAAAAGATCCGAATCCTTCTCCAGTATGCCTCGGGCTTCCTTTTATAGTCAAAAGGGGCTGCCACTGTGGCACACAGGAGGTGGAAAGGTATACAGTGTACAAGCTTATCTCATGCCATTACGGGACAAGATGCATTAAATGCACTACTTAGGTGTCCACTTGCTTTCTTGGGGACGGGAATGAGGCCCGTCTCGTCCGCTGCCGCTCCGTCTGGTTGCGACGCGCGTTCAGGCTAGCGGGGCAGGCAGCTGAGACGACGTGGTGGTAGGGTCTTCACGAAGATCTGCATGCCACCATGCAGGTGCTTGACTAGCTGGATCAGGAACCACGTACTGCCACGTGGGTACTTGCCTGAGCTAGTGGGTCGGCCGCCGAGCTAAGGCGACGATGGGGTGGCAAGGGCTTGTCGCGGTCTTGCGTCTGTTCCCGACAAGGGTCTTGCCGGGGCCTCTATGAGCATCCTCAGCAAGAGGCTTGCCGGGGCTTCGGGGGTGTCTTCGGCAAGGAGCCTTGTCGGGGCCTTGTGGGCATCCTCGGCAAGGAGTATTGCGGTCGTCTTGTCTTCTGGTTCTCATCTAGGATCCGTAGACCCTTGTCTTTACAAAGATCTTCATGCCATCACGTAGGCGCTACCCGAGCCTTGGTTCCAACATTGTTGATGGTGTCGGAGCTCCTAGGCTCAAGGGTGGCTGCAATGGAGGCGTTGGGTGAGTTGCCCCGGCAAGGGTTCTTGCCGGGGTCATGCAGGCCGCCCCCAGCAAGGGTCTTGTCGGGGGAAGCCTATCTTATTTCTTGGCCTTCCTACACCACTTTCTTGGCGCTGCTCTGGTAGTCTTGTGCTTTGGTTTCCCTCCTCTGCCTTGTTAAGTGTGACCGCAGGTGTGGCTCTGACTGCCCGTGCACAAGTAAGGGGTAAAAAGGAGCGCCCCTACTTTTGTACACCGACAGGAGCCCCCAGGCCTGGGCCATACATAAGCGCGACGCGTTGTTGGGCTAGGCCCAGAACGGTGCGCAGGTAGTGGGGCCGGATTCTTTTTACTGTAGTAACTCCTCTGGTGGTTGCGCTTCCCCATGATCTGCGCACGATGTGGGGGTCGTGCGTGGGGTGACCGCAGCATGCTTGCGTCATCCCATGGTTCCAAATAGTAAAGAGGCGGTTCGCATTCTCCTCTTAAAAAATAGAGGAAGTTGCGGGGGCACAACTCTTTTACTAAGTGGACTCGGGTCGCCCCATGATCATGGGGCAAGAAACGGTCGTACCACGCGCCATCTGAATCCCGATCCGCCCGCCACGTGCCCCTCATGCATCAGGGAGGGCAGGCGGTGGACGTAGAAGGCGCGGGCTTTAACTCCGGGGCGGGGGGCCGGGCGCTGCCGATTGGAGTGGCGGATTGGTCTTGTTTCCTTGCATCTCCGGCGTTTGGACTGGTCGATCCGGGCGGTCGCCCTTCTATAAAGAAGGGGGAGAGGGACAGTGCTCCCCCACTCCACTCATCCTCTTCTAGTCCGATCCCTTCCTTCCCAAGTCATGCCGAGAGGGCGTGGTCGTGGCCGTGCCCCTGCGGAGGCGACTAGGTCATCCTCTCGTCAGAGGGCGGCAACGGTCAAAGAAGAGCCGGACGCCCAAGATGAGGGCCATGCTAGAGGTAGAGGCATCGGCCGGGGTCGTGGTCGGTGAGGCGGTCGAGGCAAAGGCGGGCGAGGACGGGGGACACCCGCGTCGTCATCATCTCCGTCTCCATCTCCTCCGCCATCTCCTTCTGCCTCACCACGCGGCCATGTCGGGGACACGGTGTTGGAGTTCATTTTGCAACTGCGCGAGCCATCGCGCAGTCGCCTCCGTCTTCCTGAAGCGTTCGGGAGGGTGTTGGAGGTCGACTAGCCATCGAGGTTGAGGCTTCACATGGAGGGGTGTTGCAATGGCGCCATGTGGGTGAACACGAAGTTCCCCGCCCCTCATGTAATGCTTCTCCGCCGGGGGTGGAAGACCTTCGCGCGTGCCCACTGCTTGATGAAGGGGCACGTCCTCTACTTCAAGTTAGCGGAGAGCGATTTGCTCTCCGTCAAGGTCTTCAAGCGCTCGGGACACATGCTAGGGTGTTGTGCGGAGAGCTTGACCGATGACGAAAGCTCCTCCCCGAGCGACAGTGATGGGGAGGACAACGATAGCAACGACGAGGGCAGTAGGCGGGAGGATGACGGGTCCGACTAGGCGTCAGACACACCGTCCCTAGGCGACGCCGGAAGCACCATTATCTGCATCGCCAGCCCCTCGAACTTCTCGGGGTTGCCTCCTTGGGCGGCTGGTGTTGGGAGGCCGGATAAGACGAAGAAGGTGGGTGGCGGCCGCCAAGTCGGAGTACGCGAGCATCAAATGCCTTTCTCGCGTGTTGCCGGCCCGCTGCCTCATCTTTCGGCTCTTCTTCCGGTGCCATCATCACCAGCTTTCTTCGGGACGGCCACCGGGATGTTCTCTTTGTGCTTTCTGCTGCTCACGCTTCGCCTAGGCGCTCCCCTTGCCCTTTTTCCATCTTGACCCATTTCCTGAGGAGAGGGACAAGAAATGGATTACGGGCACCTTATCTCTTTTCAGTTTTTGAGCCTACGGGCCTTTGTAAGATTTAAATCTTGTAATCCCCTTGCTCATGTATGCATTCCGTATGAGTTGCACTTCTTTACAACGTTTTAATGGAGAGAAGGGTGTTTGCCGGATTTCTTTTGTGCGTGGGCAGGGGCCACACCAAGGAACGAATCCTTGTTATCTTAAGATAAACATCGTACCCCGGCAACAGGCCTTACCGTCTTCCTACTTTATAGCTCGACCACATTCACGCCCTTGGCGAAAGTAGGAGCGGAGTAGGATTAGGCCCTTTGTCTGCTCCTTTCCCATCACACTACTACCGAGTTTCGGTCCAAAATAAGGTTTGTTGGATGCAGGGAAAAAGGGAGCATGATGGTATAAGAGCGAGCGAAGTCTCGCACGTTCAAGTTTCATACGGAAGTAAGGAGTGGGGGACGAAAGACTTATCTGATCTTGTAGCCCCCGGCAACCTTGTCTTGCCATGGTCGGACCCTTGGATCTGCAGCCCCCGGCAACTTTAGTTCGCCGGGGTCTGAGCATCGGCCTATCTTCTTTCTCCCAAATAGCTCAACAGAAATGTCCATGCATCCTGTGAACAAAAGAGGATGGAAAGGAACAGAGAAATGCACACTCGATCTCTATGCTAGGGGTTAGTCGTCGCCAAGTACTATCAACCCTAACAGAGAAAGAGACTCAACCTAGCATGCATGCTAAAACTTAGGGCGCCAGCGCTTCACTTATTTATGCTCAGGGCCAGTGCCTGGCTTTGTACAAAGGGTTACATGCCTTGCCGGCAAGGCTTGTACAAAAGGGTGGTTTGCCGGGGAGCCCGGCAACCGCACCTTATGGGTAAAACATGCGAAGATGTTCGATGTTCCAGGAGTTGCTCACTGGAATACCATCTTCGGTCTCCAGGCGGACTGCGCCAGGCCTGGTGACTCGTATTACTCGATAAGGGCCTTCCCACTTTGGCGTCAACTTGTTGGAATTCTTGGCCGATTGAACGCGCCGAAGAACAAGGTCGCCTTCCTCAAAGCTTCGGGCATGAACTATCAGGCCCAAGATGTGATTCTATCCCGATCACGTGACACTTATGTGATTGGGGCACAACCGCATTTCGGGTGCTTAGCAAGATGGATATCATTACATCGTACCATTACATACATACATGGGGGATACAACAATACATACAAGTCACATGAATACAACAACATCAATACAAGGCATCCAACTACGGATGCAAACATGAAAAGAACAACGACATCCATCTGCTATCCCAGGCTGCCGACCCGGAACCTAACCCAAGACTGAAGAAGAAGAAGAAGAAGAACTCCAACAAAAGAACATCACTCTCACGTCAAGACATCGAAAACCTGCACCTGCAACTATTGTTGTAGTATCTGTGAGCCACGAGGACTCAGCAATCCCATAACCATGGGTAACAAGACTATCAAATCTTAATAGGTAGGAAGAGGTAAAGTGGTGAGGTTGCAGCAGCGGCTAAGCAAAAATATGGTTGCTAACTTATGAGTACAAGAATAAGAAGAGCATCTACGCAAACGGTCGCAAACTAGTAATGATCGCTAAAGATCCTGAACTACCTACGAGTCAAACATAACCTCACCGTGTTCTCTTCTCAAAGTGAAAAGAGACAGTCACGATTACTCACACAGTTGTGTGTTTTATCTCAGATCCTCTGTCAAGTTTTCTACAACCGGACATTAACAAATTCCAATCTGCCACATAACTGCGGGCACGGCTTTCGAAAGATCATAACCCTGCAAGGGTGTCCCAACTTAGCCCATCACAAGCTCTCACGATCAGCTGAAGTGATAAATATAATATCATCACCCCTTATCTTAGGGAAATCCGATCAGGCTCGGCATCCCGGTGCACAAGACATTTCGACAATGGTAAAACAAGTCCAGCAAGACCTCCCGGTGTGTCGACACCCTGATAGTAGCCGCGCGTATCTCGTCTCAGGCCACGACCGGATGGGCGATGCTACAGGTAAAACCAGCCCTCGGGTTCCCCCAAGGTGGCCCTGCAGGACCCCCGTTTGGGACCAACACCATCAACACTGGCCCCCCTGCTATGTAGAAGAATCCTCGGGTAGCGCTAACTCCCTATGCAATTTAATTATTTAATTAAGTTGTTATTATGTGCAAATTAAAACCAATGTTGGGCCTTGCTGGAGAAGTTTTATTCAAAGACGAAGTGTCAAGGGGTCCCCATATACCCAACCGTGTAAGGAACACAAAATCAAGGAACATAATGCCGGTTTATCGGCACCTAAGGTGGCATGAGTGGAACAAAACACCGAGCAAAAGGGCAAGCCTTCCACCCATGCCCAGTATATAGGTGTGTTAATAATAATTATAGATATTGTGATATTCCAACAACAAGTTCAACAAGGAACGATCTTCATCTTCATCTGCAACTAACAACGCTATAAGAGGGGCTGAGCAAGCGGGTAACATAGCCAAACAATGCTTTTGCTAGGAAGGTTTCAAAGGTTAGAGGTTTCATGGAAACAAGGAGAGGGGCTGACGATAAGATGGGTAGCGCGACATATAACGATAGCATCGAGACAACTAAGCAAAGGCAATGCTAGTAAAGGTATCCAAGGGTATGGTCATCTTGCCTGAGATCCTGCAAGGAAGAAGAACGGATCCATGAAGAAGACGAAGAAGAAGCCATGAAGAAGAACCACGGGTAGACGAACGAATCCTCACGATCACAACGAAACTAGCTCTAACGAGAAGAAGCAAGCAACACGGTAAACACACCACACGAGACATGACAATATGCTCAACCAAGTAGGATGCAAGACAGTTCTATATAGGATGCACCACAAGTCTATACAGGAAGCAAAACATGGCAAGGTAGGAAGCACAGAAAAACAACACAAGTTTATATATGATGCAATACATGAAAAAGTATGATGCATGACAAGTCTATATATGACGCATTACATGGTAAGGCAGGAAGCACACCAAAACAACACAAGTCAACAAGTTTAAATGAGGCCGGAAACTACATATAACAAAACTGGTAAGTCCTCATATGCATAGTTTGAAATTAGTCCAGATCTGAACAAACCTTATGTTCAAGTTGTTAAACAGCAAGGTAACATGCTCCATCATGATCTACACGAAATTCTAGTCAAGTTTCATATAAAGTTTGTTTAATTCGGAGCTACGGCCTAGAAGATATGAGCAAAACAAGTCAAACATGGCAACGGTGCAAGAAGCACCCAAACATCAAGTAAACTCACTCCAAATATGAAAACAACATGATATTATGATTCTACATGCAAAATCACACAAGTTTCATATAAGACATGCTCAAAACGGAGCAACGGGCTAAAAGATACACATGAAACAAGAAACAATGCAAAGCTGAAACTAACAGCCACATAGCAACTTTGGAGCAAGAAATATATACTCTACAGCACTCAAACATGGGGATAAGAAGCATGGACATGAAGTAGACATATCCTACAGCAAACAACTCCATTGGAGCATCTCCATAGGAGGCATGGATCAATAGCAACAAGCTACAACATTTTGATCATGACATTAAAAACCTGGCAAAAATATTTTATAGCAACTTGGGAGCAAGAATTAAATAGGCTACAACAACCCATATGAGCAAGTGACGGCATGAAGTGATAGTCAACAACATATACAACAAGGAGTGATCAATGGCCACCCCAAAACTAACATGGATTTGCCTAGGGCATCAAGCAAACATAGCATCAGGATATGACAGATTCCAGACTTAGTGAAATTTCACTAAGTGTTAAAACAGTAACATTATCATGGCATGTTTGCAAGCAAGTTTAAGTCAACACAAGGAATATCATGGAAAGAGGTTTGCACCACATCAAATACCACATCATGGAGATTCTAAAACATCTAGGCATGTGACATGGGGGCAAACACATCAATAACAAAGAGCAATTGAAATCAGCATCTCATAACAAGTTTCAGAACATAACAGCCAAATGCACTTTTGCAACAGAGATTAATATGGCAATATGAACTCTAACATGCATGCTATAGCAACCAACATGTATAGCATCTCATGATGAACATTTTGACATATCATTTGCACCATTTGGATAAACATGCACCAAGTTATCATATCACAAACCTGGCAACAAAATAACAAGTAGCAGCAGTTTATAACAAGTAGCACTCTTGCAACAGAGATTAGAGCATCTAGATGAACTCAAAAGAGCATGGCACATTGGAACAAAGTGTAGATCATATCACCACGATCATTTTGACATATCATTCACACAATTTGGATCACCACACAAAAAGTTATTAGCAGTCAAAGATGCAACATTATTAAGCAAATCTAATGACTTAGCAGAAAAACGACACTAGGGAAAAAACACACAACAGGCGCAGTTTATTAAATGACGCACGGGGCGGGTTATAGGGGTTTCTCACAATGGGCTTCGGCCCAACTGGAGAAGGAGGAGGCAGGCCGGTGCTGGAGTTGGGCCGGCTGGGCCGGCCTTGACGCGGCCCACGAGGCCGAGGCGGGGCGGAGGCAGGCCGAGGGGCACCGGTCGGACTGGGCCGCAGCTGGTCCTTCGCAGCGCTGGAGTGGCCCAGGCGCGTGAGGGGAGGAGGGCACGTCGCACTCCGTTCGACAGAATACATTGCAGCGGCGGCGGCGGTTGGCGAAGGGATTCCGGCGAGGCAGGGTGACCTCCGGCGAAGGGAAACGGCGAGGGGGGGACCTGATCTGGCCGGAACAGGGTCCGGCGACTCCGTTCCCGGCGTCGGGGAGGTCCGGCGGCGAGGTGAAGCTCCGGCGAAGGAGCTCCTGCCGGCGGCGGGGTCGAAGGCGCGGGTCGGCGGTTGGCGAAGGGAGCTCGAGGAGGCCTGGGCGCAAGGACAGCGGGGCAGGCGAACGGGACGGAGGCAGCGGATCCTCCCAATCCCGAGCGAAACGGTGGCACGGTCCGGGCCTGCGCGGGCCTGAGATGGGCTCCGCGGGCCCACGCGGTGGGAGAAGGAAGGTGGCATCAGGTTCTGTCGTTGCTATTGCTTCCGTATTGACTTCTCTCTGGGCTACTAGTGCAACACTGACCACTTGATTCATTGCCGCTAGATATAGCAGCAACGGCTCTTGAGGTTTGGGCGCGACCAGTATTGGCGTAGAGGAGAGGTATTTCTTCAAATCTCGTAGTGCTGCTTCGGCTTCTGGGGTCCACTCCATTGGGCCTGCCTTTTTGAAGATTTTGAAAAAGAAAAGGGCGCGCTTGGCAGATTTGGAGATGAATTTGCTCATGGCGGCAATGCAGCCAGCAAGCCGACGCACATCCTTGATCCGTCTGGGTGCTTCAATTTGCTCGATAGCCTTGATCTTGTCTGGATTCGCCTTGATCCCATGTTGTGACACGAAGAAAACGAGAAGCTTGCCGGAAGGAACGCCAAATACACACTTCTCAGGGTTCAGCTTGAGGTTGATCTTACGCAAATTCACAAACGTCTCTTCTAAATCTTGTATGAGCGTTGCCTTGTCCTTGGTTTTGGCCACTGTGTCATCCATATAGGCTTCCATATTTCTATGTAGCTGAGGCTCAAAACCAATTTGGACTGCTCTTGCGAATGTTGAGCCAGCACTCTTCAACCCGAAAGGCATTCGTATGAAACAATACGTACCACACGGGGTGATGAATGCTATCTTCTCTTCATCTTCTCTCGTCATGAAGATTTGATGGTATCCTGAGTAAGCGTCATGGAATGATAACAGGTCACACCCGGTCGTGGAGTCTACAATCTGGTCAATGCGTGGCAACAGGAAAGGGTCCTTTGGACATGCCTTATTGATGTCTGTGTAATCAATACACAGTCTCCACTTCCCATTTGCCTTGCGCACCACCACCGGATTGGCCAGCCACGTTGGATGGAGTACTCCTTTCACCAAGCATGCCGCCTCCAACTTCCTAGTTTCATCTGTGATGAACTCTTGCCGTTCCAAAGCTTGCTTCCTGACCTTCTGCTTGATGGGCCTCGCGTGAGGGCAGACAGCAAGATGGTGCTCAATCACTTCCCTGGGAACGCTGGGGATGTCGGATACTTGCCACGCAAACACGTCGACATTTTCCTGCAGGAAGGTGACGAGCGCGCCTTCCTATTTGCTATTGAGGGTGGAGCTTATGGTGAAAGCCCCTCCCGTGCCATCCTCCTTGACGGACACCTTCTTAGTTTCTGGTGGTGTAGCTCTAGATTTCTTGCTCTTGCCGATGGAGCTCTCTGGCACGTCCTCGACGGGAGCGCTGCACTCCGAAGAGGTGCGCTTGCCGGAGTGGGTGCGAGAGGTCTTACCGGTCTTCTTCCCTCCCGGGGCTTCAGCGGCAGGAGCAAGTGCCTTGGCAGCAGTCGCTGCAACTGCCTCCCGGTAAAGTTGATCAGCGCAGTTCAGTGCATCCTTCTTGTCGGAGGGGACGATGATGATGGACATCGGCCCAGGCATCTTCAGTGTGATGTAGGCGTAATGTGATGCTGCCATGAACTTGGCCAACGCTGGGCGGCCGAGGATCCCGTTGTAAGGCAAGGGATCTCGGCAACATCAAAAACAACCCTCTCTGTTCTATAATTCAGCTCGCCTCCGAATGTCATGGGCACCGTGACTTTACCCTTTGGCTGACTCCTTCCCGAGTTGACCCCTTGAAACGTGCCCGTCTCTTCGAGGTCTCCATCAGGACTCTGCGGCCTTTTGATCACAACGGGTGAGATCAAGTTCAGACCGGCCCCGCCATCAACCAGCATTTTCGTCACCTTGAGGTTGCGTATTGTTGGTGAAACCAACAATGGCAAACGCCCGACCGCAGTTGTGCGATCAGGGTGATCCTCAGTGTAAAAAATGATAGCTGTGCTAGACCCCTTCAGCGGCCTCTGGGCATTGAATAATGGTTGCGCTGCTATGATCTCACGCGCCCACTGCTTGAGCTGGCGGTGAGAGGTGTGCAAGGAGGCACCACCGTCGATGCACATGGCCTCCGTAGCTTTATGGAACTCTTGCTCGCCGGACACGTCGTCCTCATCACGATCATCATCTTCTCGCTTCTTGTCGCGGCCTCGGGCGGGCCTTTCTTGTTGGTTATCTTTGCCGCGGCGGCCAGGCTGGCCGCTACGTTTCTTGCCGGATCCCTCAGCACCATCCCGGCCCCTCTCCTTGTTCCGCCTTTCATATTCGGCTTTCTGCCTCTCTGCGAGCTACTCGACTTGCCGGCAGTTCTGGAGGTCATGGCCCTTGGTGCGGTGGATCTTGTAGTATTGCTTGTTGGAGCTTCCTAACTTGTCGGTAGCCACCAAGGCCCGACAGGCGACACACCCGGCAACTTTCTTGCCGGGGTCGTCTGCCTTGGTTTTCTTGGCAGCGCTGGCGTCATCGGATCCCTCGATGACAAGCACGACCTTGCCCTTGCGTTTCCTGTTGCGGCGTCGGCCCTTGTTCGCCGGGGCAACGACGTCTTCGTCTGAGGAATCGGTTTCCACAACGACGTCTTTGCCGGGGTACTTCCTTCCCTCTTCGGCCCGAGCGCATCTGTCGGCCAGAACATAGAGTTCGGCCACATCTTTGACCTTATTCATCGCCAGCTCTTCGCGCATCTTGCGGTTACGCACATTCTGATGGAATGCGCTGATGACGGCGGCGGGATGAACATCTGGGATGTTGTACTGCACTTGGCTGAACCTCTATATGTACTTGCGCATGTTTTCACCTTCTTTCTGGGGGATGACATGCAAATCGCTTGCCTGGCCATGAGCCTGGTGGCCTCCCGTAAAGGCGCCAACAAACTCATGGCACAGATTCGACCAGGAAGAAATATAATTTACTGGCAAGTGCATTAACCATGACATGACGTTGGGTTTAAGCGCCAACGGGAAGTAATTGGAAAGCACCTTGTCATCACGTGCTCCGACGGCCTACATCGTGATGGTGTAGATGCTGAGGAACTCTGACGGGTGAGTCTTGCCATTGTACTTCTCGCCGACGCCAGGCTTGAATGTGCGGTGAGTGGGCCACTGGAACTGCCGTAGCTCACAGGTAAAGGCTGGACAACGTACCTCGTAAGGTAAGCCTCCAGAGCCTCCCGGTGCCGGGTGGTCCGTAGTGGGCCCTGCCCACCTATTTGACTGATGGCGTGCTTCGCGTCGGCGCTCAATGGTAGTTAGAGCGTCTTCATGGGCATGCTCCCGAAGAACTTGGCGCTGATCGCGGTGGGTCCGTGGGTCGGACGACGCTATGGAAATGTTATCACAAGCGTCGTCCCGACGGACCGGTGCCTGTGGTAACTGGCGAGGAGGAGGATAATGCACCATGGCTGCGGCGCCTCCGATCCTTCCACCACTGGCGTGCAGTGGCTCTACAGAGTGTCGACCTGAGGGCCCCGCTGGCTGTGGCTCGTATTTGTTGGCGATGGTGACGAGGCTCCGGATGGTGGCTCTCCACTCGTCGAGCTTTTCCGCAGCAGGGGGGAAGTCGAGGAGCAATTGCGGGCGCTAAAGCCTCCACCAACGTGGGCGGCGGTGAAAGCTGCGTGGACTGTGATGCGCTCCGACTTGTAACCACGTTGGAAGGAGCTCTATCACGTCCCTGCGATCGTACGCCATTTTCACCAGCACCTCGGCAAGCATGTTGGTCTTCTATGTCCCGCGAATGATGCGGAGGGCTCTTTCCGCGGCGGCGCCCGGGGTCACTAGCGTGGCGATGCTGCTCATGGCGCACGACCTGGGAGGAGCGCACTGTGGGCGCCAGCATGGGCGTCTTGGAAGTCGCCGCGCCGCCCGCACGTGGCTTGACGCCGCTCTTGGAGGGCCCCGAGCCGCTTGCGGGGGGCCCGGCTCCGCCATTCGACTTGGCGGCGTGCGACTCTTGGTCTTGTTGACGAATGACGCCGCTTGCCAAGCTTCAGCTGCTAGAGCGACGTGGGTGTTCGCGGGCCGCGCCTCATCTTTCATCCGCGACCACCCTGTCGCCCGCCCGCATTGGCACGGGCCATTCGGCTCCAGATGAATCGATTGCCGTGATCGTCTTCTTCTTGGGAGCCATGGCGATGAAGAACTGCTAAACTAACCGCTAGACCGGATTTTCACAACTGCGCCCCCTACCTGGCGCGCTAAAGATGTCGGGGAATTGACACCTATGGGATCACAGGAATCCCTTCTACGGTTGACGGGTGCGGGGTTGTGCAAAGAGCGGGTCTAGGAGTCAGCACACGGATCGTTTACCCAGGTTCAGGCCGCAAGGATGCATAATACCCTAGTCATGCTTTGATGTGTATTTGAGTGTTCTTGAGCTTCTTGAACTAGCTATGGTGCATGTCTAGTTCAAAAGATCTGAATCCTTCTCCAGTATGCCTCGGGCCTCCTTTTATAGTCAAAAGGGGTTACCACAGTGGCACACATGAGGTGGAAAGGTATACAGTGTACAAGCTTATCGTATGCCATTACGGGACAAGATGCATTAAATGCGCTACTTACGTGTCCACTTGCTTTATCGGGGACGGGAACGAGGCCTATCCCGTCCGCTGCCGCTCCGTCTGATTGCAACGCGCATCCAAGCTAGCGGGGCACGCATCTGAGATGGCGTGCTGGTAGGGTCTTCACGAAGATCTGAATGCCACCATGCAGGTGCTTGACTAGCTGGATCAGGAACCACGTACTGCCACGTGGGGACTTGCCTGAGCTAGTGGGTCAGCCGCCGAGCTGAGGTGACGATGGGGCGGCAAGGGCTTGCCGCGGTCTTGAGTCTGTTCGCGACAAGGGTCTTGCCGGGGCCTCTGTGAGCGTCCTCGGAAGAGGATTGCCGGGGCTTCGGGGGTATCTTCGGCAAGGAGCCTTGTCGAGGCCTCGTGGGCATCCTCGGCAAGGAGCCTCGTGGTCGTCTTGTCTTCTGGTTCTCATCTAGGATCCGTAGACCCTTGTCTTTAAAAAGATCTCATTGCCATCACGTAGGTGCTTCCCGAGCCTTGGTTCCAACATTGTTGACGGTGTCTGAGCTCCTAGGCTCAAGGGTGGCTGCAACAGAGGCGTTAGGTGAGTTGCCCCTGCAAGGGTTCTTGCCGAGGTCGTGCAGGCCGACCCCGGCAAGGGTCTTGTTGGGGGAAGCCTATCTTATTGCTTGGCCTTCCTGCACCACTGTCTTGGCGCTGCTCTGGTAGTCTTGTGCTTTGGGTTCCCTCCGCTGCCTTGTTAAGTGTGGCCGCAAGCATGGCTCTAACTGCCCGTGCACAAGCAAGGGGTACAAAGGAGTGCCCCTACTTTTGTACATCGACATTCGTTGACGATATAGTGTTATATGAGTTATATGATTTGGTGACCGAATGTTGTTCGGAGTCCCAGATGATACCACGGACATGACGAGGAGTCTCGGAATTGCTGAGAGGTAAAGATTGATGTATACGAGGATGGTATTCGGACACCGGAATAGTTTCAGAGTGCATCAGGTACTCATCGGGTCACCGAAAGTGGTCCTGGGCACCCCCGGCAAGTGTATGGGCCTTATGGGCCAAAGGAGGGGACATACCAGCCGGGGCTGGTGCACCCCATCCCTTGGTTTGCCGGCCCCTCCTGCCTTTCCCTCCTCAGGGGAGAAAGGAAAGGGGGGTGCCAACTCCTCCTTCCTTCCTCCCAAACTCTAAATAAGGAAGGGGCACAGGGCAAGGCATCAACCCTAGGGCTGCTGCTAGGTCTCTTGGGGCGCCCTAGGGATTGCCTCCTCTCCCCCACCTATATATATGTGGGAGGGGCGCCTAGGACACACAGAACATTGTCTTAGCCGTGTGCGGCGCCCCCGTCCACCGTTTACAACCTCGGTCATATTTTCGTAGTGCTTAGGCAAAGCCTTGCGGAGATAGCTTCATCACCATCGTCAACACACTGTCGTGCTACCGGAACTCATCTAGTACTTCGCCCGTCTTGCTCGATTAAGAAGGCGAGGACGTCACCGAGCTGAACGTGTGTTGAACACGAAGATGACGTACGTTCGGTACTCGATCAGTTGGATCGCGAAGAAGTTCGACAACATCAACCGCGTTACTAAACGCTTCCGCTTACAGTCTACGAGGGTACGTAGACACACTCTCCCCTCTCGTTGATATGCATCTCCATGGATAGATCTTGCGTGTGCGTGGAGTTTTTTTGTTTTCCATGCAACGCTTCCCACAGTGGCATTAAGAGCCAGATCTATGCGTAGATGATATGCACAAGTAGAACACAAAGAGTTGTGGGCGGTGCTGGTCATACTGCTTACCACCAACATCTTATTGTGATTTGGCTGTATTGTAATATGAAGCGGCCTGGACCAACCTTACATGTCCACGTACATGAGACCGATTCCACCGGTAGATATGCAACTTGTTTTGCATAAAGGTGGCTGTCGGGTGTCTGTTTCTCCTACTTTAGTTGAATCGAATTTGACTATGGTCGGTCCTTGATGAAGGTTAAAACAACAAACTTGATAAATCACCATTGTAGTTTTGTGTCGTAGGTAAGAACGGTTCTTGCTAGAAGCCCGTAGCAGCCACATTAAACTTGCAACAACAAAGTAGAGGACGTCTAACTTGTTTTTGTAAGGCATGTTGTGATGTGATATGGTCAAGATGTGATGAGTTATACGTTATTGTATGAGATGATCATGTT
This sequence comes from Secale cereale, assembly GCA_902687465.1. Classification (NCBI taxonomy): domain Eukaryota; kingdom Viridiplantae; phylum Streptophyta; class Magnoliopsida; order Poales; family Poaceae; genus Secale; species Secale cereale. Next base: position 161,302,203 of record LR738710.1, read on the forward strand.
TTGTAATATCCACAACCGGCAGGAGCCTTATTGTTGTCTCTTTATTATTGTACGAAATGCAAGCGCCATGTAATTGCTTTACTTTATTGCTATGAGTTAGCAATAGTTGTAGAAGCAATAGTTGGCGAGATGACCACGGCGCAACGATGGAGATCGAAGTGTCGAGCCGGTGACGATGGAGATCACGACGATGCTTTGGAGATGGAGATCAAAGGCACAAGATGATGATGGCCATATCATGTCATATATTTTGATTGCATGTGATGTTTATCCTTTATGCATCTTATTTTGCTTACAACGACAATAGCATTATAAGATGATCCCTTCTCTTAATTTCAAGATAAAAGTGTTATCCCTGAGTATGCACTGTTGCTACAGTTCCTCATTTCGCGTTCACATACAACGGGTGTAAGCCAGATTTACACACACTAAATACTTGGGTTAAACTTGACGAGCCTAGCTTGTACAAACATGGCCTCAGAACACTGAAGATCGAAAGGTCGAACATGAGTCATATAGTAGATATGATTGTTGGGAAATGTAGCATGCAATTTCAAAAACATTCTACGCTCATGCAAGATCTATCTAGGAGATGCATAGGAACGAGAGGGGAAGAGTGTGTCCATGTACCCTCGTAGACCGAAAGCGGAAGCGTTTGACAACACGGTTGATGTAGTCGAACTTCTTCTTGTTTCGGCCGATCAAGTACCGACCGTACGACACCTTCGAGTTCTGCACACATTCGGCTCGATGACGCCCCTCAAACTCTTGATCCAGCAGAGTGTCGAGGAAGTAGATGAGTTCCGTCAGCACGACAGTGTGGTGACGGTGATCATGAAGTAATACACGCAGGGTTTCGGCTAAGCACTACGAGATTATGATCGTGGGAGTAAACTGTCAGGCACAAGATGCGATTCTATCCCGATCACATGACACACTCGTGATTGGGGCACAACCGCATTTCGGGCGCTTAGCAAGATGGATATCATTACATCGTACCATTACATACATACATGGGGAATACAACACTTCATACAAGTCACTTGAATACAACAACATCAATACAAGGCATCCGACTACGGATGCAAACATGAAAAGCACAACGACATCCATCTGCTATCCCAGGCTGCCGACCAGGAACCTAACCCAAGACCGACGAAGCAGAAGAAGAAAGAACTCCGACAAAGGTAACATCGCTCTCACGTCAAGTCATCGGAAATCTGCACCTGCAACTGTTGTTGTAGTATCTGTGAGCCACGAGGACTCAGCAATCCCATAACCATGGGTATCAAGACTAGCAAAGCTTAAAGGGTATGGAGAGGTAAAGTGGTGAGGTTGCAGCAGCGGCTAAGCATTTGTATGGTGGCTAACTTATGACTACAAGAATAAGATGAGCATATACGCAAGCGGTCGCAAACTAGTAGTGATCGCTAAGGATCCTGAACTACCTACGAGTCAAACATAACCCCACTGTGTTCTCTTCTCAAAATGAAAAGAGACAGTCACGGTTACTCACACGGTTGTGTGTTTTATTTCGGATCCTCTGTCAAGTTTTCTACAACCGGACATTAACAAATTCCAATCTGCCACATAACCGCGGGCACGGCTTTCGAAAGATCATAACCCTGCAGGGGTGTCCCAACTTAGCCCATCACAAGCTCTCACGATCAGCAAAGATAATAATAATATTACCCCTTATCTTAGGGACAATCCGACCAGGCTCGGTATCCCGGTGCACAAGACATTTCGACAATGGTAAAACAAGTCCAGCAAGACCTCTCGGCGTGCCGACACCCTGATAGTAGCCGCGCGTATCTCGTCTCAGGCCACGTCCAGATGGGAAAGCCTACGGGAAAAATACCAGATACCGCGGGTTTCCCCAAGGCTGCCCCGCAGTCCCCCCGTTTGGCACCAACACCATCAACACTCGCCCCCCTGTTATGTAGAAAGAATCCTCGGGGACGAGAACCCCTATGCAAATTAATTAATTAATTAATTAAGTTGTTATTATTAGGCAAATTAAAACCAATGTTGGGCCTTGCTGGAGGAGTTTTATTCAAAGACAAACTGTCAAGGGGTCCCCATATACCCAACCGCGTTAGGAACACAAAATTAAGGAACATAACGCCGATTTATCGGCTCCTAAGGTGGCATGAGTGGAACAAAACACCGAGTAAAAGGCCAAGCCTTCCACCCATTGCCAAGTATATAGATGTGTTAAAATATATAAGATATATTGTGATATTCCAACAACAAGATCCGACATGGAACAATCTTCATCTACACGTGCAACTAACAACGCTATAAGAGGGGCCGAGCAAGTGGGTAACATAGCCAAACAACGGTTTGCTGGGAAGGTGTCAAAGGTTAGAGGTTTCATGGCAAGAAGGAGAGAGGCTGACAATAGATAGGTAACGTGACATATAGCGACAACATCGAGACAACTAGCATGACAATGATAGTAAAGGTATCCAAGGAGATGGTCATCTTGCCTAAGACCCCGCAAGGAAGAAGAACGAGTCCATGAAGAAGACGAAGAAGAAGCCACGAAGACGAACCGAGTGTAGTCGAATGAATCCTCATGATCGCAACGGAATATGAACTAGCGAGAAGAAGCACACAACAAGGTAAACACACAACATGAGAACATGACAAGATGCTCAACCAAGTATGATGCAAGACCGTCTAAATGATGCAATTCATGGCAAGGGATGAAGCACACAAGAGCAACACAAACCAACAAGTTTAAATGAGGCCAAAAACAACATATAACAACTCTGGTAAGTCCTCATATGCATATTTCGAAATTGGTCCAGATCTGAACAAACCTTAAGTTCAAGTTGTTAAACAGTAAGTTAACATGCATCATGATGATCTACTTGAAATTCTAGACACGTTTCATATAAAGTTTATTTAATTCGGAGCTACGCCCTAGAAGATATGAGCAAAACAAGTCAAGAATGGCAGTTATGCAAGATGCAACCAAACAACAAGCAAACACACTCCAAACATGTAAACAACATGATATTATGCTTCTACATGCAAAAACACACAAGTTTCATATAGGACACGCTCAAAACGGAGCAACGGTTCAACACATACACATGAAACAAGATATAACAACAAGCTGTCCAAAAACAGCAACATAGCAAAATTTGGAGCAAGGTATATATATGTTACATCACCCAAACATGATAACAAGAGGCAAGGATGTGAAACAGACATGATACTCAACAAGCATGAACTTAGAACACGCCCAAAAACTTGCTGGAACACAATTAAACAAGCATGGCAAGTTGCAACAAATTTATCCAGACTTGGTCAAAATCTGGGAAGGCAAAAACATCATCATGATGCTGCCTTCGGAGGCACAAAACAACAAGCATATCAAATCTACTAAGTATATAAAAATCATGGACATGTAATAGAAATAGCATACATCAAACAACTCCATAGGAGGCATGGATCAATAACAACAAACTTCACCAAATTGGTCATGCTGATAATAGACTGACATGTACATTTATAGCAACTTGAGAGCAAGAAATAAATAAGCTACAACATGCCATATATGCAAATAAGGGCATGGATGGATAGAGCATAACATGGACAACAAGACATGATTATTAAGCACTCCATAACATGCAAAGATTTGAGTGGGGCATCAAGCAAACATAGCATCAGGTTTAACAGTTTCAGACTTAGCAGTTTTCAACAAGTCCCAGGAAGACAACAATAGCGAGTAGGCTACTTTACAAGCTTGTTGCAAACACCACAAGGCATATCATGAAAATTGGATTGCACCACAGCAAAGATGGCATGATTGTGCTTCTAAAACATAGTGTCATGTGGCATGAAAGACAAACACATCAATAGCTATGAACAAGTCAAATCAGCATCTCATAACAAGTTTCAACACTTAACAACCACATGCACTTTTGCAACAGAGATTAACATGGCAATATGGCACCTAACATGAATGCTACATCAACCAACATGTAGAGCACTTCACAATGAACATTTTGACATATCATTCACTCCATTTGGACCAACATGCACAAAGTTATCATCACCACAAGCATGCAACAAAATTACAGTTATCAGCAGTTTTAAACATATAACACTCTTGCAACAAAGATTAGGGCATCAAGATTAACTCAAACAAGCATGCCACAGTGGAACAAAATGAAGAGCATATCACATCGAACATTTTGACATATTATATGCATCATTTGGATAAACACACAAAAAGTTACAGCCATGCGAAGATGCACACTTAATTACAAAGATGCCAGGGACTTAGAAAAAAAGACAACCTCGGAGGGGCGGACGTGCCCATGCCCGGCCGGACATGTCCGTCGGTGGTGCTTTCTCGGGCCCACTTATAGTGAAACGGAGCGATGGGGAAGCGTACATGTCCGTGACCAACCAGACATGTTCGGGCGGTGAGGCTGATGTGGCGGGCGGCGGCCGAGGGAGGTTGATCCGGCCTGGATCTCGCCGGATCCGGGCGCGGCGGCGGCGGGGAGGCGAGGCCGGCC